>VXAV01005808.1:238881-249965 GCA_013399715.1 Alectura lathami | reverse complement strand
GGCAGCGCTTTGCCCGGGGCTGGGCTGGCCGCGGGTCGGGTTGCCGAGCCTGCGAGCGGGTCGTTGGCCCTTTCGGAAAGGTTGGGGAGAAGAGGACTTGTGGGAAACGCGGCAGAACAAAGTCCTGTCCTCTCAGGCAGGAGCTCACTTGGAAGGGAAGCAGGGTGAAATCTCGTGCGCAAGTCACAGCTGCGAGTTGTAAAAGAGCCTTCTTCTATACTTACATGTTTCTGTAGTCCTAGCTTTTACAGGACCTTGGCTTGCTATAACTTTTAAAGGAAAGATTAATAAAGGTACTCCTTCCGTTTCGCTGCTGATCGTTTGCATATGCTTTTGTTTTTCATTGCATGGATTTAGCTGTGATAAAATTCACCTGCACAGTGAGCATTGGCAGAAAAGACAGTAGCTTAAAAGAAGTAGGAACTCCTTTGCAGATGTCAGATATGCTTTCAGCCATTGGCATGGACGAGAGCACCCGAAAGCGAGGGAGTTGCTCAACTTACGCCTCCTGAATCCTTCATCCATCTGCTGGAGCTGGTACAGGAGCATCTTGTGCTTGAAGACTGGTTCACTGGGGTAGAGATGTTTATGACTCGCCATTATGGTTGGCGAGTTAAGTGGTTAAGTTGAAATGCAAAAGCTTCATTCAAGTTTGAAGCACTTTGTTTGACAGGCTTTTTCAGCATGTCTTGAAGGTCACCATGCATGGGTTGTTAAGAGAAGGCTCAGTCATGGGACTGTTCCGAGAATACTTTCACTATTTGTTTGATAAAGAAAAGACCTAGCTCAGCTGTACTTGTGGTTCTGATTGTAGCACAGGATGATGAACCCTTGGAACGTCCTTTTAGGGCCTAACAGACCTTTTGTCCAACACGTTAAATCTCAGCAGTTGACACAAGCTGCCTGCTGACCTAGCTTGCTGCTGTACCTTTGCTAAGAGTGGCTTTCCTTAGAATGGCTCGTTCTGTGCTGCACTCCTGATGAGACGATGGCAAAGTCCATAGCTGAAATGAACTAGTAGCCCTGTGGTGTAGCATGGCTCTCAGAGCTGAGCTGGTGACTGCTGTAACTCATTACCATTATCATGTCTGTGTAGGTGATGGCAGAGCATTTAAAAACTATGCTTTTAATTATAACCTCAGCATATTCGCTTCTTTCGTTATTAACTGCCATTGCACGTGTGATTAGCTTTAGCCACTTGGTTTTCTCACATTTCTTAATCTTGGTGGAGCTTGAAGACAGCCTTGATTGTCCAGCTAAACAATAACGTCAGATATCAATAGTATGCTAGTGAGACGGTGTACTATAGCCATGAAGCTCAGTGATTTTTGCATGAATTCGACATGACTGCAGATCCTGACGGTACCTCCGGTTACGCTACTTGGCAGTTCCTCCAGGGCTTCACTTCCTTCTGTTACTGTCATCGTTTCCCACCTTACACGTAAGGGAGCAGGAGGCTGCTGGGGTGTCTGGTGCGTGCTGCGGGCAGCAGCAGCTTGGCAGTGTTGTAGCCGCAGACAGGGTACTTCAGCAGCGTCTGCCTGCTGCTGCTCATTGCTGCTTTCCGTGAGTTGCTGGTGGCAGTGGTCAGTGCTTTCAGTGATATACCTTCGGGCAGTATGCCAGTGTATCGGTTTGTGTTAGCTTTCTGAATTTCACTGAGCAGTTCTTCCATAGACAACAAATGGGAAAACTGACTTCCTTAATATGGCACGGTATGGGATGCTCACTGAGCAGTTTCCCTAGGAAGTAGGTAAGAACCATTTTCTAGCCACTTCCACCAGCATATTTGATCCAGAAAGGACACCTGTCTGGGCTTGTGGCTGGCAGGCAATAGGCAAAGCAGGCATCTCAAAGGCAAGTGTGTTATTCCTCTCCAGTCCCTTCCATGGAGTCAGGATCTATAGGACAGTGTGCCTGGTGCTGTTTCACTGATGTCAAATTGACATGACGGGTGAGAGAAGGCCCCACAAACTGAACAGCAGCAGTGAGAACAGTAGGTTTTTTTGGACAGCAAAGCCTGGCTAGGTTTGTATGCACAAGTTTCTTTGGAATCCTTTTGAGAGGTTAGAAAAGGTTTCTGTTTCTGCAAAAGCAAGAAATGTATAGACATGCAAATGATTCCAATATTCAGAAGAAAAACTAATGATTTTTGTAAGGGCTGAACAAGGGAGTGAAGGGTAACTCGAGTTTTGTTGGTATCAGAGTTTCTTCAGTTCTGGAGTCCATGTAAAAAGCCTTAATATTTCATGTTTTTTCCAAAGTAGGCAAAGCAAAGGTGTAAGAGCACTCGGCTTTTAAGTAGGTGTGGTGGAGTGCAATACAGTAACGGTGGCTATTAATGGTGAGATGCAAATTGGCTGAGGGTGTTTTATAAACCCCTGAGCAGGTGACATGGTCAGAAGTTTCTCTGGAAAAGAGCAGTCTATTTTGAGAATATCTTCCTAACTGGTAGTTTTCTTGATCTTAGATGCACTTCATAGATTAAAGAGATGATCTAAAATTAGGATTAAGATGAGGACTTCACCTATCTAAAATCCAAAGAAAAAAAAACTTGACGTTTTTCAAATCAGCATATATAGTCAAGGAGTTCTGAATTAATAATTGAATGAAATTATATATCTTAAAAACTGGAAAAGCTTGTACCCAGGGGATACAGTTAAGAATGTTCAAGTGTAGTCTTGATGAGCATGCCAATTGATTATCAAAAAGTTGTGTTTTTACTGAAAATAAAAAGCACAAGTTCAAGACTGGACACTAATAACTTTAATAGTTACACACAATTTTTTTTTTTTCTTTTTGCACATCTCAGCAGGTCTGCTTACTCTTTCCAAGGGCAACTTTTCTTTTATCACACAATGGTTTGGGTTAGAAGGGACCTCAAAGTCCACCCAGCCCCAACCCCCTGCCGTGGGCTGGCTGCCACCCACAGGATCAGGCTGCCCAGGGCCCATCCAGCCTGGTCTTCAACGCCTCCAGGGATGGGGCACCCACAGCTGCTCTGGGCAGCCTGTGCCAGGGCCTCACCACTCTTTGAGTAAGGAATTTCCTCCTAACATCTAACCTGAATCTCCCCTCTTTTAGTTTAAAGCCATTCCCCCACATTCTGTCTCTGTCAAACCACGTGAAAAGTCTCTCCCTCTCCTGTTTATAAGCCCCCTTTAGGGAGCTTATGGAGGAAGGCCACAATGAGGTCTCCCTGGAGCTTTCTCTTCTCCAGGCTGAACAAGCTCAGCTCCCTCAGCCTTTCTTCACAGGAGAGGTGCTCCAGCCTCTGAACATCTTCATGGCCTCCTCTGGTCCTGCTCCAACAGTTTCACATCCTTCTTATGTTGGGGGCCCTGGAGCTTAACGCAGTATAGCCAGTTTTTCCCAGTTTTTCTCTGGGGGAATCAAACTGCTTTATCCTGGGCAAGGACACCCCATTGAGTGGAAGACCTCAGTCAATTGTTGTTGTTTAGGGGCTCATTGCAGTCTTTTCTGATGTTTCCCTAGGAGTCTGAGTAAAGCTAATACAATGTTCAGATAAAATGTGCAAGGCTTCGCTTCTGAAGTCTGCTGTAGAAAAAGCAGAGGTTTGTGGTTTTGGGATTGGTTTCAGAATGTGTAGTACTTCTACCTAAAAAAATGTGCTTTATCATTGGTGCAGCGGCTTCCTGTACTTGTAGAAGACATTACAGAAAGTTCAGAATGTCTTGATTATGGCATGAAGCTATCCATGAATACAAGGTAAAGCACAAAGTTGATTCTGTGCAGATTATGTGTACTAACGTAATACAGATAAGTCCTCTGTATTCATTTGTTGTAGATGGATATGCATAGGGTTTGGTTGACTAGTTCTTCCAGGATCCTTTGCAGCCTGCAGTTTGCTGGAGTGCACAGAGTTTGTCCTACTTTCAGAAATTGTCAAGATCAGCTTGACGTTCGAGGACTGTTGAATAAAGCCATGGTTGTGGCAGTGCTAATGAGAGCAATACTTGAAAACTGAAGAAATCAAACATACAGCAGAGCTGTGACACTGCAGTTGGACAGTCCACGTTACTATGATGGTCTTCAAAATAATCTCATGGAATAGATCAGAAGATAGGTTTTGTTTTAAAATCTCAAAGGGAAGCGTGATGTGGTTTGACAGGATTATTGTTGAGTCGGTTGTGTTTGGTGAGGGTGTACTGGAATTTGAGGAAAAGCAAGAACAAATAACCTCTGGTTCTTTGCCACTGTAGGTTATTTGCAGCAGAATTCCTCAAGTTATACTGAAAAAACACCCTGAAAATAATACGGAGCTGTTTTAAGAACTCAAAAAAATACTTCCCTTGCAACTTCTTTACCTAGCAACTTCATGCTAGCTGTTGGGTGAGGGGATGAGAAAGGTTTGCATCTAGTTTCTATCTGCTGTCTTTACTGATTTTATTCTGAAATCACTGGGGTACATAATTTGTCTCTTGGCTCTGTTTTGAAGAGGGAAGACTTGCTCGCATCACCTGTCAAGTTGTAAGGATTGCTTATCTGTTATTACCAGCTTGAATATTCAGCATCTTCTAATGTGCGGTTATGAAGAAAAATCAAAATGAAATTCTGTCACAATTGGGTTTGGAAATTTTGAGGGAGAAGAGAACTGGCTTCTCCGCAGATTTGAGCTTCAACCTAACTTTGCTTATCTGGAAATAAAATTTCAGGATGTCCTCTGCTGGCTGTGGAGTTGTTTCTGTCAGTAGCCATGAGCCAGTGACAAATTCCCTGTTAGATTACAGTGCCCTCTGCATTTCCCTCGCCGCTCTGCGATGCTCTCGTTCACAGCACTCCTGCTCTTCTGTGCCCTCCCATGCTCCAGCATCCCTGCTGGGCTAGCCCTAGCTGCCACCTCCTGTACTAGGGGATTCCTGTCACCTCCTCTGACAGTCTGCATCTGCCCTACTTGGTGTGAAACAGCTCCTACAGCCTTGCAAACTGCTGAGCTGGCGATACCGGCTGGTGTCTCTAAGGTCAGGAGAGGAACAAACATTGGCAGAGCTCCCTGAAGTTCCTCTTCCATAAGACTTCCGTAAAGCCCATAGAAACCTGACAGCTCTGATAACATGACATTGCTTTGGCTGTTTTAGCTGACAGTCAGATAAAACAGTGGGGCTGAAAGTTACTGGGGCACAGGGCAGAGACAGACAGATTTTTCTTCAGGGAGTCTGGCTTAGAAAAGACCCTTGGCCCCTAGGCAAGAGGCTGCCGGTCCTAGGCCATGTGCTGAATCACCCTGGTTAGAAAGGTGTTCCGAGCATAAATACTTCCGCAGATGTCTGATGAGCCATTTACGTGGTGGCAGTTCAGAATTCTTGTGCCTTAGTTTTGCATGCTGTGTTCATATAGGAAGTCATGGTAATTAAATGCTACTATTCTTAATTACTGAAGTTGCATAAAGCTTATAATCTGTTCCAAGTGTACCGGCTTCTAGCCCATCTCTGAGTGTAAGTGGCCCTGCCTTGTGCTTTGCTCTGAAGATAGTGCTGCTGCATTACAACATCAAAACTGGTCATACGTCCTCAAAATGTATAGCAGGAAGGAGTGCTGGTTTTAGTAATCTTGTCTAATTAGTATTCTAAAAAATACCCTCACGCAAGCTGTAGAAGGGCTGCAGCAGTTCACCAACTTGAGAAACAGCATCTCTTTTGAAGGCTGTAAGCCATTAGAAGTTAGCATGGCATTGAGTTCAAGTATGTTTTTCTCTTGAATATCGTTATATCAGTTGAAAGTGTTCTGCTTTGTTTCATAAAACATTGCTCCCGGTGATCTGTTTCATGACTTGATGTGCTCTGACTATGTAGATAGGGATTTTATTTTTTGTGTTTTTCTAGAGACCCTGAAGGCCTGTTGGATTCTGTGGGAGCAGCGAATGCTCAGCAGCCTTGAGCCATGGTGTGTCTTCTTTCAGTGCATCAAAGGAAATGTTTTGCATTATGCCCATTATATTTTCACCTAATACATTTGTTTACTTTTTGCATGTAAATGCCTTCTGTGTTTCATGCTCTAAAAGAGGTGCTGGAATTAAAGAAAGAACAATTTTAAGTAGCTGGTTGCTGTGGTTGTTACCATCTGCAGTAGAAATAACTCGTGATAAAATGTCAGAGATTAACTTCCAACCAAAGGAGGTATTTCAGCATTTAAACTTACAGGGAATTCATGTCTTTAGCACATTATCTGTTGAATGAAATTTTTGATTTGAATATTTGGTTGTACAGAATGTAAACTTCCAGAGGAGAAGTAACATCCAGCAGTTAAATCTGTTTGTAGATTTAAGACTTAAATGCAATAGCCATTTGTTTGACCTTGGCCTGCTGTCTTGTAAATTTACAACTGTTCGGTGTTTTAAGGGATCTTAAGTCTGGACATTAAAAGGTGGAGAGAAAATTCTTATTAACTTAGACCCTGGTTAACTTAGAGGTAGTTTGTTCAAGTATATTCGCATGCAGTCCTTAGTGCTGAAAGCAAGAAGATTCTAGGCTGAAACACTAGCTGGATGTAATACGATTAATTTAAAACCACTAACTTTGAATTAGTGGTTTATCCACTAATTTATACAGATTTTCCTTTTGTTTCCCCAACTATTTACCCTGACAGGTATAGAATTGTTCTTTCCTTAGTGTTAGACTCTGCATCTTCAGCAAGTAGTATGGTTAAGCAAAAAATAATGCTACTTTGCTCTCCTTCTGAATCTTACTTGGTTCTCCAAGTCTTTATCCTCTCCCTGTCTTCTTTCATTTTAAGACACCAAAGAAGCAGTTTTGCCATTGTTTTTAGAAGTTTTTCTCCTCTTGTTCCTTGTTGGGCTCTCCCCTGGGAGGTTTCTGCAAGAGGTTCGTTGTCACTAAGGTTTCTGGTGACCCTTCTTGCTCAGCACGGGAAGTCACATTCTAGTCTGCATCCCGCAGGTTTTCTGACCATTTATCTGAAATGACTGCTTTGGGGGTGGCACTGCAATCGGTAGTGCAGGACGTTGCATTCACTGGTATTCACTGCAGACACTATTAAACAGGGCTTCAGGCATGACTTGGCTGGACTTTTTTTAAAGCTGGTGCTCTAGGGTATAGTCACGCCCCTACCTGCCTCTGAAAATGGCACAAAGAGCAATCTGATTCCATGGAAGTCAACGGGAAAACACGCATCTCAACGGCTCCCATCAGCTGTTAAAATACTACAGTTTTGTTCATTCCCCTAAACAGTGAGAAAATATACGCTGACTGTAACGTTTGTGCAAGGAGGCATTACACTTAACCAGAATGCAGAATGTAGTTGTGTCATTGAGATTTGGGCGTTGGTGGTGTTAGCCGAGCGTTAGAGACACTTGAGAGAGAACCGTGTTTTCAGTTCCAGTGCTGTCCCGCCGCAATCCCCTTTTGGGACTGCAGGCACAGCGCATGGGAGTGGGCCCTCTGACTAAATGTTATAAGTTCCCTTAAAAAGTTATGTTCTGCAACCTCAAGAGAATAGAGAAGTAACACATCGTTGAGCTGTACTTGGATGTTGAATACTGTTTTGTGTTCTTTGACCTTAGAAGATAATGGCTTTTTGTTTGCAGCCTCTAAGTTTTTTTTATCGCTAGCATAAACTTTCTTCTAAATGTGCTTCACTGTTTCCAGTTCTGATACAGCGGCCTTGTACAAAGAACATTTGCAAGGAGTGCTTGCAGCATGGATGACTTCTGCCCTTGAATGTTAATTTCTGATGACCTGTTAGAATTTGAAACATTGAAATTCACTCATCTTCAGTAAATAATGCTGGTAAAAAGTGCAGCAATTTTTGGATTTTAAGCTTTGGGGTTTTTTTCTCCATAGAGGTAAAATTATGGCATTGAAGTCAAAGGAAATAGAGAAAAGTGTATTAAATACTAAATGGCTTGTCTACCTATGGTAGCAGTACCAAGCTAATATCTGATGCAATAAATTTACATTCCTGGACTGACTTTGTAAATCTAATTTCACCATTTTTCTTTTGCTTCACTGTGTTACCGAGCACTTCACCTACGTCAGTACCTGCCAGTGAGTGTGTAAATTTTTAATGTATATATGAAATTACATAGGCATAAAGTATGGAATAATGTCACCACAGAAGCATTCTTCCCTCTTGGAGTTTCTTGCCAAGTTTAACCTTTTTTTGTGTGGGGTCATAGCTCCAGTTAAATAGTCCTAGACATGCCAGTGTTGGCTACATAATCATGCTTTGTTCTCTTCATAGCTACAAAAATCTGTGTTTTGGCAGGTGTGCTATTAACTTGGAGCTGATAAGCCAGCCTTCCCTCTGAAAAATGCAGGAGTAACTGCTTCATGTCTGTGGTTCATTATGGGACAAATTAACCCTTGGAACTCAATATACTTTTGTTCTGTACGTTTGGGTAGTTTTCTCATTTTCTCATCCACTAGGGTTTGATGTCACTAATACTCCTCATGAAACTAACTGTACTTGTTTTCTCATGCATTATATGAAAAGGAAAAAGTTGGGTTTTTAACTCATTACTAAATCTCTATTAATTACTGAATCAAAAGAGCAGACTTTCCCTTCCAGATTATCTTCCCAAGGGAGAGAGTGCTGCAAGGCTTGCAGAATGCTCTTGACTGAGCATTTTGCCTTTGCTGTTAAAGTAGTTTAGAGCCCTGGAAACACCGAGTCTTGAGGGGCTGAGAGCTACAGAAGAAGCTGCGACGATGGAATAAAAACCTGATACTTTTTCTGTTGAGTTTTGTATTTAGAAAAATAATTAAAAAAAAAAAAAAAAGGGGGCTCAAAAATTCAGTCTCATTTTTTCTGTTTTTTCTTGAAACAGGTTGAACTCCATTTAAAAAAAAAAAAAAAAAAAAAAGCAATAGGACTCTTTCAAATGTTCTTTCTGAAGTAAATTGCTTTAATTCTCAGATGAAACTGACAACCAAAGTCCAAATCCTTTATGGAATGTAACCCATAAAAATCTCTCACGGAAGTGGTGTTAAAGGTGTTTTATGTGAAGTGATGAGTTTCTAAGGAACTCGGTGACTAAATTTGGCAAAGCATGTACAGAGTTTGTCTGAATTTTGGGGCTAATTTTTCATAGCAAGGACATAGGAACCTTTTTTTTTTTTGTCTTCAGTTGATCCAACTGATTCTTTTCAATAGCAAGTTTCATCAAAGGTGATTTTTTTTTTTTTTTTTTTTTTTTTTTGGAAAAACTTCCTACCAAATCCTCTTAGGTACTGTAGGTAGTTAGAAGCTGCACTGTNTTGTAAGGGAAACAAGCAGCAAAGCTGGATTCTATCTTTGAATAAGACTAAATATAAAGGAGGTCTGTTAACTCTGAAATGGTCCTTCATTTTTCACTCACCGTAGAACGTTGTGCATAGCTCCATTAGCAGCTGCTGTGCTACAAGGCTTTCCCTCCTGTCCCCAGACACAGGCTTTCCCCCTTCCTGTGTGTCAGTGAGTTTGCTCCTCTCTGGCTGCGTGTAGCTGGTAGGTCTGAGCACGATCAGAATGTGTTTTTGTTGATTTATTTTTAATGTCTATATCTATATACCTATATAAAAGTTTTCTAACCATTGGTTTCAAAGTGATATTATTGTGCATAATATTGTGTATTCTAACATAAGCACATCAAATGCAACTTGGTATAGATCACAAAAAAAGAAGTAACAAGGATGTACACAATGACAAGTGAATGTAGCACTTGTGGGTCAGTAAGCCAGCTGTGGAAACAACTGCATGTATTCAGAAGCTGTGTATTTTCCTGATCAGCTTGAAATGTCAAAACACATGGAGTGCTCTTCTGCTTGCTGCAAGAAGATACCACTATAAATCCAAAACAAATTTGAATCATTACTTAAATGATTTGAGTAATGATAGCGAAGCTAGCTTGTTAGCTGGCTTCTGAAAGAAGGTGACCTCTTGCCCCCGGATGTCATTTCAGAGATTGCAAGCCTCAGCTGCATCGTCTTCATGAATTCCGTTTGTTGCATGGCATACATTGGTGGGCTTTGTTTTGAAGGGGATGGCCAGGTCTTGAATTTGGGGTAAGGGAGGTGATTAGTGTGTTTTTTGAAAGCTTCTTTTGGAGGAAACTGTACCTGATGCATTATATACTGGCTACCACTCTCCTTTTGCAGTTTGGATATGGTGGCTCAGGTTTGCCTTGCCTTTTGTTTGCTTTTGGTTTGTTTGTTTTATCAGGAATAGGAATAGTTTGCTTGAAAAAATCCTCTATTTCCTGTCAAAGTTTGTGATCTTTAAGGGATGGATGAGCACTCACTCTGTTCTGTAGAGCTTGAAACTAACAGAATTCCTTAGTCAGGAATGTCTGATTTACCACTGCACTATTACTCCTAGTTGTTCTTAGTTCCTACTTGTCTTTCTCATCTCGCTGCATTTCAGTCACTGCTTTTGTTGCATAGCTGCCTTTTAAAAACTTAATAACAAGCAAAGAAGAAAAAGCTTAAAAGCTCAATTAAAAGCAAAGTAATTGCTGTGTTTCAAGTAAGTGTGGAATTTCCTGGTAGGTGCAGCATAACTGAGTGGTTTGTGTTTTAAAACCAAGTTTCGGCATGGACTGATTTCCACGTAATTGTAAAATTGTGGAGCAATTGCGGCTGTGAGGTCACTTCTCTTAAGTGTAAAACTTAAAACACCAAAGTTAGTTCTCCTATTTATTAAACAGAGAACTTGAGAATGGTTAGCTTATAGTCTGCCTTTGATTTTTTTTTCTTTTTTTTCTAATACAGAATCCTTTTCAGAATTTACTGTTTAAATGATCATTTAATATCTAATTATAAATGCTTTCTACCTCTGATGCTTCTTCTTGAGGCACAACAGAAATTTCTGTTTTGTGTTACAGAGATATCAGGATAGCAAGAAGTACAAGATGGCAGGCAGGAGAGTAATTCACAGCATCTGCAGCCTGTGCCAATAACTTGTTAAAACGGCTTTTCTCTCAAGTTTCCATTTGCCCAAAGTTGCTTTAATAATGGTTATTAAAAAGAAAGGAAGGGGAAGCGAAAAATGGTGATGCAAGGTATATTGCAGCTGTTGAAATCGCTCCTCACTCCGCTTCTCTCTCTTCTTTTCCCCTCCTTTCCTCC
>VXAV01005808.1:218547-238144 GCA_013399715.1 Alectura lathami | reverse complement strand
CCCCCCCCTTTTACTTCCCAGGTAGAGATACAAGGTTGCCTTGCTGTTTTTGTTGCATGTTGATTCAGTTAATTAACAGGAACCAGATTCCCTTGCAAACAGATGGAGAGGGAACTGACGGGGTGCAGGGGGACCACAGTAGCAGCATTGTCCCGACAATCTTCACTTGCAAGTAGAGCTGTATAGTATAACCTCTTCACTTTCTTTCTGGTATGCTCTTAGAATGGCTTTATCAACGGTGGGAAATGTAGTGGCACGTAGGCACTCAACCTGTAATCATATTGGCTTAAATAGCTGTAAGATTTAATAGCTTATATTTGTGAAAAACATAATAGTCAACTGTTCAGAGAACTGTAGGCAAGGTAGCAAGTAACTGCTAACTCAAGAAAATAAGGCTGCTTAACATTTCATTTTGAGTAGCAATGAAATAGACACTACGAAGAGGGTACAGTAGAAACTATAAGGAAGGTGGGAGGGATCTAAAGGGCCTGAGCATTTCAGGTTAATTCCTGTAAATCTAAGTGCTAGAAGTTCAACTAAACTCTCTCTATAATTATTTGATCCTTTGACTTCTCTGAGAATACCTGGTGTAGCCACTTTAACCAGTTGTGTAACTGAAAATGGTCTCCTGAAAGTGCTGGGATGCATTATGAAATAAAATTGATTTAGTTGCACAAAGTCTTTGGATTTCAAGAATCTTGTCAAATGAGAGATTGTATGAAATGTTGACTTTCAGATTGTTAATGCAGCTGGAGAAGTATAATCTGTATATTTGTAGTAACAAAAAGAAAACTAAGACTGTAGGGAATAACTTTAAAGAATAGCACTGAAGATCTTAGTGCGGGCAGGAAGTTTCCTGGCTATGCTGCCAACTAAAAGGTCTGTCCAGGTTTCCTTCAGGCATGCTGTAAATACAGTTTATGAAGCTGCATAGATTTAAAAAAAATAAAAAGGAGAGGAGCTGAGACGAAAAAAGGTGAGCTCTTTGTGTAAAGCTGTGCTTTAAACAAAATGCTTGCAACTGAAACACGTTGTTTCAATCCCTCTTTACAGTTTCAGCTCGGTACTGAAGTGAGGGCTGAGGGTGTAGTCCTGGACCTGTCTGAGTTTGCATCCACCCCAGGAATCTGACTTGTCTAAATATGCTCTTTCCCATTATTTCTTGACCACCTACTTCCTGGCTGCAAGACTGGCAGTCTCTCATGGCAGTAATATTCAGTGCCTTCAAAAAAAGGATCGGGCCCCTCCTGCATTTCTGTAATTAGTCAGTTCCTCCCCTCTTCTTTGCTGTTTTTTGATGGGTAGCAGAGCCCTGTGCCCAACCTTCAGTTCTCTGTTCCTTGGAAGACAGCCATCTATGTCCTGCCTCTTACTTCACTTTTTTTTCTTTTTTTTTGTTTCCACCTCAATACATTTTCAGCCCAAGCTCACGAAAAAGCGAATGGCACAGAGAAAGCAGCTCATGGCCAGACGTGGCCAAACCTGGACTGCCGCTTTATCCATCTCTAGCCATGGCTGCTGCAGTTGGTGTCTTGCCTTTGCAAGAGTAGCTCAAAGCAAGCGTTACTGGAGTTTGTAGATGGAGCAGAGGAAGCAGGGAGAAGTAGAAAGGGAATTGGCACAGGGAAAAGGAGAGGAGACTGGGAGCAAGTGGATGGGATGCTACTGGGACTTCTGCTTCCTTTTCAAGCCTAAATTCTGTGCCTTCCTGGTGGATAACAGGTGTATGGGGACAAGAGTGGCTTTGCAGAGGATGTTACCAGTTTGGGTTTAACTAGAGGAATGCAAAACTGGAAAGTATCAGCTAGCCCAGCAGGTCCAGTTCCACTGCAGTCTGAGTTTTGAAATGTGCAGAACACCTTATCTGCATACTGCTCCACCGTAAAATATTTGCAGGGTGCCATAAGATCGGTAGAAAGACTCCAGCTGTAACTGATAACGCAGAAAGCAAGCAGGAAAGATTAATGGTGTTGCCATTTCAGGAGCCATTAGGTTTGACAGAAGGATATGTTGCATTTTGTGGGTTTTGAGGAGTAAGCCATGCTTTACACTGCGGGAGAGGGCCAGGAGGAGGTGGGGGAACAGAGGCACTATCTTGGAATGTGATATGAATCTCTTCGCTCCCCTGCAGCTCCAGATCTAGAACTAAGTTTAGTCACGAGCATGTGAGTAAAATGTGTTGGGCAGGGCGCCTGGGAGAGCATTGCGTTGGTAAGAGCACCAGTGCTTGAGACCTGCATCCTGTTCATAGATGGGGCCGCTTTCTGCCAGCCTTTGTGTAGCCTAGCGAAATGGACAAGCTCTTCCTCATCTAAATAAAAAGGTTACAGACTCCTCATTGTTCTGTTTCCCGTGTCTGCTCCGGTTTAAGTTCCTGTTGCTGAAGGCATATGCGGTTCTAGTCATCAGTATTTCATGTGAGGTCTTATGCCATGTACAGTTCTAATGATACTTCCCTGTTTCTACTGGAAAAGCCGTATTTAGTGCCAGTTAGAACTGCACGAGCTACTTCCGCAGCTACATGCAGCTGCTGGTTTGGTTCTCCTTCTGCTGGCCAGAAGAGCCAGACCTCCCTTCTTCCTACACCTCTGCTTTGTAGCTGTAGCTTTCATTGTTGATCCTTTGCAACTTTGCATGTTTCCCTGGTGTGATGATCTGGTCTTCCTCAGAGTGGGCAGTGCCTTTTGACGTTGCTTGTTCTTGAAATGCACCTTACATTTTTCCTCTGATTGCTAATTGTCATGTGAAGGAAACCTGCTTCCTAATAAACACAGTGGTGACTTATTTTTATAATGATAATTTGTCTTTTAAGATCTTGCTCCTTTTATACAGGTCTTGTGTAGAGTTCTGTCATTAATTCTCAGTGTGTCAGTGTGATTAAACCTCCTAAAAGGTACTTGCATTTCATCAGGTCTGCTACATTGTTCCTTTCTAAGAAACTTATCAGGAAAAAAGTGGATTAGTGTGACTTGAGCTGTTTGTAATGTAACTGTCATAATTTTTACTCATTTCTGTATGCCTTTATGTCCTTATCTATTGTCCTTAGCCAGTTTCCTTAAATCTGTTCCAAGATGTCATTTATATCAAATTACTGTCTGGAACTGAGTGTGTATTGATACCGTTGTTTTGAATACAGATGTTTATTTCTATTCTGTCATAGATGGCTGTAACTTACAGAGTTGCAAAAAGTGTGAATCTACGATCAATTCTTTTTAGCCCTGCTCTGAGTGGGGATTAGACTTTCAGGTCTTTTGCAACCTAAATTATTTCAAAACTCTGTGAGCTACTTCTGTCAATGATCTGGAATGAGCAATACCTGGATTTCCTGTTTCTCTTCAGTAACATTAGGCAGCTTGAGGGTATAAGTTCTTTTTATCTGTATGGTTAAATAGAAATTTGCTAGGGATGCTATTAGAACACTCATGTATGCTTGCTGCATTGCCAAAAATTAATTCTTAGGATGATCTAGCCACCAGTTTCAACGCCACTTTGCCACGTGCCATTTGTAAATGAAAAATGAAAAAATACATTTCATGAAATGATTGAAAATAGCATGCAAAGACATCTTAGTTCCCCAGTTGGAAATAGTTCTGGGCATGTGCCGTCTCCTATATTCAGGCTGGTGTATGGCACCCAAGCCTCTGGTGCTGTGATGCTGATAGGTGGACTTTCCCGTCGTTCTCACGGGAAGGTGCGATCAAGGGGAGCCCAGCCACACTGGGAAGTGTTCTGACTTCAGAACTGAGTTGAAGGTGGTGTGAACAGAAAGAAACATTTGCAGCCTTAAAATGTGTGGGCAACTGTTTATTTCTGGCTGTAGTACACGCAATGTTTGAATAACAGACTGAGATAAGGTTTTATGTTAGACGGAGTGACGCAAAGCGCTCTTATCATGTCTGACTTAGTCTCCTGCTATTAGATTTCGAATCGTTTGGAAATGGTCACGGTCTTGGGTTTTGCTTGTGTAAGTATGAACTTCACTCACTGTGGAAAGCGTAAAGTCTGAAAAATGTTAAACCGGGAAGGGCTAAACTGGCTCTCACCCAACTGAACATTGGAGGTGCTGCTGCCCTCTGCTCCACCTGCTCGCTGCGGCCGCTCTGCAGCCCGCGGCCGGAAGCGGAAGCGCGGAGTGCCGAGGAGCGTGGTCCCTCTGTAGGATGAAACCTGGCCGCCTGCCAGTTATTACCTTTTGCAAGACTGACTGTTTTTGGTTTCGGTCACATTGACTGACAAGGAATGCCAGGAATTCTGCTGAACATGTTTCAAATGGAATAGCAAACAATGGGTCTTTCATTCAAGTATAGAAGTTATAAAAACTCTTGCGTGAGTTGAACTTGTTCTGGTGGTGCTGGCTTGGAGCTCTTAGTTTGTCTATACCGTTTGGCCTTCATTTCTTCTGCTCTGTGTTAAGAAGCTTACTGAAAATGGAATGTGGGCTCTGCCTTTTTTTAATCTGGATTTGACATCATTTTTGAAATACTAGTAATTAATCTGTACCAGTAAAAATGATTTCTTGGAATTGCAAATGCAGGCTCACCAGTTTTTCCTCTCTAAGGCAAGGTCATTCTTCATCCGCTTTTTCCTAGTGTATTCCCTTCAACTGCGGAGTACGTATGCTTGGAAGATGCACGCATTAGTGATTCTTACTTGTAATTCAGCCTTTGGTCTCTGTCCCAGGAGATCATTGCAACAGAAAATTAACACTAACAGTTACTGGCACAGATGGTGACAGAGGCAATGAGTATGGAATTAAAATTGCAGTGCATTAGTGATGATTCTTTTGCAGCTGTTGTCCTTCTCCTTGTCAGCTCTAACACAGTAAGCCCATTCTTTTCTTTTAACACTTCTTTATGAGGCTGCATCACAAGTTTGCCAATAGTGTTGTGTTGAGAAAAGTCAGACAGTGGTTACATGCTGTGGGATGAAACGGCAAAAACAGTCGATTGGCTCTCTAACAGACGTGAAGTTACAGCGGGTATAACACCCTGTGGGTTTGATCCAAGTCCAGTGACCTGCTGCTGGTTGTGCACTGCTAATGCAAACAGACTTCCCCAAAATACTCTCCCATGATTTAGCCTGGAGATTTCTTGAACCTAAACCCATGTTTTTTAATGTAAATGCACCTGATGGAGATGTCCTCTTTGAACCTGCGTAGGTGCTTTTTAACTCTGTGTAAAACAGTAGTAGTCACATCCTATGACAAAAATTCTGAAGTTCACCAGCCTGTGCGTGGTGTGAACAACTGCCAGGTGGCTTTGTTTCTCCTTGGCTAATTTTGCTTGCTGTTGTCCATTTCCTCTGATGAGAAGCTGTGAACAATTGCTGCTTGTGGCTTTCTTCATTCAGTGCGTGTTATCAGATTCTTTTCTCAGCTGCTTCCCTGCTGAAGAGCCTGAGTCTGTTCACTGTTCCTTGGAACTGAGGGCAGGCTGTTTGGAGCACCCTGGTTGTGTTCTTCTCCGTGCTTCTTTGAGTTTTACTGCATGCTTTTTGAGATGATGTTTGGGGGCAGTATTAGGGATGGATTTTACACAGTGACATGTTTCCTGTTTTGTTTTCTAGGCCTTTTACAGGGATTCTTAACATTTGTCTTAGTTTTACTACTACTGCTATTCTTGTCACTTCAGAATCGTGTTCCAAAGTGAATTCCATTTCCACAGCCTGTCAGCATCCACAGGATTTCAGTGTTCTGTGCTTTCTTAAACTGTGTGCTTTTCTTTACAACTCTTTACAGTGAATCTCTTGTCCCAGCTTAATATCTCCTTGCATAACTGCAGAAAGAAATCGTGATGCTGTAGGCATATTTCTCACTTTCTTTGCTCAAAATAGCTTAGAATTTTCAATAACTCTTTTTTTTGTATATAAAAAATGTCAATATTTTCACAACATTTAAATCATACAGTTATTTGCACCAGTGGAAGTTGTATGTGAAATTAATAACAGGACTGGCTATTTTGGTTTGATTCCCATTGAATTAATTTGCAAACTCAATCTTTTGCAGTTTTGTTGCTAGAGAAGATGGAGCATGATGACATTTGCAATAAAACTTTGAAGATCACAGACTTCGGGCTGGCTAGAGAATGGCACAGGACAACCAAAATGAGTGCAGCAGGGACTTACGCGTGGATGGCTCCGGAAGTGATCAAGTCCTCCATGTTTTCTAAAGGAAGTGATATTTGGAGGTAAGAGGTTGTTGAAGACCATATTCAATAGAAGTAAGTTGAGGTTTTGGATTTAATTTTTGATTTTTTTTGTTGTTGTTGTTGATGGTTTCCTAAGTTATCTCAGTATATGGCAAGTATAGATGTTCTAAGAAAAATGAATTTCTCAGCATCTGCTTCCTTCGATCTAAATTTGGTTATTCATGACTTACAAATTTGGAGGAAAGAGAGGGAAAATAACAGAAAAACATTTTTTTGAAATGAAAGCAAGATCTCATTAAGAGAAACCTTTAAAATATCTATTGGTTAGGATGCCTAAGTGATTGATCTGGAGCCTTGATATAAAAGGCAATGTGCTCTTGTTGGTCATATGATCAGTCTCACAATGGTCACTCTATTTCAGATGTCTGAAAAGTCTCATTGTGCGTAAAGAAGTGGAACCAGCCTGTTATTACCTCGTGTGTCTGAGAAACAGAAATAAGCGGCAAACCAGAACTTTACCAGATGTTAACTGAAATCAGTTCTGCTTTGCAGGAGTCTAAAATGTGATCATGTGTAAAAGTAAACAGCAGATCTGGGTTTTTATGTTCACAGAGGTTTTGCTTGTAGTAACTGTAGTGAAGAGAGAGTGTTCTCATAAAATTGTTCTAAGTTGCTTTCTAATTTGGAAAGTGGGCAACCCTGTATGTTAAGTTTGTGAATTTCTCATTGAAGGTGTGGTGGTGGGTCAGATAAATAGCATGGCTCTCCATACTGACGCTGTTTTTGAGTGGTGTACTATGGGACACATGTATTGCAGAAAGGTAATTTAGGCTTTACTTTCAATTGAGTTCTATTTTGTGAATGGGGAAGAATCATGATTGCACAACAGGCTTCAAAGCTGCAACGCCTCGCCCTGGAAAGTCTACATTTCCTTTCTTTTTAAAGATGTTTTCTCTGTGAAGGATCTAAGGAAGCTACTTGGGGAAGGAGGGGAGGACTTTAATCTGTTTTTCCATGCCTGTTATGCATGCTCTGTGTCGTATAGTTCTCAAGTATGGTCCTATTTTGTGTAGATGCTTGATATTTTGCAGCATGAAGTAATACTTTTTGGTTTTCTCAGGATGATTCTGTGTCTGCACTACTGTTTTGTCACATCCATTTTGTCTGGAACTGATTTTCAGCATGTCGTTCACATCAGTCTGAGTGAGAAAGATGGAGAATCCCATTGGCCTCGTTCTTTTTTTCCGTTCTTACTTCCCTTTTTCTTTTTCTTTTTCTTTTTTTTTTTTTTCTTTTGCGGGGTGGAGGTTGGCTGTAGGCGTTTCCCTAATCAGCTGTATTCCATGCTTAATTACAGGTCCTGTCCAGTCTTGTTGCTGTGATTTTAGGTATCTGAGGGGGTATGCTTTGGTGCAATTATTTTATATTCTGCTGCAACATTAGTTTACATTTTTGGAACCTACAGTATTTCTCTTCTTCGCCTTCTCTCCTGCACGCCTCTCTTGTAAAAATGTAAGTATTTAGTTCATTGATGGACTTCTAACAGGAGAGGTTTTTAAGTAGACTCTGTTGTACAGTATAGTTTAGTCCTTCTTGGCTTCTCAAGATTTTCTGCTTACTGCACCTTGATCTATTCTGTTGCTTATCTTTTTCTTTAAAAACAAAGCAAGTAATGAATGTTGCAAATCTAGTAATACTGTATTTGTTGGAGTGTTTTTTTGTTATTTTAAAAAATGTTCAAGTTACAAATTAAGTATGAGTCTCTCTAACACACAGATACAATAAATTTAAAGAAAGTTTTAAACTGAAGTTACACATTCTGAGTACTGAGTCTCCAAAAGATGTCTCTAGACCACTTATTTAAAAAAAAAAAAAAAATCACAAGCAGTTGAGGCTGCTCAAATATGATTGCACTCACAAGTAGCCTTCCAGAATCGTCCAGTGCTGGGAATTGTTCTGGCAGTGTTTTCATGCTGTCTTCCAGGCAGCGTTTTCTCAAGTGTCACCCCTGGTAGCAGAACAAGTGCTTTCCATGCCCTGCGTGTGTATCCTTTTACTTCACAGAACAGAATTACAACTACTATTTCTTTTATTTTTTGTGGCATATGATTCCAGATTCCCAAAGAATTCCACTCTTTCACCACTGCCCTTCTATCATTCATCGCACGTTTTGGTCTTGCCATGTCAGTCTTGTGTAAGGAGCCTGAAAGTGCAAATACACTCACAGATCTCCAGGTGATTATGCTGTGCTTCAGCAGTGGTTCTGACCGCAACCCATGCCTCCATTGTATGAGCTCCTGACAAAGTGAGGAAGCACTTGCTGAGTAGTTGCTTTTGCCTGTCACATTCATATAATTCCTGGAGGGATTCGTGTAGCAATGCTTAGTGACCTCTGCTTTAGAAGATGGATTGCAGAGTAAAATAAATTTGGAGAACTTTAGTTACCTCCGTTTTGATCAGCTTTTAAAATGCATAAAACCAAGAAGTTCTTTCTGGAATAAGATATAGGAAGGCTTAAATCACATTTGACAGCAGGAGAATAAATTTTAGTGGTGAAAATGTTTAAAGGACATCTTATTGCAAGTGTTAGTTTGTGGCCTAATGGATAATTCAAGTGTATCATGCCTGTATTCTTTAGTTTCTTTTGTCTGTTTGTTTCTGGAGATGTAAGAGGAGGTGGGTTTTGCTCTTTTAAAAAAGATCTTTCTTAGATGCTCTGACCGTATACATAGGATGACTGAAGGTAGGCTGCTGAAATTTAGTGTACAAAGGTAGCAGCTTCCGTAGCTGAAAGAGTTGATAAGTAGTGGTTGTCCTAGGTAAGGGTAGACTTTTGTACCTCCCAAAAACTCCAGCATGGTAGGCCTAGAACATCTGTGGGGTTCCGCCCCACCCCATACTGGCTCTCGGTGCTTGAAGTGAAGACTGTTTCATTAAAAGAGGAGATTTTTAAGCTGTTACAGTGTTGGTCTGTTAAAATTGTGCAATCACCTTTTTGGCACTGTTGAAATCTGCTCAGTATGAAGGCTAAAACTGTGAATATAACTAAAGCTAATGGTGCAACACAATTTTTTATGAAAGGTTATTTCTTTTTAATGAATTTTCTTATTCTGCTTAGCATTGGAATTCATGCTAAAAATAGGTATAGATTGGCCTGAACAAGGGAACTCCTTGAATTAAGAACAGCATGCTTGCTGGGAAAATGTAAGATTACCTTTAATGCTTTGTCTAAACACACAGATGAGATGTAGTTCAGTAGAATTCTTCCATTATATCTAAAACTTGTACATTCTGCAGGAAGTGGTGTATTTGTTATTGTCAGAAGTACAAGTGTTTTAAAATGAAACTGGACTTTGGGATTTTGAGCATAATAAGCAAGTGCATAGATTAAAAATTAGGAAATGATTAAGAAACCTCAGACTTTCTTTCTAGTTTTATTCCATTTTTCATTTTTAGGAACAGAACATATTTGTTAGCTTTGATTAATTGTTAGCTCTGTGAATTCATTAATTTTCTGAGATTTTGTGATAGCTAAAACTTCTTGGATAAACTGAACGCTGCTGTTTAATTCAGATGTCAAAAATACAGATGTATACATTCAGATGTATCAAAAAATACATTGTTTGTGCTAAAACTTTAGTTTAGTGTTTTTTTTATTAGTTTGTTTTTTATTTATTCAAGTGATATAAGGTCTTGTGCAATGCTGGATGACTTTCTCATGAAGAAGACAGTGATAGAAAAACTTCGCTGGTGTATGTTCCTCTCCTTGTCATGTCTGCTGTAGCTAGAGTTGTACTCTAGCACCAAGGGGTGCTGGGCGGGGCACACAGAAGGGGTGTTGGGCATTGGGGGGTGCATGGCCCTTAGCTCCCTCGCCGGTGCTGTGTGTGTTTCTTCTCATGGAGGAGAGTGGGATCCAGTCCTGCAAAACTTACAGATGGTCTCTTCACACACCTGGAGGGAAAGGGCAAGAGCAATACTCTGTGTTCTAATTTTTCCTTTTGCCTACTCACTTTACCATTCAAAAGCAGCAATGAGTTGTACCTTGTGTCCTTGTTCTACAGATGGGGGTTCTCTGACAGGAAGGGAAGAAAAAAAAGTTGATGAGCCCGCTTTGGGCTTATGTTCTAAAAGGAGTAATTCCTGCTTCCAAGATAACGACTGAAAGTTATCAGTTTCATTGGTATTGGAATAGGAGCTCTGAAACAATAGCACCTAACGTGCTGTCCGAGTGTTCTTCAGGGAGTTGGGTCATTTAAACAAGTGTTGGGTATATGAACCCAAAGAAGGTAAAAGCAACACCTGGCTTTTCTTCTAGAGTGGAAAGCATAGCAGAAATTCTCATGGTTACTGTTGCTGTAATAGGAATGCCTATGACTCTTGATTTCCCTACCTGACACTAAGAAAAGTTCTCCTCTTGCCGCCACCTCTCGCTGGAGACAGTGCTATTTTTCATTCTTGTATGGAGAAATGAGTTGTGTATGTAGCTCTTTCTCAATCTTGTCACGTTTGTGGGAAAAGTTAACAGACCTTTATATTAAAAACAAGAGATTAGACATACAAACTTCCAAAGTCTTTTAGTTTGCTTTAATTAAAAAAGAAAAAAAGGCATGTACTTCTAGGTAAACTGTGAAACCTTTGGAAAGGTGTATGGCCTGAGTGCTCTGCTGAGGTTTTCTTTTTTGTTGTTTTCTTTGGTTTTGGTGGAGAAAGGGTTACCTGTTTTCCTGTGCTTAAACTTCTCATCCTAAGCGAGACTTGCATGACACTAGCATTTATATAAAAGTGACTTCAGGTTGTGTTTTGTGTAGGAGTCCCTGGTGTCCGTATGTTTCAGCTATGAAGTGACAGCAGGGTACACGTGCGAGTCGCATCCAGCTTGGCTGGTTGCCGCGGGTGGAAAGGTGTGAGATGACTGAAGCAGAGTCGACTCTTAAAGGCATTCACTGCCGGCGTGGGAGTTGCTTAGGAATTTCAGTAGCTGGTTGGACAGATGCTTTTTCTTGAGTAAGTAACATGTCAGTGTTCTGAAAGTAACTGTTTAAAAAATTGCCTTTTGTAGTTATGGAGTGTTGCTGTGGGAACTGCTTACAGGAGAAGTTCCTTACCGTGGCATTGATGGCCTTGCTGTGGCTTATGGAGTTGCCGTCAATAAGCTTACTCTGCCCATTCCATCCACCTGTCCTGAACCATTTGCAAAACTAATGAAAGGTATCTATGTTATTTCTACCTATGTCTTTAAACAATTATGGTCTGGGGGTGTGCATCCTTGCCTGTAATAGTCACAGGATTCAAAAGAAACACCTTGTTTCATAATGCGCTGCATACAAAAGTATCTTGTTCTTCTTTTCACAGCAGTCTGGCATTACAGACAATTGAATGTGTGTCTGAGCAAGCCATGCAGTATTACAGCATACTGCTTAGTATTTCGGCACTGACAGAGGATGTTTTTTCCCCTTTTTGCTCTGGTTTTACTGAGTTGTTTTTATACTCAGATTGCATTAATTTGCATAAAATATGGGATATGCTGCAGGTCAATACGAGACCAGTAAGATAAAATCCCAAAGGGAAGAACTGCAAATAGCATTTTTTTTCTCATTGTGTTTTCCTGAGTGTCAAAAATGTTTTTGAAATACTCTAGAGATAAATAAATCTTGCTTGCTAATGACTATTTCCTCATGTGTAATTTCTTTACCTTTTGATAAGTATCCCTTCTGTGCAGCACTGCTAGTTTTGCTATTTAGGATGCTAAAGATAGAAGTAAAAAAAAAATCTGACTATTAAAAGCAGTCCTGAATACAGGTAGGTAGATATCACTTATGGAAACGGAACTAGGGAAGCATTGCAGATGGAAGTGATGTGTTATAACTTAAAGCACAGTAGCTAGTGACTTGAAATTCATTAAGTTCTTCAAAACGTTCTGTGTATTATTAAGCACTGATGGGATTCTAATAAATTCTAGAATGCTGGGAGCAGGACCCTCATATCCGACCATCGTTTGCCTTAATTCTTGAACAGCTTACTGCCATTGAGGAGGCAGTTATGACTGAAATGCCTCAAGAGTCCTTCCATTCCATGCAAGATGACTGGAAAGTGGAAATTCAGCAGATATTCAATGAATTGAGGACCAAGGAAAAAGTAAGTTCGTTGTCAGATTGTGTGGCAGTGAGGGAAGCATATGTGTATGTGTGTGTTTGTGTTACAGCAGCTTGAACTTGTGAATTGTAGCTTATCCAAATGATAATGAAGACCTGATTTTGTTGCTGAAACACACTTCAGAGGATAAAATACTTGAAGGAGAAGATTTACTCTCATTAAAACAGGTCATTAATTTAGTTGCATATTTTTGTTGGTGGATGTACTATTCTTAAAATCCATTAATGTTTCTCAACAGTATTTTATGATAGTTCTTTAACTGACTTGCAGCTAGCTCACTTAAGGAAAAAAAAAATGGCTTTATTGTTGTTTTTCTCAAATTGCAGGTTGCATTTATCCTTCTATCTGTAACAAAAACTCCAGTTCTGAATGCTGAAACCAGTTAGAGGTTCTTCAGTTGAAGCAAAATTTAAGTTTGTCAGGAAGCATGTAGTTATAGTAAGTGAGGGTTAACGTGTGACTAACTCATTCAAGAGGTACAAACAATTGAAAAGGCAACGTATCTCCATTTGCTTCCCGGAAGACAACAGTTTGTAGATCAGTAAATATGGCATGTAGCTCTTTTAGCATGTTATTTTTTTCTGAATATTTGAATGCATCACTTATCAAACAAACCCGAGTTCTTTTACTGCTTACATAATCTGAATTACCACTACAGATCTTCATGGTTTTATTTTTAGTTTGCTAAGTTTAAAATGCTAATAACTGTGAGTAAAGAACAGATTTTTCATGAGGTCACTCTGTTTGTAGCTCCATGTAATGTAATCTGTCTAGCTTAATTATGCTTTTGAGCTGTAGTAGCTGGCCAGTCTGTTATTTTTCCATTTCATTTAGAAACTAAGGCAATACCAAATTTACTCTGTATAAGAGTATTAACAAACATTGTCTTTAATGAGCTATACTTGTATCCTACTTCCAAAAAACAAGTGTGATTTTTTTGAGATCTTGTTTCTTTTAGGCAGGCTGACTGGCCTTACTGATGTTGTTCTTTTAATTTTTATCAGCCAGTGCACTATTTTATGAGATCTGTCAGCCTCACAGATATATGGTTGGTTAACAGCTATCCTGCTTTTTTTTGTTTGCTTTTTTTCTTTCCTCCTGAATATTATTACATGTCAAGGCCCCTGATCCAGAATCCTTTGGCTATCTCTTCAAAGCTCTTGTTATGGTATCTTCATGCTGAATGAGTGCTCACTATTAATTCTGTTTGCCCTCTCCTCTAGTTTGTTCAACATGTTTTTAACCACCCTGAGGTTACGTTTTCCTTTAGACAGCTTGATAAAGATACCAGTTGGAATAGGCCAGTTGTCCTTTTGGGTCACTTAGAAAAGGTTCTGCAGGAAGGGATTCCTTCTTTGCAGGTCTCTTGCAGTATAGTTTTTGCCCAGTATGTTTTGTTCTTTTTCATTATGTGGTAATAGGCGGGGAAGAACAGAATTGAGATGCAGGACTTGTAGGGAAATTTTCTTAAAACAGTCACTTAAACCTTGACGGTATCAAAACCTAAACTTGCATCTTGCAAACCATTGTCAGCTATCTATGCCCCTCACCTCTCCGCACAAATGGCGACGTGTGGGCTGTCGGCTAGTGGTGGGTGTGATGTCATGGATTCCTGTAGTAATAGCAGTGCGTGTGGTTAATCACATTTGTTGGCCACAGCCAAGTTTGTAGTATCCTCAATAATAATCTTCCTTGTTCCCAGTCTGCCTTTGGCTCTGCCCTCTGGTTTTCCCTCTTCTGTTTCACATCAGAACTGGGCACATGTTAACCACGTTATCTGTATGCGCCTGCATTGGGCACACAGATTGCTAGAGCTGGGCTATCTGCCTCTGTAGCTGTCAGATTTCTTCCTTTCCAGTTGAGTTACAGTCCCTCAGAGAGTAGAGGGACTATATCCTTTTTACTTGCTACAGGGCCACTGGCCACTGCCAGAACCCGTGGTACGGCCTAGCTCTTCTCCTCCAGCAACTGCTCAGTCAACCATTTTCTCTTTTTCACTGTGGGAGCACTTGGAACAAGAACAGTCATTCCCATTCAGGTTTCTGTTTGATTGTTTATTTTCTGGAGGCGTTATTCCAGTGTGAGATTTTCTATTGGGGAAAAAAATCTCACAGACTAAATCAAGCTGAGGATTAGATGTTGGTTCAGAGCTTTGTGAGAGGAGTCATATTTTTGGTGTAAAAGTGAATTAATTTCCCCCTAATTAGAGAGGGGAAAAGATGAATTGAAATTTGCTTCTCACATGCCAAATTAAATGCATCTCCAAAGGCAGCTGCCCTAATTAGGTAAACTTGTTGAAGAATGAAGGCATGTAACTTTGACTTGGACAAGGTATTCAAAGGTTTTCTCTTATTTAATTTGGCGTATTATCAATTTTGCTGACAAGTACTAGGGAAAAGGTCGTGTCTGTGAAGTATTTGTATAATAATAATAAAATGAAGAAAGAACAACAACAACCCTGTGTGGGTTCTCATTCCCTGTGTAAGAGGAACTTCTGTAGCTGGAGAAATTTCCTCAAGGGCTTGCTGTAAATGAGTGATGGTGACACCCACTCCAAGAGGAGATCACAATCTTTTGTGATGAGCATTCTTAAGCAACTTAAATATAGAACTTTTCTTAGCTTCCTTATAATGATTGTTTTAATTGTAGAGTGGTATAGAAACATTGCAAAACTAATTGCAGTAAGTCTATCTTTAATTAGTTTATTTGGAAAAGAGTAAATACTAAAACTCCAAGTGAGGAAACACTTCCATTTTCTAGATTGTCTACCTTTTCAGTACAGGCTTTCAATTTTTTTCCTTGTTACTGAACTTCATGTAGCCCAGGTTTGAGGATGACAGGTGGATGGATAATCACCAGTATCTCCTAATGCTCTGTAGTACTAACCATCTTTTCTATTTAAACTCTGAAGTACTTGCATTCAAAATTTGAATTCAAGTGGCTTCTGCTTCCGATCCTTGTTTTAGTTTGTTCAATGTTGACTGGACAGGAGGAGGAGGAAAGTGAGAATTTGCTGTAATTTCCAAATTAAGTGATTAAACACATTAAAAAAAAAAAAAAATGTTGCTGGTATGAAGACAGGCTCCTTTTTTGCCTCCTCGAGAGGCATAATTACCTTTTGCCAAGGTGTGTATGTTAAGCAGAATGGATTTGAAAGGGAAAAAAAAGATCTGTTGAAACAAGCTTACTTAAAATTAGCAAGTTGTATAAAATGTGTCAATCATTTAAATTAAATTTGAGAACAGTGATAAGCAGTGTGTGTATGCTAGTTGTGAATTAAAAACAAGTGTCTTCCTGAGGGACAGATATTTCTCACTGAACCAGACTTTGATTTAGGGCCAAGCTCTCTTTCTGACATCCACAGTCTTTCAAGCAGGAACAGAGAGGATTTTTTCCATTCGTTTGAGAATATCAAACTGATATAGTTCAGAAACTATAGTTAGGTTATTCGAAACAGAATGGCAGTTGAAAGAGCAGAATATTTGTTTTATACTTTTGAGTATTCAAGTAAAAGCTGGGAATGAGGTAAGGAATTGTGCTATTATATGAGGTTGGTGAATAGCGATGACCAGAAGTACACAGTCTGCTCTGAAATTACAAGAATGTATGGTAACAAAATGAATGAGTTTTAAGTAGGAAATAAGGTTATTCTATATCCAGAACTTTTAGCATAGCTGAATTTCTAATGCTGTATTCCTATTTTCAGTTGAATTTCAATTTCTATCCAGACAGAATTTGTACAGTCATACATTAAAGTGAAAAAATTATCTAGTGAGAAACATAGTATCGGTCACATTGCAGCTTCTCCTTTTCTTGTCTCTTAAATTTCAGGTATATTTGAACAGATTATTTTACATTGAAGATTAAGAACATTTTAACATAGTAGGATTACAGCTGTTTACCCATAGGAATTTATTTACCCCCAAAAATCAATGAGCTTTCTCACTAATGCTTTTCCTTCTGAGAATGGAGAAAAGCGAAAGAAAAAGGCAAAAGAACAACTATTCTCTGGGTTTGGTAGTTTGAGAGTCCGTGTGGTGTAATTCAGTGGTTAGCTATTTGATGTTACACAGATACCTGCAGGATTTTAATTAAGAAGCAGCTGTCTTCTGTCTTGTGACATGGTTTATCCTATTACAGTAATTCTCATTCATTATAATACTGATTGCTTTTCAGATAGAAAAGTGCTACCTAATACATGGCTGAAAAACAGGAAGGGTTAGGACAACTAAGATATATGCATTCACTTCTGTTTTCATCAGGTCATTCTTTTTTATTTAGTGTGTAGAAGTTATCTAAGAGCAGCCCTTATGCTGTGGGGGAGTCTCTGATGTGAAGTACTTAGAGCACATTTTGTGCTAGGCTATAAGCTGATAATCTTTGGTTTGGTATGTTGTCCCCATTTCCTGTGCTTACCTAGCTTAAGTACCTCAAGTTAAATGCTTCAAAGGAAATCTGTATCATGCTTGTTTGTGTCCAGATACAGAATCTTAGCTTATGCAGAATGGTGGACTGTCAGGTCACGTGTGCATGTTAAATATATATCTAGTGCTTCATGAAAACAGACAAGGAAATACAGCTTACTGTACTCTTGGCATATCTATTAATACAACCTTCACATTGTCTCTTGGTTTCACTTGTGCAAATCTTACCTTCAGGAGCTTCGTTCACGAGAAGAGGAGTTGACAAGAGCAGCTCTTCAGCAAAAATCTCATGAGGAACTACTTAAGCGCCGTGAGCAACAGTTAGCAGAACGTGAGATTGATGTGCTGGAGCGTGAGCTGAATATCATGATATTCCAGTTAAATCAAGAGAAACCCAATGTAAAGAAGAGGAAAGGCAAATTTAAAAGAAGCCGCTTAAAACTTAAAGATGGACACAGAATTAGTTTGCCTTCAGGTTGGCTTTTTTTTTTTTTTTAAGCTCACAACATGTATTAAGATTAAATATGCAGGCTTCAATTCCGTGGCTAAAATTTTCAGTATTGGCTGATGTTTTATTTAATTTCTAGTTTCTTCTGCCTTAAGTTCAAAGGATAGGGTAAGAACCATTTTCATATGCCATATTTTGTGGGGCAGTCCTCATGTCAGTCGGCAGAATCTTTCACCTGTTTCAGGTAAGAATTCGTTGAATCTGGAGGGAAAGCATGTCAACCAAGTGGTTTAAGGCTGGTCTGAAATTCAGATTTTTGCCGTCTGTGTGCCTATAGAAAAGTACCTTTTATCATATCACAGAACTTTGTAACATGATCAGATATTAGCATTTGCCTTAAGCTTGCAAATATCTAGTGGAAAAATAGCACTTCACAAAGACATGAAGTGCAAATTCAGTAGGTCCAAGTCTGTTTAAACAATGCCTCTGTGAAGGAAGCATGTCTGTAGAGGATCAGACCCTCCTAGTGTCAGGGACTGTTTGTGTTGCCCTATTAATGTTGCCAGTAGATGTCACTAGGGAAATTCATGCTTACTCCTGTGACTGGCATGCCCTCACTGGTGGCACTAGTATCCTGGTATCAACAGGCTCCTTCCAGTAGTTTCCAGGTCTGACAACTTAATATGTATATGCCCTGAAGATTCTTTATTTAGAACATTAAACTTTTTAATTCTCTCTAATAGATTTCCAGCACAAAATAACAGTGCAGGCATCTCCTAATCTGGATAAGAGGAGGAGTTTAAACAGTAACAGTTCCAGCCCATCAAGTAGCCCCACAATAATTCCTCGTCTTCGAGCTATACAGTGTAAGTCTTCAATGTTTCTGTTTGTTCATTTGGTCAGTAGAGAATGCTTGTTTTATGAACTCACTGAAACACTGGTAATATCAGATTTCAGACAGTTTTTTGATTTCCAACTTCCTTAACTTATTCTAATTTTTGCAAGTTGTTATTTGGTGGAAAGGATAATCTTACTAAAATGATAGCTAATTTTCAGTAATTCAAAATTATTGTGGATGTTTTAAATCACATCTTAATAAGTTCAGGAACTCATTTGTAAGCTGACTGGCATGAAATAGTGAAGAATCAAAATTCGGAACGGTAAAAGGTAAAAACATCATGTTTAGAACCCATGCAAGATGGAGAACAAGTTTTTATTAGGTTTACTAGAGTTGCTAAATGAAATCGGTTGTGGATCTTCAAAAAAAAAAAAAAAAAAAAAAAAAAAAAAAAAGGCTCAGAATGAGGCAGTCTGGTAAGCTGGTAAGGCTGAAGAATCATCCAGCATCTCAGCTTGCTCAGGAAAAAAAAACAGAAGCAAGCTGTGAGCAACTACAAAAGCAGAAGAAAATGAAGAAATTTTACATTAGGGTTTTTTTTTTTTACATTTAAAGAATGAATGAACAAAACTAATGGTGCATGTGCTTGCGGGCCTACGTTATCCTGTATATAACTGGCACCGTAAGGGAAGATGGGTTTATGCTAATGTAGAGGAGGTAGCAGTTATTTATGTGGAAGGAAACTTGTCATGGTGATAGAGTAAAGCCCACATTTGTTTGAGAATGCTGTATGCAGAGATAGGAAAAAAAATTGTGCGAGATTCACTGCTTGCTTCTGCGCTAATCTGTTGTGCAGAATTAAACATGGATCATTAGACAATCTAAGTGGAATGTTACATGAGATGAAAAACCCCCAAGTGTTTCTCTGTATAAAATCCATGGAACACGTTCCAGCTGAATGCTTATGGATGGTGACTCCTCTGTATCAGAGATGAATAAGGAGGAGGAGAAATCAAAGTGCATGGGCTTTTTTGTTTTTTTCTCCATACTGTTTTGTAGCTGGTTCAAGTACTTTTATTTTTTTAATCCACCTGAAACTTTAAAACTTGGCTAGAAACCAGATTTCTCTTCTCCTTTGGATTATCTCTGCTTTATGAAGTCCTTTTCATTAATTAGTGTCTAAAGGTGAGGTGCTGTCTTCTTTGGCAATAGTAACTAGTATTTGCTGAACTGGAGCTCATACAGTGTCCTGGGCAAAGACCATTACTCCCCATATATTGTGAGTATCAGAGAGGTGGACAAACCCCATCTTGCTTTTCTTAAGGAACATTTGAGATTGAAGGAAAATTCAAAGAGTAAACCTGTTTTTCAAGGAGTTAGCTGACACAGTAACTGTGTTGATAGTGATTCCTACCTAAGCTTGAAAGTGTTGTGGCTATAGTGGGTTTCCTTTTTTGGGGGAGGGATTTTTTTCTTGTTTCTTTTTTTTTTTCTCTTACTGCAGAAATATTTTTTTAAAAAGTTTTCCTTTGTGAAATATCATAATTATATATATAAATAGGATTATATATAAATAATGTATATA
>VXAV01005808.1:204756-218535 GCA_013399715.1 Alectura lathami | reverse complement strand
GGTTCCATGTATTGGCACAATTCTGAAAACTTGAGGGGTTTTTTCTGTTTAAATTCAAAGTCTGTGTAAACAATAGCAGTTCCAGTCTAAATCCTTGCATGTGTGCTAAGTGCCACTGGAGATTTTTTTTTTTTTTTCTTTGAGCAGGCATTTGTATTTGTAGGATTAGAGCATCGAGGACAACATAAAAACTCTCCTTTAAAAGAAGCATTCTTCTGCTTTTGAGTTTGGATCACTAGGCTTTACCTAAAAGCTTATCACATCCATCAGGAGTATCTAGGTGAAACAATTCAGCTTCCACACCCATCTGCACCTGTGCAAAATAAATTCTTTTTCCCACAATAAAGTTTTATCTTGATTTCCCTTCTAAGCGGCTTTGTTTCAAGAACACTTATCCAAATAGAGGCGATTTGAACAGGCTTTTCTAACAATTGGTTCCTTGATTGCTTCACTTTCTCATCAGCAATTCTAGCTTCAAAATATAAACACTGTTGTTTAAAATAAAGATGTAGTTAATTGTAAATCTTGTCATAAAACCCAATTCAACTACTTTTGAAAGCTGGTCGAAGGGGGGGAGGCAAACCTGTAAGATAAACATTATGGAATGGTCCTGGAATTATGTTGGAAATGTGGGAGTTTAAAGAAGACAAGCAGTCTGTTGTACTGCACAAGAAGCTGTGTATGGTGAGGAAGGAGAGTGCAGTGCAGTAGTGGAGAGGCAGAACAGCTACTTCATTAGTCATGCTGTTACACCACTTGAAGTTGTTTTTCTCAGGTGTCTCCATCATAGCCCTAAGCATGCTTAGTTGACACCAAGTTACTTCTGCAGTTGGTACTTACAAAAATCTGCTTGCCTGGGGCTGGTGCCAGAAATAGGACCCTGTAAACCCTACAGTAAAAACCCTCTATCAAAGGATGCTTAGTGCCTTCCTAGATCTGGGCTTTATGACCAAAGCTAAAAATACAGGAAGGGAAACACATTCCTTTCTGGAAACAGCTTGACTAAGATCTCTTAATTTTTCCTCAGTGATTCCCCAAACAGATACACACACAGCTAATGGCCGAAGAAACAGTGTATATGTGTACCAGCAAGATGTAGATATCACAAGTGAATCTGAACTTCCCAGTGGGGTTATGAAAAAAGGCAAGATTTCATTATGTTTCAAAGGTGCTGGTTCTGTTTGATTGCACAGCTGACCCGAAGTGACGGACTAAGCATTTAATGAAGAGCAGACACTTTAAAAGCGTGATTTGTTTGGGACTAATGAGAAAGAAAACATTGATCATTCTCACGATTGGAATATTTGTTTCGGTTGACACCGATTGTTCCACAGCCTGTATTGTCTTCATTGGAATTTAAGTGCTCAGTCTAATTCACTTGTCTGAATTCCCTAAATATAAGGTTCTCAGTTAAAGGGAGCAGATCATTTTGTTGCTTTGTCTTTAATTTGGGTCTGTTGTCAGCTCATAAATTATTTTTCTCGCTCGCTCATCTTTTTGGCTCAGTGCAGTTTGTGTGGTGGTTTTTGTTTAAAAAAAAAAGTCTCAAATTTAGTTTACTCCTCTTTGTGTTACTGTGTCAGAATGGCTTTGCAGTAGTGAAAGCTGTTCTGTCAAAAAAAAAATATGGTTTTAGAAAAACTGCTTACATTTCTGTGTTTTTTTTTTTAATCCAATCTTTAGTAACTTCAGATGAAAGTAACAAAACCTGGGGAAGGAGCACAACTTATCACCAAGAAGAGTTTGAAGATGCAAAGAGAAATTTTAAAAAGAAAGGTTGTACTTGGGGACCAAGTTCAGTTCAAACAAAGGATCGTGCCGATTGTAAGGACAAGTATGTCTACTACATTTCATTTGGTAACACCAAGTGTCCTCAGTAACTGGATCGCTAATGTAGGTAGACAGCGAGAAGTTCTGAACTCTGTAGTTGTAGTAAAACTCAGTCCTACCTGCTTTCTAAGTTAGGAACTACAGATAGACTTGAGGATAAAACATTTACTCGTCTTAATGTTTTTGTGGCTCTTGTATGTAGCCCTCTGTCTGTAGTTCTTGAGACTTGGAACGTGCTGGGATGCTGAACTGCTAACGCATACAAGATCTTCACGGCCTCTCTATCTTCCCTGCCCTTCCTCAGGCTGACTTGAGGAACTGCATGGCCTGTGGGTGGGCTCCTCCTGTACTATTGAGACTGGCTTTGTGTACGTGCAGCACAGTGCACACCAGCAGCAACATTCACACTGACAGACACAGGGTGAAAGAGATCTGAAAAACAGTTGAGCATGTTTACTTTCAGATTTTTTTTTTTTTTCTGGTTGTTGAAAATGGAAGATTAGCTGTTTTGCTTTTTTTGGTGAAAGAGATCCTTTTCCTTTTCTCTTTTAGCATACATAATTAGTTTAGTGCATCTGTTTTTGTACAGACAGCCACTCATTTAACTGATGGTAACCTAGTTGGATCCAGACCATCTATTGAAACTATCTTTGATAATTTTGTTTCTTTGAAATTCACTGTTTAACACATTCTGATATTTCTATCGCTTCTTTGAGAGTGTGAACCCCTTGTTCAGGTTTTCACTAACTTTTGTTCTTCAGTGGAAAAAAAAAAAGTGCCAAGGCACATTTTTCATTGACTTTGTTTTTAGGCTATTATGTCTTGAAATTTTCATGTTAAAATAAACTCCTGATTCTAAGTTATGTATCAATTTATAGTCATAATACTCTGTGCTATTTCTTACATAATCTTTTTTTTTTTTGCTTTCAAGTTATATACTACCTGTTTATAGTTTGACAGGAAAGTACTACAACATCTTTTTCTTTTTTAAGTGTATATAAGCACGGTATCATCTGTAATGTCAAAATAACTATTGTTATTTCAGAATAAGACCCCTTTCAGACGGCAGCAACCCTTGGTCAACACTTGTAATGAAAAATCAGAAGGGTGTTCCTTTAGCTTCACTATTTGTGGACCAAGGTAAGAACTGTTTTTGAAAAAGTTAAAGTTGCCATACGATGGCATTAAGTCTGTCTCCAGTGTCATAAAGCACATTGTTCGAGTTCCTCAGGAATTATGCAGACTGTTCAGAGTTTTCATGCTACAGATCATAGAATTATAGAATTGGCTGAGTTGGAAGGGGCCTTTAAAGGCCACCTAGCCCAACTCCCCTACAGTGAGCAGGGACACTTGCAGCTGGATCAAGTTACTCAGAGCCCTGTCCAGCCTGACCTTGAAGGTCTCCAGGGACGGGGCAGCCACCACCTCTCTGGGCAACCTGTGCCAGTGCTTCACCACCCTTAGCGTAAAAAAACTTTTTCATTATATGCAGGCTAAATGTCGCCTCTCTCAATTTGAAACCATTTCCCCATGTCCTATCACAACAGGCCCTGCTAAAGAGTCTGTATCCTTGCACAGATACTGTTCCTGTGCAAAAAAAAAAAAACAATTTATAGAAACATAAAGTGGTATAATCTTGAAATTTCTATCATTAGCAGCCGCCAAATGGGCATGTTGTGTGAGATCTGCCATATCATGCTGATTTTTACCAAGCTTTAGAGTTTGCAGGCTGATCTGCAAGTTAGATCTGCAGCCACAGCCGTTTAGATTCTTCTGTAAAGAAACACCTTAATCAGTAATTATCTTGACATTTAGATAATCATTAATGACTTCTATTGTTAGTGGCCTCTGTGTAGTCAGTAAAATAATGTAGTTAAAACCTGTAGGTCCTGATATATTTCCAGATATCAGTTTCCTGTTTTTCAAATGATAGTTATTTCTTAAATTTTCCAGGAAAAAAAAAAAAAAAATTTCAAATCTTGAAGTTGCTTAGGCAACACTTTGTGATTTACAAGAAATCACAAGGAAAAATCGGGAACATCATAATAATACCTTTAAACATAACAAACAAGATGTTGCATTTTATGTCCTTTCCTACAATGTGCTGTAGCGGTACAATATTGATAGTCGTTTTCATATGTGCACATGCTTCCTGTACTACAGATTCTCTTAACTGAGAGAATGAAGTTACTTCTAGAAGGAGGAGCAAAACAAAAAGAAACAAGCAAACAAAAAAACACACACAACCCTGTGTCCACAGCAGCTGGTAGATTTATGCCAACTGGAAGAGGGCATAGTAGGCTGCTTGGACACTGGTTTGTTTTGTTTTGTTTTCTGCTAGGAAGCCCAAGCTTAGGCTTAGAATGTGTTTCTGAATCTTACAATGTGAGTCTTTATCTTCTGACTGCTTTTAAAGGGAGCATGCTGTAAATCTCAAGGTTAATACTTGCAAGTAAAAGGAAATCCTGGTGTACACATGCAGTTATGTATACTATCTGAATTGTAACTTAAAACACATTGTGATGTCTTTTAGGTGTATGTGCTGATAAGAGACCTGTCCCTGAAGGTTTGGACAGTAAAAGACCAAAGTCAGCTAAGTTGCCGAGTCAGGCCTATATTAACCTACCTCTTTGGAAGGATGATCAAGGAGAGAATACAGTAGACCATGAGAGCTTTGAGGAAGGAACCTCTGCTAGTTCTACAAGTAGCACTCCTCAAATGACACCTACAAACAGTCTGAGCAGAACACCGCAGAAAAAGAAGACTGATACGGTGCTCTATGGGTGCGCAGTCCTCCTGGCATCTGTTGCCCTGGGCTTGGATATCAGAGAGCTGAACAAATCACAAGGTCCAGAGGAACTCTTGCCTAAAGATGAGAAGAAGAAACGCGATGGAATATTTCAGCGGGCCTCAAAATTTCGCCGGAGTGCCAGCCCTTCAAGACTGCAGTCCAAGAAAGAGGAAGCAAGTATTTCATCCTTAAATCCAGCTGCAAATACTGTGAATCTTCTCTCTATGCCCTCCATTTCCACAAAATGCCTGCTTCAGTCTGATAGCGAAGATGCGTTTGTAAGCAATGTGCTTGGTGATTGTGATCCATGTGGTTCTAATGATGACTTTTTATCTGAAACTTACGAAGGTGAGAGAGAACAGAGAATACAGCTGGCTCCTAACACAGTTCCTACACGATTAAAAAATCAGCCTTTTAGTCTACGTCTGCAACAAGAATCTCAAAATGTTCCAAATGATTCCCCAACAAAGTTAGCTGTGTTGGGTCACAGAAGAACCTTATCAGATGGGAACAATTTTCACAACACAGGTGGGTAACTGAGAACTTAAAATGTGGGGGGTTCTTAGTTATAGAAACAGAAAATGTAGGGAAACTGACCATTCGCTAATGAGTCACTAGGTCTTGGTTACGTTATCAAGTGTTAGCTCAGCCATCCTAACTCTGTGTGGTTAAGCCCTCAGTGTCTGAACCCTGAGTAAGCTACCTCCACTTGGAATAGTGTTCTATTACAGTGTGGGTATTAGTAAGATTTAAGTGGAGAAGGCAGGTCATTTTCCCCAGGTATTTCAGAAATAGATTTCACTACTCCTTTCACATCAGCGGTAACCTGCTTTTTGTGTACAATGATAGCATTATGGATGAGATGAACTGAAGCTGTGTTGTCAGGTGCATGCATTATGTAGTTTGTAGACTTCATAACACTGAGAGAAACACACTTGCCTCACAGTTTGCAGAAGTGAGGAATTAGCGTCATTATAATGCTGCACATTTTTAAGCTCAAGAAAAGTGAATCAGGTAAGTTTTGATTTGGTTGTTTAACCTAGCAGTTTGTCACATACTCCACCAATCCTTAAGCTAAGCTGCTGATGAAAATTTAAGGTAGAAAAGAAGTCTTTAAATTTGACTGCCATATATTCAGATATGTTCATGATAAATGACTTTTTGTGAAGAATAGAAGTTCTAAATTTCAATACTGGTCTTCTATAGTGGTTTAAATGTAATGTTATTTATGGTACTCTATGCATATGTAATTATTCAGAATAATTTGACAAATGTTGAGGGCTGTATTCCATTATTAGTACTCATCTAGATACTGGATGATTAATGCTTTCTGTCTTTTCTAACAATGAAATATAAGTTGTCATGTCCTCAAGCAGAGAGCATAAATGCAAGATTTAACTGAGCACTGCTGATCCTCCTTTAGGAAATTCCCCCTAAATGTATATGAGTCTCTTTAATTTTTTTTTTTTTTTTTGGTGGATGAAAGAAATCACTAATGCTTATGGTAACCAAGTTTTATAAATGGCAAAGAAATCAAGGAGCCACACGGTTTAACTTCTTTTTGTTTGTGTGTTTTGTTTGGCCTTTCTGTTCTACTAGCTAATGGATTTGCGTCAACCAACGATGTCTCCAAGTTGCCTGTTCTGCCAGTTACTGGAACTCTACATTCTCCATCTCTTCAACAAAGAAGCAACCACTGTGGTATTTCAACTGAAAAACAAAGAGCTATCAATATTATATCAAGGCCTCGACCTTCTTCTCTGAGAAGTAGAATTGATTCCTGGCAGATTCTTCCACGTATTGTTAAACCAAACGCTAAAGACTCCGAATGTTTAGAGGGCAGTACAGACCCAGACGCTAACTTCTTGCCAGATGCTGAGGAAAGAACTAACTGCCACGTGCCCTCATTACTTGATATTGATGTGGAAGGTCAAAATAGAGACTGTACTGTGCCTTTATGTAGAATGAAGAGCAAAACTTGCCGGCCATCTATATATGAACTGGAGAGAGAGTTTTTGTCTTGAGTACCTTTCATCATAAATATATTCTTTTTAAAGGAGAGCAAATGTAAAATTCTTGTCCATCTGATGCTTTATGCTGCTGTTTTCTGATGTACTGTGACAAATAGTACCAAAATTATTAAAATGGGCAGCTAATTAAGAGAGTGTAATAGGTGCCTTTTTTGAATGTACCTTGGAATCCCAGCTAGTAATTCTAAAAGCACAATGCTGCAACATAGACAAAGTTGCTGGTCATGTTTTGAATGGTGAAAATAACATACCCACATCCCTCCGCAAGGTCACATACATTTTCTTAAAGTTTGATTTTTTTTTTTTTTGCTAGAAAACTTTTGCACATGGAAAAACTGAAGGACATACAGCAACGTTGTGTTCAGTCAAGAAGCATTTAGCATAAAGAAGGAGTTACCTGCGGCTAGCCTCTGTATGCTCTGTGGAATTGCAGAGGGATCAGGGGATTAAGATGCCAGTATAGATGGCTCTGTTCAGTCCCCATTGAATAGCTGGGTGCTTGTTGGCATGTTCAGCTGAAACTGGTGAAGGACCGACCAGCAGCTGCATTTGCAGTCTGCAGTCTTTGCCCTTGGTGTTTGAGAGAACTTTCAGCTGTGTGCATTAGTTTCTCCAGAAAGTTTTACTGCTTGTATAAACACTTGGGTTTCAGCCCCCATATCGATTTGAGAGGGTAAACTTTAGTATTTTGATTGGATTGGAGGTATTTGACATACTTTCTAATGTGAAACAACATTCCTTGTAGGTAAGGATACACTGGAACGTAAATATTTGTACTCTTAACTTTTTGAAGACTGCAGTGTTTGCACTGAAAAAAATATTCTTGGCTTGGGATTTTTTTTGTTTGCAATGGCGGGGAGTTGTGCCCTCCTAACCTCCCCCTTTTTTAAAAAAAAAAACAAAACAAAACAAAACTGCTGCACTTTGTATTGAGAAAAGTTGATGGGATTAAGGATGGCTGTTTCTTGGTTGTAAGTGATTCAGCAATGCATTTTACTGCACTCAAATTTTAGAGCAGCAAAAGCTAATTATTAAAAGTTTCAGTATAATCTGTGAAGCTTGTCTTCCTAAAGTTACTGATTGCCTGCTTATTCATGTTTAGGAAATAAAGGACAAAAGGTTGTGCTTGACTGTTTTTCAGAGATAGAAAGGTTCCAGAAAATTCCAAATAGTTAATCGTGGTGGGACAGTTAACCCTTATTTAAAAATACGTGAATATACATTAAAAAAAAAAAAAAAGACCCTCAAGTTTAATTTTTTTACAGTATCACAAAGTGAATACACATGCACAGTCTATTTTATATGATTAAAGCATTTATAGAATTTAAGAATCATACTTTATATTCCAGTATTTGAAATCTTAATTGGCATATCATCTGACAAATAGTCTTCATAAATAAAATTAGTTCACATTAGAATGAAACTACCATGTACTCCTCAGAACAGTATTTTGCTGAGGCCTTTCTTTTAAATGTTCTTTGCTCTGGGGTCTGGGAGTTCAGTTGTTAAATAGAATGCACATTTGCTTTAAAAGCTTCAGAGCCAAGGGATTAAAAAGGAAAGTTTCTATTCCAAGACCAGTATGCAGAGTGTTGGTTACTTGAGAATGACGGGTAATTACACATACAGAATCATGAAATAGAGCAGAACACAGACAAATGTCACTTCCCAGCTCTCGAAGTAAAAATAGAAAAGGGTTTCCTTGAAGTATTATTTTTATCAAAAGTAAAGCCACAAACACTAGTTGTCTGTAAAACCAGATGGCTGCATAGCAGATGAAGTTATTACATTTTGTTCAAACATTTTTATTTCAGTAATCTTATTTCATTGTCAACATAATTCAAGCTGCATGCTGTTCTGTGACTTTTCTTTAAACTCATTTTCATCAGAACACTTCAGTAGATGAAATCTATTCCAGTTTTAATACAAAATGTTTTCATAAAACAGTCAGTTATGTAATGTGTATGGGTCAAATCTTAAATGTTCTCTGCTAGCAGATTTATCTTCAGGGCATAATTAGAAATCTAGAACGTTATGTGTATTTCAACTCCGATCAATTATTCTGATGTAACGCTGAGAGAAATGGAGTTGATTGTAATACATGTTTCTACAGAAAGTATCTCTGTTTTGCTTTCTGCAGGAAAATCTCAGGTGCTGGACTAATTTTGACTTGTGCACTTCTGTTCTGTACTTCAAAGGTTTATATCACTTGTGGAAATTTGCACCCTATGTTTTGTAATCAGTAGTGTCAGCATAAAAAGCTCTTTATGGGCTGTATTGTTTTCACTTATCAGTGGCTTATCTCTCGTTATTAAACAAAGATTTCTATTTCTGTTCAGTGGATAATTTTTCATGAGAACGGGTCATATGGTATGACCAGCCCAGTGTACTATAACTGATTTAGAAGTATGTATTCCACTTCTCATTCTGAGAGAGTTTAGGTAAGCCATCTCAGTTATTTTTCCTTTGTGATGCAGTCTTTTTAAGCTATAGTCTATAGAGCTTTATAATTGTTTGTCATAGTTTCATAGGCCAGTCCTCGCTGAAATTAAAGAGAGAAAAAGAAAAATATTGCAATCATGATTTTGCAGTCTCTATTTCGCCTGTCACCAGAGAAACTTTTTATGAAGTTATGGTAATCTGGTGTGGGTTAAGTAATCTGTCTTGGTTAAAGATATATTTATTTCAATGTAGGTTAATAGTCTGACCAAATAATAAATTATGTTGATTGTTTTAGCAGAAAACCGAAGGTGCTCACACTACAAAGATTAAGACAAACACTTGACATGCTGTTTTACAAAACCCAATGATTTAAATGTTTTTATTAAAAAAAAAAAAATAAAGAAATGTTTTGTAGCTACTGTATTGCAAAGTGACCTGGATTTTCTTGAAAAAGGTATTTTAATGCCATCTGAACTTGTACAAAGGAAGTCTCCAGGGAATAGCCAGGAACTGCTGACTTTGGCCAGCCTGTTCTTGGAATGCTAGGATGCAATTGTTAATTTAAGATTAATTATCCAGCTCAGCAAGTGAATGTTCTTGTAATTTTGTTGCAATTGGTGTGGGCAGAAACATATGGTGTGAGCTTTTTCTTTCTGTTCTGTGAACATATTTCTTTTGGTGCTTTCACGATAGTGGCTGGGTTAGAGCAGTAGAAGTAAATAAATTTTGCATGTAATTGAGCATCAGAAATACAGGTAAGGAGTAATTTTATTTATATATATAATTTAAGACAAATGAAGCAAAGATTCTTCTTGTAATGTTTTCTGTGACCTTCAATCATGAAATTTGCTTTTCCTCTCTCCTCAGTATGTTGTGGGCTTGTTAGCCCACCTTTGGGTAGGGAGGGAGGTGAGGAAATATCTGTTTGCACAGCAGCACTATAAGGAGGTCTCTGGTGGTGCAGTGAAATTCAAAGCTGTAAGCCCAGCCTTAGAAAGATGTGCCTGCCTGGCAATCTCAGTGAGGCTGGTGAGATGACATAAATTCGTGTGGCCAGTGAGTGTCAGTATTGAGCCTGGATGGGAGCGTTTATAAGCCAAGCTGCACAGGCAGTTTATTTCATTAACAATGTTAAAACATTAATATTAAGATCTGCATACCAGTGCATGAGGAGAAAAGATCCCATCACTCACTAGCCGCTTCCCTTTCTAATCTGACTGGTCAGATTACTAGAGTGCGTGCAGTGTGAGACTTTATCTAGTACATTTTTTGATGTACGCTAAGGGTGCTTAAGGTTTTGCAGCATCAGTTGGCCAGAGAGTCCTTGCAAGTATGTAACAGATTTCTTTCTGATCAGAAATGAAAGTGAGCAAACCAAGCTTGAGTTAACCATCTCAATACTGTTGGAAATCCAGTATCCTCTACAATCTGCTAGTTGATAGAATAGCCTTTCCGTAGAATTTTAGAATATTCTGAGTTCAACAGGACACCCAGGGATCGCTGAGTCCAACCTCTGTCCCCACCCAGCACCACCCAAACCCTGTGTCTGAGAGCAGTGTCCAAATGCTCCTTGAGCTCTGGCAGCTTGGGGCCGTGCCCACGGCCCTGGGGAGCCTGCTCCAGTGCCCAAACAGTGCCTTAACCAAATGCATGTTTTACTAATAGGCTGGAGAACAGATCCACACGGCTTTGTGAGCAGGATGGATTTACGTCTTTTGTTTCACAGATTCATAGAACTTTAGGTTGGAAGAGACCTCTAGAGGTAATGTAGTCCACCCCCGCTGCTCAAGCAGGGTCAGCTAGAGCGTGTTGTGCAGGAGCACGTCCGACAAGTTCTGAATTCTTCTACAGATGGAGACTTCACAGCCTCTCTGGGCACCCTGTGCCACTGTTTGATCACCCTCGCAGCAGAAAAGTTTTCTCGTGTCCACTGTGGAGCCTCCTCCAGGCTGGACAGGCCCAGCTCTCTCATCCTTTCCTCAGGGGAGAGGTTTCCCAGTCTCAGACTTCTTCACGGCCCTGCACTGGGTTTGCTCTGGTAAGTCCACGTTTGCCTTGTACAGGGGAGTCGGAACTGGCTGTTTGGGGCTGTAGAGGGAGCAGAAAGGAGTATTCATTCCCTTTACTGTTTTGCAAATTGCATAAATAATTCCAAAGTTTCTAAGCTCCTTTTTATGTCAGACAGGGTTAGGCAATAGTATTTTATGAAGCCTTTGTAGTCTGTGCTACCTTCGAGATTCAAAGTGGTGCTCGTTAGGTGATGCTTATTCTGCCTGATAAATGCTGCTTCGCTGTCCGGGGGACACAAGGACTCTTTTCCATTTGTGATAGAGAGAGGCAGTTGTGCTGGAAGGCAGATGGATCAAAAATCAGGTGCATCTGCCAGTAGTCTAAGTAAGTCATGTAAGTCAAGTGATTTTAAGCTATTTTGAGTGCATGGTTCTTGTGAGTGCTGGATTATCTCTTGCAGGCTGCTTCTAGGGGCAGGGTGTTCACCCAATGGGAGTCCACTGGTGAGATGCCTTCCTGACTCTTAGAGAAATCAGCATGCATCTCCTGCATGTGCAAGTGCCATCTGAAATGGTTAAGGCAGAATGTGGTGGTTTTATCAGGCGCTGTAGTTCTCATCAAAATACCTACTTTCTCACTATAGAACCTCTGAAATTATTCCTGCTGTTGGCTCCACTCTCAATAGTGGAAATTTTCACCACCAGGGCCCTGATTCCTTCCTGTCTGGTGGAGCTACCTGATGGCTGGCACTTGGGTCGGGAACACAGACACTGTAGCTAGCAGGTGTTCCTTGTGGGTAAAGGGAACAGCCTTGTCTTATCACAGGAAAGCCTGTTTTCTACATCTGAGGCTGCTTTCCTCAGAATAGCTGGAAGTTACCTATTTCTAACTGTATGGAGTTAGGACTTAGATTGTACCTTAGCCAGTTAAGACCCAGTGGAAGTGTATTCTTTAGGTGCTTTTTTTATTATTATTATTATTTTAATCAGGGTTGCTCTTCTATGTTTAAGTGAATACTGCTGTTTTACAGAACCAGATCACTACTAATATCTAAATTTTGTAATGAAAACTGATTAGCTTTTTTTTTTTTTTTTTCTTTAAAGGGAATTCAGAGGATCAGAAGTGGAAGGTATTGGTTCTCCATGGTGTAACAGATGAGAACGTGTATATAGGACAAATTGGTTCATGATATAGAGACCAGTTGTTTATCACCCTTTTCCATTTGCAACTATATATTGCAGGCAATGTCAAAAGATGTCCTGCAGACATCATCCGATGACGTTCAGGATGTTTGCAGTGATGTAGCTGCCACAACAAGGGGCAGCAAAACGAGCTCTCTCCTTGTTCTCTGCTGCAGCAGGTGTTTTTTCACAAATGCTGCTGTGCTTCCTGGGTCTTTCTTTACCTGTTTCTCTGAAGTTTATTTCTTTCTGTTTCTGGAAGTATGCCCAGGAATTTGGTTCAGGACTTCTTAGGATGGATTGGCTGTGTGGATCAATCACCTTCCATCGAACAGCTGTTTCTGTGGTAGAAGGCACCACCAAGATATTTGCTCATTTTCTTTGAACAGTGATCCCCCTACTGTAAAAACACCTCAGGTCTCCCACGTTTACAGATAGGTGTACCATGTTCCACCTCAGTCTTTTTTTCATTAGTGTAAGCCATGCAGTTCCTTCAGTTTTTCCTCTTGAATAACTTCCTAGAGACTGGATCCTTCTCTTGGCTCATGGTTTGGGATGGAGGCAAAGCGTTGCCCTAAAATTTCAGCAGAAACCTTTACTTTCATCATTTATAACAGCATAAAAAGCCTTGTCATGGTCAAAGTACATCTGCTCCTTCTCCAATTTCCAGATGGCTCATTATCCTGTCATGAAAAAAAAAATAGGTTAATTTGTCAAGTCAAACATAGTAGCTGCTACTTCTTGTCTTTGAGGTGCTTGGACAGATCCTGATTATTTCAAATACTCGAGGGAACATTGACAGTAAGTTAGCTAGCTCCATTAAGGAAAAAAAAAAAAAAAGAGAGAGAGGAGGTGAAAAAACTCCTTACCATCTGTCTTTTACTTCTCTGTGATTCTCAGAAATGACTGCTTTGATCATATCAGCTTCAGAACTGTGTTCATCATGCTCTGCTAATCAGAGATTTATTTTTCCCCACTTTCCAAGATTTCCCTAGCATGAGTTTTACCTACTTAGGTCGAAGTCTTACCTTTTCTTGTTGGTCTTAATTGTTCTAGCAGCTGCTTAACATCTGACCCTTTTCTAACAGATGGATGCTAATCTAACAATAAATATTTCTTGGCAAGAAAATAAATGTTTCTTGAAGGGTGAGGTGATGGCTTTGCCTTCTTGCTGGGAGTTGTATCACCACTTATGTGTATTTCTTGTTGTTGCTTGGTTTTATTCCTACTGCATTTATAAGATGACTTTTTTTCCTTCCAGTTTCACATTATTTTGTCTCCATATACTCTTAACTTTTTTTTTTTCTAAACCTCCTTTTCTACAGCTTAGTATTTTTTAGCAGTAAAGAATTCACCATTTACCCAAGTTAGTGATCTTCTGTAGTTTCATTTCTTTCTCATACTGAAGTATTTGAAGCCATGTTCTTGATCCAAAGATTCTAGCTTCTCTTCTCCTTAGATTTCTCAGACTGTACTCAGGTCCTTCAGATAATTC
>VXAV01005808.1:186123-202484 GCA_013399715.1 Alectura lathami | reverse complement strand
CCCAAGTGCAACACCTTGCACTTGGCCTTGTTGAACCTCATCAGGTTCTCGTGGGCCCCCTTTTCCAGCCTGTCCAGGTCCCTCTGGATGGCATCCCTTCCTTCAGGGGCATCAACTGCACCACTCAGCTTGGTGTCATCAGCAAACTTGCTGAGGGTGCACTCGATCCCGCAGTCTAAGTCATCAATAAAGATGTTGATAAAGAGTTCCCTCACTCTTCTCCATCAGCCAGTGCATCCCCTTCCCCCATCATATCTCGTTTAAAGCACCGCTAATCAGCCCAGCCAGCTTTCTCCCTAGAATATTCTTGGCCCTTCTAGTCAGTCACATCCCCTCTGATGTCAGCATTCCCCATTTCTCAAAGCTATGTCCCAGATCATAGTGCCCAAAGCCCTGGGTGCAACACCACCCCCGCAGCCATTCATTCAACCTATCTGTTCTCCTCCTTCTGTCTGGGTCCCAGTCTTTAACCGAGAGGGCGGAGAAGAACACTGCTTGCACTCCTGATCCTTTAAGCCATCTCCCCAGAGCCCTAAAGTCCCTCTTGATTGCCATTTGGCTTCTTTTACCTACCTCATCATTGCCAATGTTAAAAACTAGCAATGGGTAACAACTGGAGGGTCTTACCAGGTGACTGATGTTCCTAGCAACATCTCTCACATGGGCCCCAGGCAGACAACACACTTCCCTATGGGACGGGTCCAAGTGGCTTATTGGACCCTCAGTTCCCTTCAGAAGGGAGTCCCCAACGATGACAGCCCTTCTTTTTTTCCTGATTGCTGATGTGGTGATACGTGGGACAGTCTGGCTTGTCGCAGGCGACCCCTCTAACATGGATGGACCTTCATCGACATCCCCCTGCCCCTCCAGCTCCAGAGCCTCATACCTGTTGTGTAAGGGCACCTGGGAAGGGACAGACTAAGAGGAGATCCACCTGCTGCCCCAAACTGGGACTTGTTTTCATCCTTCTCAGTCTCTTAGGTCCCCTCCTCCTGTCTCTCTGCGAGAGGGCAGATGATCCACTGCTACTTGCGGAGCGTCTCCCGGGCACCTTTCTTGTAGGGATGGAAGAGCGTGACTCCACCGGTTTATCTCCTCACAATCCCTGATGCTCTTCAACCTCTCTACCTTCTCCTATAGCTCCACCACCAGGCTGAGCAGACCATCCAGCCGCTCACACTGCACTCAGGTGGTATCTCTGCCGCCCTCTTGCAGCAGTGACAGGCTCAGGCACTCTCCACAGCCTGAAGTCCTCCCTAAAGAAGAACGATGTTACAGCTTATTGGCCTAAGTGTCAGGATGAGTTTCCCATGCTGCTCTTCACAGTAGCATTACTGTCTTGGAACCATCTTTCCCTTGGAGGTAGGATTTAATAAATTAATGTGAAACATAAGGGTGAGGGAGGAGAAGAGTCATTCCATCATCCAGATTTAGATAAGTGCCTACTGTGAATTGGAAGCAGGAAGAGCTCTGAATGGGTCTCTGGAGGCTGTGTTGATGGTATAGAAAGCCCTTGGCTCATAACCAAGATACAGAGACTGAATGCCTAAGGCCATACTGTAAAACTCATCTCCATAAAATACTGATTGTACAGTAGTATACTGCAGAGCTGGTGGGAGAAACAGTTCCTTGCTACCAGCATTCACAGCCACAGTATCCTCATGCTTTAAATGTATGAATATGAGACATGAGAAGTCAGTAAGATTGAAAGAATGGGGGTTTAAATCTTCCAGCTTCAAGTTCCAAAGAATGGATAGAAAGAGCAACTGCACAACCCCACCATGTGATGACAAGAGTCAGTTCTTTAAACAAGCCAGAAGTATGGTTCTCTGCCTTTAAAGTAACCACCTAGAAGACCTGAGGAGGAGTTCTCTACAAAGCCCCTACTGATTAATAGTTCCTTCATTGTCTTTGATTTTGAGCATGCAGCCTTCAATGCTACTGTGACTGTAACCTGCCTCGGTGCTTGTACACAAACAGTGTTTGCAAGCACCTGGGGACCTATGGGAAATCACGGTGGCGACTAACAGCCATTCCCTTTTCTTTCAATGATGTATTGCCTTTAGTTGTTTTGAGAAGCAGAGCTGGTTGGGGCTTTTCAATAATGCTTTTTTTCACAAAAGGAAAGCAAAACTATCAAAACCAAAACTCTGTGAAAGTCTGGTTTTGATGACATCAGTTTGTCCTTGGTTTATTTCTAGGATCCCAAAGATAACCAGCACCCGCATCCTGGCCAGACTCTAGCATGCTTTCCCCTGCTCATTACCAAAGCAGATTCTGTTCCTCTTGCTCTGAACTGTTGTACCGAGCTGATAATTGAGACCTTATGTTACGAGGTACAACAAGGTACATTGCATTTCAGCAGTAACTGTTGTCATTCTTGTGTCTTTAGTCTTAGGATTTTAAACAACATTGTAAGTACCTTTAGGTACTTACAGGGGTCAGGGAAGCCAAAGATGTTCAAGATTTAATTTTTTTTTATTTTTTTTTCCACTCTGGTATGCCGATTGTACTCTTTTTGACTGAAAAGTGTACTGGTTCTTGTATACTGTAACTAATATTCAAATGTAACTTGAATCATCCATCACATGATGAATAGATGAGAAAAAAATAAATGAAATGTGGTATATTCTAAACTCATAGACTGAAAACCAGCTACCAGAGATGGAGTTTGCCTGGTGGCACTTTATGCATTAGATTAATTTGCTGGGAGACTAAAGAGGAAATCAAATTTTAATTTGCTAGGGGGCCAAGGTCAACATCTCAAGTGTCTTAATCACATTGTTATTCAGCTGAACAGTTGTGTCCTTTTGAGTAAAACTCATTGACAACAATAGGTTTTTTAACAATTTTAATGTCTGTAAGAACTGCATAAGCTCTGCTCCCACAAAATTAGTGTGTATCTGCTTCCTGTAATGGAAAGCTGAAATACCAAAATAAAACCTTTGCCTTTAACAGTTTTTTCTCTCATGATGGCTGTTTAAGACACTGTCATCTTTCGGTACCCAAGGCTGCAAGCAGATTTAAAAGCTTCCTTCTGTTCCTTCTGGCCCATGCTGACAGTGGGTACAGCAGCAGCGTGGAGCTGCTTTCTATTCAAATACAAATATTTGACACCCGCTTGTCCCTGCTGGTTATGCGGAAGATTGGACTTAACCCATTCATTCAGCAAACCCAATTAGACTCCCCCTCCCTCCAGCAACAGTGGGAATGTGCACACTGCCAAATCCATCTGCTGCTCACAGTGATGTGGTTAGAAGCAGCAAAATCAGCTGAGGGAGAAGGTTGTCTTCGCACTTTGAAATGCAAGGGTCGTCTTGCAGGTTAGCTTCAGCGTAGAACATTGAACCTTGCGCTCCAGATAATTAACTATGTGAGCATTTCACTGTAAGGTGAGGACCCTGACAAAGTTATCTGTTAAGAAGTAAGTACAATGATGCAGCAAAATCAAAAGCACTTAAAGGAACGGAATTCCCTTACCCAGCATCATAAACCTACATGATGATGCATATGCAGCAGGATTATTAATGATTCCAGCTTTACAAGAAGCATAATTAAACAAGCCTGCAGTGCATTATAAACATAGTAGAACTAATTACCTTTAAAATGTGATTTTTTTTTTAATGTACAATGCAAAGCTTAGAGAGACGTCTGACTGCTGCAGTATGGTGTCTCAGGATTCCCTGGGGCTAATTGTTTCTGAGCTTCCTTAAGGCTCCCTTCACTGTAATCACAGCTGGCTGAACCAGTGCGTTTGTGGCTGGAGGGCAGGTTGTAGGATAGCTGCAAAAGAGAAATAATGAAGCATTAGTTCAGGGTCTCTTCGCTGGGACTGTATGGAGCAGAAATGTAACACAACCAGATTGAGCGGTTAAGAAATGAAGGTTCGCTAGATGTGGTTCTCATATGAGGAGGTGAAGATCCAGCAGAAGCCCTAACAGCGCAGACTACCAGCTGAAAGATGAGCTACTGATGGGGATGGCTGCAGTGGTCTGACTCTAAAGTCAGGGGGAAACAGGAGCAGAAAGTGAGTGACTGGCCATCATCATTCCCTGGACTGTCGCTGAGAGAAGCTGTGTCAGGGTGGTGTGGTGGAGGTATAATGCCACTACCCTGGCTTTGAATTGTGAGTCTGAGGCTACGAGCAAGAGGAGAGGACAAATTTTTCAGTCTTACTGCTTTCGTTCCCTTTTAAAACTTTCTCAGAGTGCCTCTATTCAAATAATCCTTTTGAGAAGAGGTTCATTAAAGTGTAAGATATCAGCCCCTAAATGCATGTTGTATGTATGCTTCTGGGAGTGAACTGGTGTGAAAATTCATGTTTCAAAACACTTTTAATATTTATCTCAATGAAATAAAGATATTTCTTACGGAATAAAAGAGAATGAGTAGAAGAAGCATAAAATGATTACAAATGTAGCCATGCAGCTCTAAAAAATCCCCAAAAGTGCCTCTAAGCACCCTTCCTCTCTGCATAAAGGTCACCTAGCTTCCTTAAAGCTTCAGTCCCACTCTTGAGCTCTGGGAATACTAGGCTAATAGTTAAGGTCAGAAGCCTGGCATCCTTGGAAATGCTGCACAGATGTAAAATGAAACTGGGACTTCAATCCTGAAAAGTGAAATGTAACTTTTATTCTACCCATGTTTAATCTCTTGTCCAAGCTAAGTGAGCCAATTTCCTTCCTGCCAGTTTGTTAAAGGGAAGCGTGGGGGCAAAGGAGCCAGCACTGGGGAGGCAGCACTGCTGACAAGGAAATTGCACTGGGTCCTTGCTGCTGGGATGGGTCCTCTACAGGTACTTCAGTTCACCACTTCAAAAACAAAAACAAAAAAATACAATAACAAAAGCAAACTAGCATAACAAATAAACCATGCAACTTCATTTCTCAGATGTTGCTAAATCAAAATATTTGACAAACAATCAGTCCCTGGGACAAGCACCCATTCAAATGATGAGCTGAGTTGCTTACGGTTACTATTTTTCATCTGGAGGGGCTTACACTGCTTAAATCCATTTCTACAGGAAGAAGGAAATACTTGCAAATAGCACAATTTCATGAGACAAATCAATGCTCTTTTGCAGTGTTGCACTCGATTTCTCCTCCCTAAAAGCCTGTAATTTTAAAATCACTTGTGATGTAGTAGGTTGCTTGTAATTTAAAAAGATCGTTGGGAGGACTTGTCAGCATGTCTGGATCTGAAAAAGTAGAGAAAGCAAGGAATAGGTGGCTCTCTGGAATATAGGTTGGCATCCGGAAAAGTTTGTCATTTAAAGATGTTAAGTTCATGTTCAGATTTGTGATATTTGCTGTCATGCCAACGCAGAAATTAAGCTCAAGAGACTGAAGGCAAAAATATAGCTTAGGTAAAAAGTTATTCTCACAAGCTGAATTACTTACAACCTGGCTTGATCTTTTTGTTAAGCTTTTTGTGCCCGCTAGATGTCACCAATGCATGCTGGTCTTATTAACGTATCTGCCTGCACGTGAGATTTGGGTTAACTGGAAGATCTGTCAGAACTGGTGGTGTTTTCCAATAAATGGGCAGGTAGTGGATAAAACCAGGTCAGGCAGAGGGTGTTGCATGGAACAGAAAGAACCTGTTATTGTTTTGAGTCGGGAAATGACCCTTCTCACCTGATTAGACTCTCCCACATGCCCCGTAAATCCTATTTCTTCTCTGATTCTTCTCTAGGACATTCACCAGCTATCATAATCAAAACTATGATTTCCTGCACACTCCTGATCATCCAGAACTGGCTGAGGCAGCACATGTAGAGGTTTGAAAAGAGTTCATATACTCCGCTTACTGGTTTTTACCATTGTTGTCTGCAGCTCTGAACACTGATGTTAACTAGCTGTAGCAATGACAGGGAGCAGGCTTTGAAATTTGAGCAGAGAAGTACGCAGGAAAGACTGGGTCATGTAAACAGTGAAGCTATAGTTTGGGAAGAGTTCCTTTATGCTTTAGCAGCATCCTCCAGAGATTAAGGATGGCTTGCGGAGATGCTGTATGTTTCAATTATTATTTTCCAATTAGTTTCCCTTTGATTTAAAGGAAACCAGGACTAGTCTTAGGGGTAGTAAAGGGCTTTTAAATGTGGACAGGAATGTTAAATCCTAAGTTTTCGTTTGTTTGTTTGTTTGTTTGTTTTTGTTTTGCTGGAAGATGAAAAAGGAAGAGGAAAATAGCAGAGCTGTCCTCTTTTCACATAAATTTCTTCGAGTGAAGACTTTCTTTTACTGTTTTTACATGAAGGAGAAAGCAGTCATCTTTCTGAAGCTCCACACAGGATATTTGGGCTTACTTCAACTTTTTATTTAACTTTGCAGGCAAGGTTCAAGAAGGAGACTTTACATACAGCTTACATGAGAGAACTTAACGAGGGTTAGTTTGAGCAAACTGTGCGCACAGACTCCTTTCTCTGTCAGGCCTTCTTTAAATCTTTGCTGTTCTACCAACAGCAAAAGATCCAAGGTTTCTGTTGTGTTGCAAAACTCGTTCAGCTATGCAGGCTGCCTCTCGATGCTCATTATGCCCTGCAGGTACCCTGTGTGTCCTGGGTCCTCTCACAGAGGCGTATTTTTCTTTCTACTGGTTGTTCTTGCGTTTCACTTCTTTAGGGCTCCTGCAAGGCTTTCAGATCTGCTTCATTTGGGCGGCACATTGAAGAAAATAGACTCTTCTTCCATATCCTCATTTCTAGAAAGGAAAGAGTGCAGGTAATTCTGTTAGATCGCAGCCCTAGCCTGCCTTACATTTTTTCCTATGCAGAAGTTTCCCATGGCTTGACAGAGAAAGCTGAGTACTGCCCAGTACAGTAAATCACATGATTTTTCTTTTATGTTTCATGTGCCACTGCGACCTTCACGTGTCCTCGGAAGCAGTGGGTCTAGCTGTAGTGCCGCTGGCAACACTTTTCTCTCACCCATAAACAGCAAGCCAGCAATTACAGAAAGCCATGTAATTTGAATTGATAATATAGGCTTGGTATTTAGTTGCACAGCCACCCAAGAGAGCAAGGCTTAATGACTTTCTGCAGCTATCTCATCTTTAACTCTCACTCCTGTGAATGCACTCTGCATTGTTTCTCTGACTAGGTAGTTCTTACACACACAGTCACGCACCTCTGCCGCTCTTTGTATCATTCTGGAGAACAGATTGATCGAGTGCTCAGGAGCATGTCTGCTACCAGCAGCTCATGTTGCTGTGTACACAGTGCTGAGGAGCCGCACAATAACGGTTGAACAAGGCTGGTTTTCTCCAGGTATAATTCTTCTCTACATGCGAAATACTGTCACTGTCAATTCTTACCAGAACCACTCTCCATCAGTTCCTCGTTGTGCCTGTGAGCAGTGCAGTGCTTTGTTTCAGTAAGTGTCGTGGGGCATTTGTCCCTAACACCCAACATTCACCAGAAACCGGGCATTACGTTGCCTTTTGAAGTGTTTGTAGAAAACTTGATCCATCTTTGGATGCAAGAATGGAAGCTTTCTTTTAAGGCTTTTAAAGCAGAGAAATCCCTTCTCAGAAGGATGTTCCAGCTCCTTATCTTGGTACAAGGGCACGGAGGTGAGCACAGGCTGACCAGACCCATATAAATGTTCCTCCAGAGTCCACTGAGCCTGCATGCCTCTGCATTAGTTTCATCTTATTTTCAGGCTTTCTCCTGCTTATATTTTTTCTATGACCTTCAAGTTCTCCAAGTTCTCTCTCACATTTCAGTCTGCTCCTTGAGCCTTGGTGACTACTCTCTACAGCCTTTCATTCAGGTCATCGTTAATAGATGTATGCCTTGTATTTCTTTCAGGAATTTGTGATGCTTTCTTGAGGGGAAAAGAATACCAGGAACAGATTTCAAGCCACAGAGTAGTCTGTTACTACATTTGCTCCCAAATGGCATATTGCAAATGCATATTGAACTCCCCGGATGTAGAGGGATGTGCCAGAACCCTCAAAAGTGTTTTAAAATCTTGAGCTTCAATCAAGTCAATAAAAATGTTTTGTTAGATGTAGGCAATCTTATTTATTGAACATCTGAAATCTGAAATACTTACCCCAGTGACCTACTAATTCCTTCTGTTACTGTTGATAAATTCATCCAGTTTGTAAACATTTCTTTTTTTTTTTTTTTTTTAATAAATNTAAACATTTTTTTTTTTTTTTTTTTTTAATAAATGTGTAGACATCATGAAAAAGGATATTCCTGGTAGCAGGAATTTCTGGGCAGCAGAGCACTAAAAGATTATCCATGCCTAGTCCTGTCCCATTAAAGAAACCTGGAAATTAATTTTGTGTACATTTTTGGGGATCCCTTTATTGTATTCATTCTCTAAACCAAATCCAGAACTAATCACCTGCATTTTAAAAAATCTGTTGTTGACTGTTTGTTCCCAGATATAACAAACTTTCGAGCTGTGTTTGTTATTTTTTATTATTCAATTCAAAATCCAGTCATTCTAGTAAGTAGAAATTGAATCCTTCATATTCATTCTCAGTTTTTCTATTTTTTTTTCCTTTAAATACATATATATATATATATACTTCAAATACTGAGTTTATCCAGATGTAATTCTGTTCTCATGAAAGAGCTAATCTGGGAATTTCAGTTCTTGCAGATATCTGCCCTACCTCAGTGCTGCCACCCACCATACAGCCCAGTGCATTTGCTGGGTGGTCCTCACTACACATGGTTGTAAACACTTGCAAAATCTGTAATTATCATAAAGTCATAGAATATCCTGAGCTGGAAGAGAATTTACGTCCTTCTTGTATTGTGGCACCCAAGCCTGCACCCAGTGCTCGAGGTGAGGCCGCACAGCGCAGAGCAGAGCGGGACAATCCCTTCACGTGCCTGGCTGGCAGTGCTGGGCCTGGTGCACCCCAGGGTATGGCCTGTCCTTTGGACTGCCAGGGCACACTGCTGGCTCAGGTTCAACTTGCCCCAGATCCCTCCTGAGAGCTGTCAGCTCCCAGCATGTCTCCACACTTTCCTTGGGTTTTCCCCAGCTCACAGACCCCCTGGGCACCACCATCCGCTTTCTGCTGTGCAATGCACCTGTGCTGGAATGAGTGCCCCAGCGAGTGACTCCATTTTCTTCCCATGTTTTCCAAATGCTGGAGATGCTTGTGCTCCCACGTCTTCCACAGATCTTCTTTTGCAATTCCTAGCAATTTTCTTTATAGTGTTGTCTGAAATTGTTTGCTCTGTGGTAACTCTTTTTTTAGCATCCTTTTTCACTGGTGTTTCTTTCTTTTCATTTAGTGTTTTCATTCAGTGCTGAAGAAGCCAAAAGCCTGACAACATTTCCATTGGAAAAGCCTGTCACTTTAGACATCTGATCTCGCCATGACTCTGATAAGTGATTATGGAATCTGTCACATCTGACTTACTTTAGTAAAACACAGAAAGGGCTTTTCTGTAACTGAACTTCCAGCAGCTTGCTTTCTTTTGGAAGAGAGTGCTTCTGAAGCTTGTTTCTGCAGGTATCACTGTGCTGCTGGCGTTGGCTCTGTAAGCCAGCTGGTGGCTGAGTTTGTTGTGGGGATGAGTCACTGCAGCTCCTCTGCAAACCCCATTTCTCCTGCCAACCAAGCAAGTCCCCTGTGTCCCTTCCCCACAGCTGACCCAGGCTTGGGTGTGCTGGCAGAGCTGCAATCCCACAGCCCAAGGCCTTCAGCTCACCCTGGGGCCGTTGTGGGAAGCAAGATGAGAATTCACTTGCAGCCTCTCTACTCCTGCAGTGTGCAGGTGCTTTTAACTTTTCCTGACACCAAGCTTGCTGTGTTTGTGAGGTGGTTCACTGGTCAATGTAAAAACAACGCTTGTACTGTCTAGTTAAACACAGTGCTGTACAAAATAGTTGCGAGTGTGATGTGCATGTACCAGAAGAAAATGGTTTAACAGGATATGGAGCTGAATTCAGAACGAATTCAGTAGCTTGTGACCAACTGAATGAGATGAAGACAGAAAGAAATGCAGCTAATCTACAAAGTTTCTTTGCAAGTTACAGCACTCTGTGTTGTAATGGAGAAGTCTCTTTAGAAAGTTAATTTTAAAAATTACCTGTAATAGTTTCTTTGAAGAACTTGGAAATGTCTGAGTGCTAGTACTACCGAAGGTGTGCTGGAAGAAGAAACTCACTATTTCAAGGAAGAGCTTTATTTTGGGCATTCTTCATGGACTCCTTTTCTGCAAATGTTAAAGCCCTGCAGTATGGTTTTCCTCAGCACCTGGTAACAGCTTTTCATGACAGCACAGCTCAGTTTTAATTTGGGATACGTAAAATGTCCCTTTCCATTATATTAAATGGAAAAATATTTGTTGCATACCCTTGCATGGTTATGTTGGCTTAACACTTTGTGTTTTTACTTAAACTCTATTGAAAATTTTCTAATGATGTTTCTGATCTTCTGCAGGCTTATTTTTTCACAAACATCTTTTTTTTTTTTTTTCTTTCCTTAATTGTCCCATGCTACTTTTTCCACTTAAAATCAACTCAGCATCTAATGATTCCTTGAATCTTATAGGAGAATTGATACAGAGTGCAAGAACTGTCTCATCTCTAGCCCAATACTAGCACATTTTTCTTCCCAGGGACTGACTGTATATTTGCGTGTGTGAGAAGTTTAGTGAGACTCATTTCAAAGATCTGAGCTCTAGTGCACAGAAGAGGAGATATTTCACACAGAGTTGCTCAAAGCAGAGTGCGAGCATGTAGCAAGGTAGACGGAGCCGGGTGGCAGCAGGGCGGAAGGGGTGGCTGCAGAGCTTGGGCCTATCCACGCCATGGTGGTGGTGGGCGCTAATTGGGAAACCTGTGGCTCTTTAGCTCTGTAAAATTTGCATCCAAACACAAATCTGCCTGCCCTCTGGAGGACAGAGCCTTGTGGGATGGACCTGGGCTGCCAGGACCAGCCCTGGGGGTCCATGTGGGGAGACCTTGGTCCTCTGAGGGCTCTGGCCATGCTTCAACCTCATCCCAGGTATAGGCGGCACACGGGCAGATTTCAGGACAGGAGACCAGATTTAGGTTTGTTTTGTACCTGCCCTTTATGTTTGCAGCCCTGCTCCTGGTTGTCACCTCTGCCCAATTACTTCTATGTATTACTGCTCCTGCTGAGGTCTCCCTGCTCATATAGGAGAGAACATTTTACGTATTTCCTTAAAACAACTGCAGCTGAAGGATTTGATGGGCCTTACAAGCATTGACAGGGGACAGAAGGCTGTCAGCACAGGCAAGCTGAACCTGTTTTCTTTAAAACCTAATCTGCTAAAACAAAAATTGTTAACTACTTTCCCATGTCATAGTTCAGGCAGGAGATCAGAAGTCTGAGAAAATTAGTGTAAGTGAGGGTCAAGGCCAACTTCCTGAAATTAAATTTTTCTTATTAGCTGTCTTTGATTGTATCTGTTTAGTGGGTATGGTGCAGGGGTGTAGGTTAAAAGGAAGAAGTATATTATAGGAAACAATCTATTAGCAGTTAGTTACAAAATGGAGCTTGGAAGAAATTTTGAAAAGTTCTATGTGGAGTAATGCACGTACATTAAGGCAATTTCAATTGCTGTGAAAAAGCACAGCTTTCCTCCAGCTTTCTGCTTGTCTGTTGCCGTCTCAGGAGCCAGGTGAGCTATCGGCTCTGTCCTTCCTTGCAGCTTGCTCTCAGGAAACTGTGCTGCACTACACTGGGCTCTCGATGCGCTCGGTGGGGTGCATTGCCTTGGCTCATGATAAGCCAGCAGGTGTTATCTCTCGCCTCCCCTGTGCCGTGAAGCCCTGGTGGCACGATACCAAGCAGCAGAGGAGAGGGTGGCATTTCTAAGTGACAGAATTACCATCTCCTCTACAGCTACTACTAAGATCCTCTGTAAATAGAGGGAGATGCACAGAACCAATAGATGCTGAAGAAATGCAGAGGAATAACAGCATGTTTTCCCCCTATCCTCTCCCTCCTCCCTGCCCCCAACCCCCCCGCCCTTTTTCTTTTCCAAAGTGCTGAACTTATAATAAGAATCCAATGCCAGGGTGAGGTAATTCATTGCAGCAAAGTTCAGAGCTTGATAGAACACTTGCTGGGGAGTTGCAGAGTTTTTTCTCTCTCTCCTTGTCCCTGATAAGACAGAGAGAATATGTAGGGGAAAAAAAAAGAAAAAAAAAAAAAAACAAAACATTTCTCAAGGAGAGTAGACTAAGGAAAAACAGTAGTATGTGGAAAATACAGAATTACACAATTACCAGAGAGCAGCAGAAACTTGGCAGTCTCTTGTCTCAGCCCAACTCTGCTTTTGTTTCCCTAATAGCATGGGACAGAGAACTCTGAAATTGAATCATTAGTTACATGAGCATACACAGCCTTCCATTCATCTTCTACCTGAACTCTGGTAACATCACTAGGTTTTCCTGCCTGTGAGCAGCCCCAGGCTGTGGAGTACCCTTAACAGGGACCCTGGGGGCTGCTGGCAGCCAGTATGAGACATGGATGGATGTGCACCCTCCACAGATATGACTCATAAGAAATATATGAAGGAGGAACAGACATTGCCCAAAGACCAACTGAAGTGCTGAAGTCTGAGAAATGTTGTTTGCTTGTCAGATGAACAAGAGCAATGCTATGGTGTTTTCATTAAGTCCATTTTTAACAAGAACCTGTGCTCAGATGAAACCAGTACTCCTACTGAGTGCTTTGCAATGGTATTCATGGCCGTTTTGAACGCCTGTGTTTTCTGTTAGATGCACGGAATCTCAATAGTGGCTGTACATTTTCACAACAGAGAATCATTAGATCTTAGTGGAATTAATTTAAGGATCACTAGGGCTGGCAGCTGTCACTGTGACTGGTAGGCCATCTCTTTGGGAAAGATACAGTTTATTCATCTCAGAGGAAGGGAGAAGATTACAGAATTGGACTTTCTTTGGGTACAAATAAACAGAAAGCTCAGGTGAAAAATCTGTGGCTGGTGGGAAAATTGAAGGAGCCTGTTGTGCCCTGTGCTGCCTCTCCCCTCCTCTCTGGCCCTCAGCATGACAAGAAGCATCTCACTGAAAAGATCACAGAGTTTGGATTCTTTTTACAGCGATTCAGCAGCATAGTTGTTGCTGTCTTCTAAAATGCCTTTCCTACAGCATGCTTTTTGCCTGACTACCAGAATCACCACGTTATATTATCAGGCTTCAAAGATGGAGTTTTCCAAGCCAGATTAAGCCAACAAATCCCTGCTCTGTCTGCATGCTTTGGCAAAAGACCCTACAGTGAAAACCCCGCTGAGGGAGCCAGCTTTTTCCAAGTCCCTCTGTCAGAGGCCAGCAGTTATGCCCTGAGGGGAAGGTGAGTGTTACTGGATGGAGCAGGTTGACCTGCTTGTGTGCACTCTGTCTTTAATGTATTGACAGATTTATTTTGCTAAAATGGAAATCTAATTATGTAATATAAGCTTCTTCCGCCCAAAGCTAATTTAAATGAAGTCAAAAAGTGAAATTAGTCTTCTCAGGATACTGAGAAGCAGCAAATATTTCACAGATGTTCATGGTGTATGACCAAGGCCTACATAAGAAACACCTGTAGGTGTTTACCCACCCAAAAAAGAAAAAAAAAAAAAAAAAAAAAGGCAGCTTACAGCACATACAATTGCTGTCTAAAGCACCTGGTAGTATTATTTCAACATGACAAAGCAGGAGTGCACTAAAAGGCACACCTATATTTTAAGAAAGGTAATTTTAAGAAGCTCAATGAAGTAGAGGTATGAGGTGATAATAGAAGTGCTACAGTCAGGTTAGAGGAGGTAAGATGACTCCTTCCCTCTTCTCAGCACCCAGATAGAGCAGTCATCTGGGCGCATGGGTTTATACCATACCATGTGTGCAGGAGCCTGGCATTCTGCAAAGTAGGAAAATGCAGTTTGGGTGCTCAGATGGGCCTGGCAAAGGAACAGTCCAACAGTAAAGGAGACCTGTGTAGCCCACCTGGTGCTGAGAGCACCTCTGTGTTATACAGCCCAAATAACCTTAAGCTGTTGTAAAGGCAATTTTTTTTTTTTTTTTTTTTTTTTTTTNTTTTTTCAGTTGCTATTCGTTGTAAATATGAAGCCTTTGAAGCAGATTGCTGATTATGTCTGCAGCACAAATTTTCTTCCTCATCAGTATGAAGTAATCTAGCAACCGCAGGGTCCAGCTGAGGGGAAGGTGCTGCAAAGTAGCAATTAATTAGCCTAATTGAAACAAGGTTGGGTGTAATGGCCCGTGGAGCTGTTGGTGGTGAGTAGGGTTGTCACAGCTAGTGGTAAGTTGTTCAGCATGCTCAGGGTGTCTTGTGTTCAGCTTGACAGACAAGGTGTTTTTTTGAGCCAGACATCTCATCAAAAGGTAAGGTAATTTATTTGTTTATTTTTTTCCACTTCTTAGGACTAGATTATTTCCTGTGGTAGAAACAGTTACTGCTTATGAATTTGGTGTCCTACCTCTTTTGAAACGCTATAAACTCAGACATTAAGATGATGAAAATTCTAAGGAGTAGGCAGGGCAGGGAATGGAAGAAAATAAGTGAAAGAAGCATTAGCAATTGCTCGCTCACTTGTGAGTGCAGAGGTGGGTGGAGAGTTTTAGTCCAAAAGATGGTGCTTGGATCTGCTTGAGTGGGTTTTGGGCCTGTGCCTGGATCTGGATCCACATGTGCTCTGCACTGAACCATGCTGGCTTCAGCTGGTTGCTGCAGGCACCTAATTGCAGAGTCTGTGTGTGAGCACAACAGAAGTACACATATCAAAGCTCTAGTTTCTGTTCATTACACCTTTCCTTGTTCAGGACCTCCTGCAAGTGGCAGACGTACAAGTCTTAACAAAAACGTTGGTGTAGACTTTAAATCATATGTGTGTTCTGCGAGGTGGGACTGGCAACCACCCAACCCTTTTTGGGGTCATGTCAACATGTTTGTATGCTGCACGGGAGAACGAATCTCAGCAGGATTGCTTAGGCGTTATTGCAATCCAAATATTGAATTATAATTACACTAACAAGCATAAAAATGCAATAGATGCTCTTCCACTGGAAACTGGAGCTCCACAGAGCTGATCTCAGCATGCACATCACGCAACCGTGATAGCAGTACCAATTTTTCTGTGGAGAGAGGAGGGAAAATGAATATTCAAAAACTGTTTTAGTTAAGCTGCTGCTACTGTGGACTCCATTCTTTCTCTCTGGCTTCTTCTTTGAAATGCAAATTTTAAGAAGGCTGAGAAAGAGAGAGATGGCAATCAATGTGTTTCTCCAGGGTAGGAGGAACTTTAATTTGTTGTTTTGAATTTGTGTTCTCTTTAAGCATTTTTCTGTGGGAAGACTGCTATTCTTGTGGGGGGGAAGGGTGTACAGAAATATGCATATATCTGGAAAGAAGTTGGTTGAACTGGGAACAGAGTAAGGCTTACCAGTTATCAGGAAACACCTAGTCCCTCCCGTCACCTCAGTGACTGCTCAAAGTTGCTTTTCTTCTGAGAAACGCCAGCCAACTGCTCCACTATTCTCTCCTTCCATGTAGCTGGCCTGAGCAGCGGGACAAATCTCAACTTAAAGGTGGTGGCTACCACTCAGAACCATCTTTCCCCTTTGGGCCCCTCAAGCAGCAGAGTGGAAGCCCAAACCAAGGGCAGGGACCACATGGCGAGGCTCATGTGGGTGGCAGCATGTTGGAAATACAGATTTTATTCATCTCAAAAAAGATTTGTGCACACCTTCTATTCTGTTTCTGGTTATGTTGTGTTTGTGTGGTTCACCTGGTCTGGCTCTTCATTATTCTGAGGTGAATAAACTTGCTCAGTCAGAGATGCCCAGCTGTTAGCAGCTTCTCTCAGCTTGCGGGATTCGTAATGACTTGTGGTCACTTTTAGGAAGACATCTAGGGAAAATGCATGCATGGTGGTTTCTGCTGCTTCTTCTGATGAATACAAATATTTGTTGTAGCTAAAAGGGAAAGTGATTGATGTCTGAATTGAGCAGGGATGTTTGCTGATTCTTTGACTTGTCTTTCATAATGCTGGGGTGCTTTACTGAGGAGAAATACATAAGAAAATCTGGTCCTTTCTCTCTTCCTGTCTGATTATTTACCCTTATCAGTGAACGCTGTGTAAAACAACATGACATCTGCTCTTACCTATAACCTTGTACTAAAGAGAATGAAGTCTATTCTCTTGTCATCCCAGAGATGCCAGGAGACATCCATAAAATTACATAAAATACAATAGTTGCACTCATTTTTACTGAGATAATCAGTGTTGTAACAAATCCATCATCATTCAATTGCATATTAGTCAAAGAGATTTCAGTTTGTCGCAATCTGACTGTTTCATCATCCCACCCCCCCCACACCCCCCA
>VXAV01005808.1:138335-186109 GCA_013399715.1 Alectura lathami | reverse complement strand
TTTCTTTTACAATACAGGTAAAAATGGTGGTTAAAAGGGTCAGTTTTGTCATTATCTGGACTAGTGCTGACTAGAGTATTTTGATGGAGAATAAAGATTCATTAGTTGCTAATGTCTTGAAAATCTGTCCTGAAGAGACATTCTCCATTTATGGGAAAAATAGCCATGCTGAATGTGTTGGGGGAAAAGGTGGTTTTTATAAGAATTCCTACTGGTTCTAAGCACTAGGCAACAAGTTTCTTTGTTATCCCAGGTCAGCCTAATACAAAGTGATCCCTAAAAACAACTATTTCACACTAGTTTCCAATTGCGATAATACTGCTACTGGATGGGGGAAAAAAAATCAGTCCTCTGCAGAGAGGAGAGATGTGTAGCTTTTGGTATTGTGGCCAGCACTAGAGTGATGTTCTTAAAAGTGCCGTAGATTCAAGGGAATATAATGAACTCTCTTAGCAACTCAGGAGAACAGGCTTCTTCCAAACAAGACCCCAAACTTTTTTGCTGGAGCATACAAACCCAATTGGCTTTAAATCTTTTCCCCCCAAATGAGTTTTTCAAGGGGAACAAAGAAAGATGGGGAACTAGATGGCTATTTTCTGTTGTGCATATAGGTCATGAGTCTTGTTTGTCTGTTGTGAGCTGAACCATATGGCTTTAATGGAGCACAAAGAAAAGTCATAAACTGGGGCTTTGTGAAAGCTGTGTGACCTTGGTCAGGTTATATGCTTTTGTTTCTAAAGCACAGCTCTATAAAAAGGAAAGGATTAGGAAAGGGAAATAGACACACTGATCTTGTAAAAAATAATCTCTATTTCCAAAATGTTCCTTTCTTACAGCATCCAGAAGAAATAATTAAACTGGTAGCTGAGCATCCATCCATCCAGAAAGACCCACCTCCAATATTTGAAGGCAAAGGCTAACGGAGGCACAAACCAGCAGGTAATTTGTAGCCTGTGCCAATTAGCAGGCTGAAGTTTTTCCCATTGGAGACGCAGCCTAAGAGCAAAGGAACACAATGCCTCTCCAAGTCTATTGAATGCTGATACAAGAGGAATCCAGGCTACTGGTTTTTCTGCCTCTGTGTTCATCTGCCATCCATCATTTGTCTTAAATTTGTTTGAGAAATTGCTGTACATCTTATTGCTCATGCTCTGAGGCAAACAGTGATCTCAGCTTCTTAGAGGTACATTTTGAAAAGAGAGAAGATAGTAACAGGAAGTATTGTTGGGAAATAGGTGTGAAGGCAACAATCTGCATAAAAACCAAGAGGATTAGGGCTGAAATTTAAGCTAGGAGTGTGTGGGTTTGGTTGCATGTATTATAGGTTCTCACAGCTACAACCACTGTGTTGCTGCTCTCCTGCCTGTGGCTGCCAGGCTGCATGTGTTAAATCTGGGTTTTGCAATGGTGAGGGGCATTTCTTGCCCTCTAGAAGTGGCCATTGTAAGCATTGATCTCATATCTAAGTATGGGGAAATTAAAGTGATGGCTGAACTTCTAACTAATATACTCATCTATGCTACTGAAGACTTGAATATGCAAAACAAAACCTGATCTCTTTTGTTACTCTGGGAAACTCAGTGCCTTTGTGTTACAGATAGCATCCTTCTGTCACTGTTTGGCGTGGGGGGGCTCCCTTGCATGAGAAAACTCTATATTCTCCCTTAACAACCTAGAAGAAAGTCTTTCCCCAAAGGGGCCCATCCAGCCTGGTCTTGAACACCTCCAGGGATGGGGCACCCACAGATTCTCTGGGCAAAACAGTCTACCCTTCAAATTCATACCTGGCCAATTTAGAAATAAGAACCTTATCAAAGGCCTTACAGTATTAGGGGTAGATGACATCAGTTGCTCTTCCTTTGCCTACTGATGCCATCACTCCATCATAGAGAGCCATGAGATTGGTCAGGCATTAGAAATGAAAAGAAATAGAAAGGTTCTTGCTAGGATGTCACAGTTCTTTTTATTTCCCTTTCAGACTTCAGGAGTGGTTCAAAAGGCTGTTGGCTTTCTTGCAGCAGTTGTACAATTCTGGTAATAAAAGTCATGTGAGCCTTAGTTTGAGTATTCTGTGAGCAGCATCTAAAAAGTTGTAATATGTATGTTGCTAAGCCTGCAATCCTGTCCTGAACCAATTCTTTGGCTTTTGGTACTCATCAATGATTCTCACGTTGTGTGTGACAGAGGAGCTTCTCCTGAGCTGTGCTATCTCAGCTGTGCAGAAAACAATGACTTGCCCAGGGCTGAGTCCTGGTTCGGCTCAGTGTTCATCCGTACTTTCAAGGCCTGTCTGGTGCTTTGGCCACAGAACTAGGGCTCAAGAAAAAACTACTAGGAAGTATCTCATGTATACTTGAATTCCTTAGCTGTATGAAATATGGTCTGATTCAAAACCGAAATGATGAAGTACTAAAGGAGTGTTTTTAATAACATTGAAACAAAAATGTTCCCTCTTTTTGTGAAAAGTCACAAAATATTTGTTGGGTTTTTTTTTCAGTCTCCTGTTCGAATGAAACCAGACTTTGAAGTCCAGGGGTTTCCTCAGGGAGTGGGAAGATGATTTTTCAGTCAGTTCTCCAGAGAATGATCCTCTTGGTGCCTTGGAACCAACTCCTGCTTGTCACAGTTGCAGGCATTAAAGTAAACCCGGGAGAGATAAATCCAATATTTCATGGTCCTTTAATTATTAAAGGAAATCTTTCGCCTCTAGCTATTTCAGAAATCTTACTAAAATTAAATCTCTTTGTAACTAGAGTCTTAGATATTTAGTTTTCTGTTTGCTGATGTTTCTTCTCCATGCCCTTGCCAGAGCATAGGACTAGCGCAGGAGAAGGAATGCAGTGTACTGCACCATTTTCAGGTGCAGATCTCGACTCTGCTCCCTTTTTGTTCACTGTAAAGTTTGCAAATGACAGGTCATGAGCCAACAGCACAAACATATTTGGCTAACACACTGAAGATCTTGAAAGCCGTGCCCTGAAAAATAAATAAACTAATAGTACTTCTAGCACCCCTCAGATCAAGAAGTGTGCCATCATGACTTTCCCTTCTTAGCATCTATTCAAGAGAATCCTCTGGCTAATCCTTCAGAGATAATGAGCAAAATGATGGTAGTCATAGAAACTGCTGCTTAAATACCTGTGTTTTGCACAAACTCCAGGGTACGTCGAATTAGACAAGTGATGGAAATCAGTTTCAGCCCTGTGAAAAGACCTATATGGTTGAACTACTGCCATTTTCTTAGCTCTGAGCAAGTCTGCTGTTCAAAAATGGTACAAATACATCTGTTTTTTAGATGGAATTGTTGGTAGTGAAATGAGGGAAACTTTTAAACACTGGGCTTGTCCTCTATTGGTCAAAGGCCTCTTGGATAAGTCTGAATTGAGGACAAGAAAGAAAATGAGGTGACCATAGAAATAGGCACCCCACGGACATATCCGTTGTATCATAATTAGGCTCTGTTAAGCAGTTTCTGAATTCAGTGCATCTTCTTCAAGACTCCTTTTTCCAGTGAGGGTTCAGAGCTTTTGCTCTGCCAGCTATAGGGATGCTGTCTCCTATAGCTTCAGGCTTGGAGAACTGGCTGATCCTCATAGCACCCGTCAAACACGTGACTGTTAGAAGGTGCTGCTTGGGGCAGATGAAGGCAGTACCTGGTACAACCTATGAGTGCTCTACCTATGGTGTGTTTGGAAGTCTGGGGGTCTTGTGAAGCCTGTCTAGTCAAAATTCTATTGCATAGCCTGTCAGCTGTAGTGTGCTGACTACAGAGCATGGATTTATTCCTACTTCCCTGTATCAGCAAAAGGGAGAGGTCAAACTGGGAAGAGCCCAGCAGAAGGTGGGTGAAGAGGCCAGGAGACTACAGAGCATGATGTACAGGGAGATGCTAAGGGAAAGGGGTGGGTTCAGTCTGGAGAAGAGAGGTTGAGGAAAGGGGCTAATTGCTGCCCAGCTGAGTGCTGTGGAGGTGCAGCAAGACTTTTCTCAGGGCTGTGGATAAAAAGGACAAAAGGCAACTGTCACAGGCTGTGGCAGGGAAAATGCTGCTTGTCCATAACCTCTTCTGTTGTGATGAACTTGCTCAGCACTGGAACAAGTGATTGGAGACTGTGGGCTCTCAGTCCCTGCGGTGTTTTCAAAACTCAGCTACACCAAGTGTTGTGCGACCTGGTCTTGTTTTGAAGCTAGTCTTGCTTTGACTGGGAGGTTGAGCAACAAACACCAGAGGCTGTGACCAACATTTATTTTCCTGTGAGAGCAAGGTAAGGAGCAAGGGAGATTCTTCAGGTCATATAACCAATTTGTGTCAAAGCCAGGAAAAGAAAACATGCATCTTGTAATTTCAAACTGTTGTTATAGTGGGTGGCACACAGTGTTTTTCTGGTACAACAGTGTTTCTCTGGTCAGCCTTGTTTCAAATGTTCAGAATCTAATGTAATAGGTTTTGTGTCTTTGAAAAAATAATAAAGGATAAGAAAATTTAAGGTACTCTTGAAGCAGCAGAATGCAGGGTTCAAGGAAGTGATGTGTTTAAGGCCTGTGTTTTTTTTTTTTCCATATGACCTTTACTATGGAACTGTGCGCATGTTGAGTAGGACTCACCTGATTTTATAAGGGGGTCTTTCTCTTCTCCAGACATCTTTGTTCAGAAATAGGAATGGCTGAGGTGCATTTGTGCTCCTGGAATCTTACTATTTCTATTTTTAAATACAGCATATTGAAATGTCAATATTTTCTGTCATGATCCATTACCTCTAATGATGTCACAGAAGTTTTACTAGTTGATAGGAAAACCTTTTGCTGTGGTTCATGAGGTGGCTGGAATGACCTCAACTGTATTTGCTGAATGTATTTTGAATGTGATCATCTAGCTCTCAGTGTAAATTGGACTGCAGTACTGGCTATGTGTGATGCTATTTTTTGCTCTATTAAAATAATTCATGAAATACAGCTCCATGAATCTGGGCTAGTAATTATAATTATGTAAATTTATGAAGACCCCTGGTAATAAAGCTTCAACATTTTCAGGTTTTTAAACATATATATATCCTATCTGCTTTCAGTTGTTAATAGTTTCTATTATCAGGTTCCTACATATGTTTCTCATAAACTAATTTGCTGAATTCCCCCTTCACCTATAATACAAAAAGAGTGTGTGTTTGCCACTGCACACCTTTTGGCTGGCATAATAATTCTTAACTAACCACCTGTGCTCTGCTGGAAATATGACAGGTTTTCTTTCTCCACTTTCTCCACCTTGGCAGGGCTTTTGTACCATAAATATAACACATCCTAAAAGTTTAAAATAAACCTAAAGAAGAAATACACAGGTAATTTTGCTTATTGGTTACAGCTATGTGATCAGGCTGTAGACCTTGCAGCACCTGTTTTTTTGTTGTTGTTGTTGTTTTGTTTTGTGGTTGGTTTTTCTTTTTTTTTTTTTTTAAGGTCTCAGTCCTGAAACTGGAGCACAAGGGAGGGACAACTTGCATGGCTGCAAGCTGTCGGCAAGGGAAGCAGTGTCAAATCTGAATCTCATCTCTTGTTTGAGCCCAGGGAGAGGCCAGAACTCTCCAGCTCTCAACCTTCCTGCACCGCTGCAGCTCTGGAGATGCCTCACAAGGTCGGCATGCTTGCTCTGCTGCAGGGTTTCGAGCTTTCTGCAGTATTTAGAGATGTTTGGTTTTTTCTTCAATGACTGTGGTTAGGCTCTCTGAAAGGATCTATTGCATCTTGTGCCCCATCCTTCTGGAAGTGATTTGGCACTGGCTGAACTCTCTAGTTAGCGGTTTCAGTTCTTTAAAATCTTTGAATGATTGCAGCTTGCAAGAATTCCAGTTTCTTCCCAAGGGCCACCTTTCCAGCAGATGGAAAGCAGTGTGAAATGCCTTCTTGTTTTATCCTTACAAGGCACCCTTTATCCTTATATTCTGTGCAGAGAGTATCACGTTTTGGGCTGAGGCTTTGGGTAGCTAGCTTGGGTAACATCATAAAGGACTGCAGGTTTAAAAGTTTTGCAAGATCACTTGTTTCATCATTTTGTCCTGTCTGGACCTGTTTAGGATAAAATCTTTCCTCCTGTGGATCTGAACACTGTGAAGTGACCTGCAGCTTACTGACCTCGTGATTTCACTGTTGGGTAAATACTAGAAAAATGAAAGGTATAAGCTATGAAATTCAAAAACCTAAAACCAGCAGTGTCTGAAAACATTCGTGGTGTCTTAAACTAATTTTTATCTCAATGTCAAGATGAAGAGAAAGATTTGTAAGATTCATAGCTGTGCATAATTGTTTTTATTTGAAGGGGATTTTAAAAATCCCCCACAGATGATCTAAAAAACCCTTAAACCTGAAGATGGAAATGATTTTTTTGTTTGTTTGTTTAAATTTTGTTACTTCTCAAAGTGTGGTGTGTGTTTCCAGTTGTCCCTATTTGCTGGAACATAACCATGACATCTATGAAACCTTAATGTTGAACTGTTTTCATGACATGCGTAATTACTTTGGTACTTAGTACTCCCAGATTCTGGACTGGGAGGAATAGATTTAAGCCTGCTCTTCCATGAGAAATAAATCTTCATTATGGAGCAAAGTCCTTCACAATCAATTCCAGTCAAACCTAGACAAGCTATGTGGGAAGAGTCATACTAAGAAATAATTTTCTCACGGCTCTTGTCAGCCTCTGAGAAGTTCTGTTAAGCCATAGCCTCCGAGAAGGCAGGGAACAAGAGGCAAAGCCGCAACGTTTCTCTGCTGTGAGCATGAGGACTCACAGCTCGGTATGGATGCTGCCCCTTCTGCAGGGCTGCGGCCTGAAAAGAGCTGCTAAAATTTGTCATGGAGATGTCTGCAAAATTAAGATGTTTTCTTTGCTGATGAGAGTACACCATCCCCTAGCTCTGCTGGTGGAAATGCTCAGGCGATCCTTCTCTAACCGTGTCAGGCTGAGCCAAAGAGCCAGCAGATCTGAGCTGAGGTTGTGAAGGGGGTCCTTCTCTGGAGCTGCCTGTAGCCATACCTTACTCCAAATGCTGACCACTGTGCATGTCTCTGCCTCTAACAGTAGAGGTTACCATCCTCTTTGATCTCCTGGAATGGCTGATGATGTGGATTTCCAACAGGTAAAATCAGCTGGGTTGCACTAAACTTAGACTGAGATGCTTAATTGCCTTGGATGTTTGACTGCCTCAGCAGGCATCTGATATCCACCAGCCACCCAGCTGCCACTTTCTTCTGCTGAGCACTGGCAGAGCCACCAGTCAGCAGTCTTAGCACTAGCACAATCTCTGAAGATCTCAACAGGGGTTTCAAAACCATTACTTCTCCCATCATTATCTTGTGATCACAATGCTGTTGCCAGAGAATATGAAAACTGAAGATGCAAAAGATGTTCAGCCAGAACCCCCGAATTTCTCCTGAGAGGCTTAGAGGAAGGGTTATTTCCAAAGTACCATGCTGACTAGGCTGAGTTGTTTCTGTTGTCTCCCCGCAGGGAAGTGGATGCCCTAATCACATGTCCATCAGTGAGCTGTGCTTCCTCTGATGGCACACAGCAGCTTCTGACTGCTGCTCAGTTTCAAAAACCTTTCTCTGATCATTAGAGGAATCAAAGTTATGTTTAGGTAGTTGACTGCATGCCGTCCTCAGTGAAGGAAAGAGTCAAAATCGTGTTGTTTCCTTATCTTTAAAATCTACCTGGATGCACAACCTGAGACCCATATCCATTGAAAGCTGAAATTTGTTAGTGGTCCAGCTCCACTGACGATGGACAAGAAAGGAATTCCAGGCACAGAACTGAAGTCCTCAAATCCTAATCCTTTCTCCTTTAAACCTTTTGATAACAAAGATAAGGATGTGTCAGGGACACAACAATACCAAAATTTTTGAAGTCTTAGTTCTCTGGTAACTTGTCAGTTGTGCATCAACTAATAGACAAGAAAGGTAGCTTTTAATCAGCACTTCATTAGTTGTAATGTAAGAATCGACTACCTGTAAGTTGAACTGTCCTTTTTTTTTTTAAAAAAAAAAAAAAAAAGGTAATTCATTTTCTTACAGCTGAGCAGTGAGGAATCAGAAGTGCACAAATTTTGAGAGGGTTCAAGCATCTTAGTATTCCCTTTGCAGCCTGACTTGATTGCAAGATTTACAGAGGACTGTAGAACTTTGCTATACTTAATGAGTTTTGGAAAAGCAGACTGTGTGTAAGAAAGGTTAGGCAGTTGACATTTCAGAAGACAGCAAATAACACAAGTTGATAATGTCAAGGAGCTGGTGCAAACAGTTTTTGAGGGCTACAGGTGGGTCCCAGATAAATGCTGCAATAACATGAAACTTCCATTTAAAAATTACGTTTGGGATAGCAGTGTTATTTTCTGTTCGCCTGAGAGACTTTCCAGAAATGTCATACAGGAATGTTGATATTTTACATATGACCTTTTTATTCCTAGCTCTTTTTGGGGTTGCAGAGTTCTTGGGGAATATATTCCCTTCTTCCTTGCATCTGTGGGCAAGAATTAATTGTTTGCCCAGTACAGCAGAGGTCTTAGGGCTTTTAACCTACTCTCAGATATCTGTCTGATTATCACCCCACACAGATACCTGGTCCTACTCTGCAATGAAGAAGGCACAATCCAAAATGCACCACTGCACTGAGTGCTTGTTCCTTGGTGTTATGGCAGGACAGTCAACACACGTGACCAAACAAGGTGAACACAGCTCATAAAGCCGGACTGAAAAGTCACCTTCCACGTCTCTGTCCAAAGACAGCCAGCTCCGCTCCACAGCCCTAATTGTGGCAAGGCATGCAGCTCAGCTTCCAGGAGGAATCAGATTTCTCCTCTGTAGACCTCCATGTCTGCAGTGGTGTGTTTTTGTTGTCTGATCTTAGCTGAGACTGTGAGCCTAGCGCTGCACGCAGCCTGGCTGGCTGCCTAAAGCCTGTGCAGAAACAACTGGCTTCCCTTCCTCCCAGGAGGAGGTGACCTCATGCAGAAGCTCCCTGCTCACGGGCCTGCCTCCTGCTGCCCCACTCCTCCTTACCTTGTCTGAGCTTTCCGCTTAACGCGCCCTCCAGCCCCACTTATTGCAAGCCTCTGATCTGCAGTTTGATAGGTTCATTCCTACGGTAGGGGTGATATTTGTTTCTTTTTATTTGAGGTAATATTTCCAGGAACAAATTGATTCCACAGCTCAGTTGAGAAGGCAGAAATCTAGATGTGCTTGTTGCTACCTTTTTATTCAGATAGCTATAATTTATTCACCTTTGTTTGCAGAGTTTCTACTGTTGGAGTTGTGAAACTGTTTTCAGCCTGAATATCTGAATAGTTCTTCTTGAATGGCATGATGATAACATTGAAAATGCTGCATCCTCCTGAAATTGCTCAGTTGAATCTGAAGTTAGTTTGCAACCATATGACATCACAGGGCTTTCCCATGTGGTATAGTTTCATCATTAGAGTTGAAGTGAGTGGAACTGGCCATCTTCTAGTGGAAGATGACTGCACAGGCAGGACTTCCTACACAAATTCTAGCCAGCTTTAGTGAATATACTTTTCTTCCATCAAGTAATATTTTGAATTGGGATGAAGGAATAGTAGATGTGCTCCAGCATCTCTTCATACTCAACAACATTTGATGGTTGGATTTTTTTTTTTTTTTAATGCGGGGAAATGGATGAATAGCCCTTTTCTTTCTTTCTTTTTTTCTATTTTTTTTTTTTGACATTTCCCTTTTACATTGTATTCATGATCTTTATTTCCAAACATGATTTTTGGAGTTTGCTATGACAAAATACTTGCAAGAGGTTTAAAAAAAGTTCTGAAGTAAATGAGGAGCCAAAATTTTAAAAGGTCCATTCCTGCATTTAGCATGTGGAAGTTGGGATATTTGATATCCAACTTTTCAGAGCAGGTCCTGCTAGTTTCCCTTGGGGATGGCCAGCAACTCCAATCCACCCTTAATTGCCTCGCAGAAGAGACACATAGCACAAACGGGAAATGAAGTGTTTTGGTTCAATTAATCAGCATTAGCTGGAAAAAAAAACAACTTATTAATTCCACAGTCCTGGGACCTGGTAACCTGCCAAACCCACACAATGTATTTTAAACCACTTCTCTGCATCGTAATCACCTACGAGAGTCCTGGGAGAAGATGTAACCTCAACTGGGAAATTACACTGCTCTTTTCCATGCCTGGAGAAGTCATGTCTGCCTCCAAAGTCAAGAGTGTTGAAATGCTCCTGGTAGTGGATCCATGTCAGCAAATGACGCAGGGCTGTACCAGGACCTCCTCAGAGAACAGTGTTTTGAGTCTCTTGTTAGGTGGTGATTTCTGGCCACTGACAGATGCTTCTGTGTTCTGACCTTCTCACAAATATCTCTCTCTCTTGGCTTAAATCATTTGTGCCTGCTTTGGTATGGCAGTATAATGGGACTAACAGTCGGTGCTCGTTTCTCTGCAGCATAGTTGATTTTGGCACAAAACTGGGTACTCTGTCCATGCAGGCTTGGTATGCGGAGAAGGTAATGGTGGGTTTGCTAGTGCAAGGTGCTTGTAGAGGTCAGCGAGGGGCAAAGCCAGCTCTCTCACCCTCATCTGACTGTACATCAAGAGAAATAAGGCACTTGTAGGGGGATGAACTGAGAGAGCCTGCTTTCCATCTGCAATGTGATCACTATGTGATTCCAGTATATGTGGAGGGAGTTGCTCAGTCCTGCTGACCTACTCTGTTCTCCTTTAGTTCAGCACCTGCCTTCTTCTTTCCAGTCCAGCTTTCTCTTTTCAGAAACTCTTTGTATTGAATCCTTTCAGAATCTTCTCCGAACCTTTTCCAAGTCATTTTGGCCTCAGAAATATCCCAAACCCAATATGAAAATATCACTGAGCCTGTTCTTTCCCAGAGCTTGCTCAAAATCCATTCTGTTCCTGCTGCCTCTACACTGATGTCTGGGACAGACCTAGGTTTGGCAGCCCGCTATTTCATTCTCAGGCATGTGGGAAATGTCCCCCTTGGGTTCTTCTCCCCTGCCTTTCCTCATACATAGCAATTTGTATCACTGGTTTGTCACTGTGGAAGATGGAGTGCCACAAACCAAAGTCCAGTTCTCCAATAATGGAACATCAGACTGTGATCGCATCAAGGAGCTTGTGCTTAATGCAAAGAAACGTGCCAGCTCCAATAAAGACTTGATCTAAACTGCTTCAATTAATGAACATTTTAAGCACATTTGGATCAGCACTGGAGTCTGTTTGGTTGGGTGGCATCCTCCTAAAATTGTTCCCTCTCACTTCAACACCTATGTTTTAGATACAGAGGATAGTCTATGTAGCGCTTGTTCTGACTTTTCTTCAAGTACTGAGACAGAGTAGTCTTTGTGTGGAAGCATTTCCATTGCTGTCGGACTTGGAAGAAAGGGTTAGATAGAGTATGAAAGGCTGAAATGGGACAGAGGCTGAGATCAGGGAGCACGCCCTTGGGGACCGGGTTTAGGAGCTGTAGGAAAGGATGAAGTTAAGCTAACCCAGTCAATATTGTTCACAACTCCTGAGTAATGAGTGGGCCCAAGTGAAATTCTGTGTAGGGGCAAATTGAGAGGGAAATGTTCTCTTGGAGAAGCAGAAAATTCCCTCTTGGACAGCACTTGGATGGGAGGTAGGACATACACAGAACAGGAACAGCTGGAGCATGGCTCTCATTACTTTCCCCAACCTCTAGCGGATGCTGGGAAGAGGTTTCACTTTGGGAAAAGGCAGGTTGCTGAGCTCTGCCTCTGAGCTGGAGCAGAACACTGCCTTAGGTGCTCCTTCAAGGGCAAGAAGTGGAGATGGTAGGGGCTGATTTATTCCTTTACTCATTCTGAAGTTCAGCAACTGCTGGTTCTGCTGCCTCTGAGAAATACGTGGCACCTCCCTTAAATAACTAGGGTTTAACAGTCCAATGGCTTTTTAAGTTCTTCATCTGGCTAAATAGTTCTGAACATTTTAACATGGGTCTATAAAGACCTCAATTACAAGGAATTAAAAGATAATCTGAATGTGTATTTATTACGAAGAAGCTAAAATAACTAACCATTAAGCCTTGAGAGACAGTGCCATGAATTTCCACAAAACAGAAACATCTTTCCTGGTGACTTACAGTACATCTCTGTAGTGGTTGTCACTCTAGGTTGCTAAGGAACTTCGGTTGTCTACATTTCTGCCTTTGGCATTTGCTTTTATCCTTACACTTCATATGGAGCATTTTCCCTCTGTATTGATGCTGACCTTTTTCTTCCCCTTCATTAGCAGAGGCAACAACTGTGCTCCTTTTATCGATCATGAGTCTGTTGCTTCAACACTTGGAAACTAAAATATAGAAGACCTTTAGCCCTGCTGACACTTAATGATATGGGCATTCTGTGCAGTAATAAAGGGGAGAAAAGCTGCTTCAAAAGGATGGGAGCTCTGCTTTTGTTATTAGCTGTTGTGTGCATTTAAAAGAAATAACATTCTGAGGACAGATAAAATGATATAATTAAAGCTACTGAAATCACAGAAATCAGTGTCCAAAAGGGATGTCAAGAGGTCTGCTGCCCTGCTTTCAGATGCCATTACCTTTGTCTGCATCATCCCTGACAAATATCTGTCAAATTGATAGCAATATTTAAGGTTTTAAAGTGCAAATTCAGCTAAATATCTTCCTTTCCCTGGTCAGCGTGGAGTATAACTTATTGGTCACTGTCTGTCTTGGTAAAATCCCTTTTTATATTTGAAGAGTGTTCTTCTGTTCCCCTCTGCTTTTCTCTGTAACATTAAAAATCCAGCCCTTTCATCCTTTCCTTGCAAATCACATTTCCAGACCTTTGATCATTTCTGTGGCTCTACTCTGAACATTTCTGTTTCTCCCCATGTTAGATCAAGAGTGCTTTCCCCAGAACTGGACCATGTCATTGTCTATGCCCATACAGTGCTGACTAGAGGAATAATAAGCTCCTTTTTCTTGTAAAATGATTTTCTTTTGTCTTGTAATTAAAATGAATCTGCCTTTTTCTGCCAACAATGTGGATTTCATTCACTCCTCCTCATTTTGCTCTGGTATATCCCCAATACCCATTTGCTGTGTTACAGCAGCAGAAAGGAGCACTTTCCTTCCATTTCTGCATCTTTCACCCCTTTTTCTTCCCTCTGTGGTATGGTACACTGCACTCCTTGAAATCCGTTCCAGTTTTTGACTTGTGGTTGAGCTTGATAACCAGTAGAAGCGCTCTGAATTTCACTTCTGCCCTTAAGCAGGATTAAGCTTTGGTCTGCGCTCTTTAGAAGCATATTTGCTAGTCCATCACTCAAGTCAGTGGCACACTGCAGTTTTAATAGGTCTGCACTTGTTACAGTTCCTTCACAGTTAGCAACGAATGCAAAATTTTACAGGACCTTCACAGTTAGCAACGAATGCAAAATTTTACAGGACCTTTTTGTGCATTTATTTACTATGACTTCATAGGGAGAACAAGCACCATAACCATTGCCATGGGACCTTTCCTGTCCTCCAGAGTTATTTGAGACTGTTCACAGAGCATGTTAGCTGTCTTCATAGTAACTGCTTGGTGAATGCTCTCCAGCACCTCAGATAAAGAGAGGAGGGAATGAAGGCCAGATGGAGAAAGGAGATGTTAAATGGTAAACAGATATCTGGCTACTATTCTGCTTTCTTACGAAGACTGAAGCAAAGAGGGTATGAAATAATTCAGCCTTTTCTACAAGTATTTCCTTCCTTTCTCAGTCTTGGAGATTTCTAGAAACTCCCTTTTTCTCGCTAATAGCGTTGGCTCCTCTTATTTTACTCTTAACGATTTGTTACCATGTGCCTGTGTGAATATTTTACAGCTGTCATTAGTTATGGCCAATATTTTATAATTTAATTCTGTTTTCTTGTCATTGTTGTTTGTTTTTATCATCTTATTTAAAGGGTTCCTTATGCAGCCAGACAGGGCATGTGGTAAAACTTTATTTCCTCTTTACTGGTTATTTCGTTGTATCAGCTTTCCTGAGGGTCAATAAGCAAGAGCAGGACAACTGACCTCGCTCTGTGGTTTCTGTGAAGCTTGCTAGTTTGGCTCTAACTTGCACTCAAGCAGCTTTTCCAATGCAGCTTACCACAGATCTTTCCTATTAATTACAATCAAATCCAACTGCCATTCAGGGAACGTGCTGACACTCACAGCTTCTAATTTTTGGACAGGACTTGGCAGTCTCTGGACTATCACACAACTTCCTCTCTCCAATTCTTCTTGCCACACATTAGCCATGGCAGTAGCCCTTTATAGAAAACATCTCTTCCATAAGAAGAGATACCAAAAAGCAACGATGTTGCACTCCTAAAGATTTCTTCAATGAAAAACTGGAAGAAAGAATCTTTGAGACTAAAGTTGTATGAAGAGAAGAACTTGTTCTGAGTCACCCCAAGACAAAAATGGCCAGTCAAATTTGGACAGTCGCAGACAACAGACATTTGGAATAGACAAGTATAACCGCAGAAGAAAACACCAGGTTCGTTGAGAAGTAAGGTGTATGTCTTCTCTCTCGTCTACCACACAAAGATACTAGAAAGCCCTCAGAAACGTAGATAGGATAAAGGACTTCAAACCTTCAGAGCTTCCCCATGTTGGAGCTGGAGATGGGGCATGGAGGTCCTGCAGCACAGCTGGGAGCGGAACCTGCTGCTGCTCTTGTGATTTTCTTCGTCTCAACTCTGCCTCGGGAAGCCTAGGAGCTTTGGCACAGCTTTTTGCTCTGAACTGCTCATGAATCTTATGTTTCTGTGACAGGACCCAGACACCTTAAATCCTCACTGATGAGGCTGTCCTGGCTCTGAAGTACAGCAGTCTGCAGGATCCATAGCCTTTGAAGGGTAATGAAGAACCTGCAGCATGAGCAGGGGTCAGAGACACTTTTTAAAGCTTCTGCTTTGCCACTCAAGCTGTCAAAATGTATTTTGGAAGTGCATTATCAGTGCTAACCTGCCTCCTCCTGGAATTAGTTCCTCTACTCTCTGCACAGTGGTTTCAGAAAACATGTTCCTGTGGTTTGCAGTTTTTGATATTGCTTATAAGGCTCATGGGAAACCTCTTTTCTCAGAAACAGGGAGGTTAACCTGAACGAATATATCAAACTGGGACAGAAATATCTGTTTCAAGAAATGTGGCTGGAGCACAGCTCACGCACATAGCATTGTAATTCTTTTAAACTGCTGCGTGTTTCTTGCTCAGCAGAAAGGCTAGTCCGTGGTATGTCTTCAAGTTCAAACCATGCTTTCTAAATTGTGTTGACTGGAGATGCATTTATGGATTGAAATCTGAATCTTGTTGAAATCTGGGAATTTCCTTTGACTTCAAAAAGGGGTAGGATTTGGTATACTGCTGAAAGCAGAGGTCCTCCTAACGAGTAATGTTAACGAGTAATGTACTCTGAATATGCCTGTGTCCATCTGAGATGTAGAGCAGTAGTGAGATGCCCACCGAGAATTTCTGGAGCAAAGGCTGGAGGGATGCTCTTCTCCTCTGTGAGAGTAGAGGTATAGAGCTGTGGTTCTGCTGGGTGCTCCATCTGCTCCTGGATGTGGCAGAGGTTCTTCTATAGCACTGGGCACTGGGGAGAGGAGGAGCCTCTCCTTGGCACGATTTCTTCATCCATGTCAGTCTAAGGGGGACATGGTTCATAGAATCATTGAATGGCTTGGGTTGGGAGGGACCTTAAAGATCATTTAATTCCAACCCCCATGCCATGGGCTGGCTGCCACCCTCTGGATCAGGCTACCCAGGGCCCATCCAGCCTGGCCTTGAGCATGTCTAGGGATGTGGCATCCACAGCTGCTCTGGGCAGCCTGTGCCAGGGCCTCATTGCCCTCTGAGTAAGGAATTTCCTCCTAATATCTAACCTAAATCTCCCATCTTTCAGCTTAAAACCATTCCCCCATGTCCTATCACAATCAGACCATGTAAAAAGGCACTCTCTCTGCTGTTTATAAGCTCCCTTTAGGGACTAGAAGACCACAACGAGGTCTCCCCAGAGCATTCTCTCCTCCAGGCTGAACAAGACCAGCTCCTTCAGCCTTTCTTCACAGGAGAGGTGCTCCAGCCTCTGAACATCATCGTGGCCTCCTCTGGTCCTGCTCCAACAGTTTCACATCTTTCTTGTGCTGGGGACCCCAGGCCTGGGTGCAGTAGTGCAGGTCGGGCCTCAGGAGGGCAGAGTAGAGGGGGACAGTCCCCTCCCTCTCCCTGCTGACCACACCTCTTCTGATGCAGCCCAGGATACAGTTGGCTCATTCCTGGCTCAGGTCAAGCCCCTCATCCACCAGAAGGCCCAAGTCCTTCTCCGCAGCGCTGCTCTCAAGGAGTTCTTCTCCCAGTCTGTTCACATACCTGGGATTGCCCAAGTGCAACACCTTGCACTTGGCCTTGTTGAACTCATTAGGTTCATATCTTCTTCTCCAAGCTGTTTTGTTACTGTCACCAAAGTGGTCGGGGTTGCAGCCATTGTGCATCTCTCCATATGTCTGGCACCCATGTTGCAGCTGTACCCTTGCCCTTTACTAGTTCAGAGTTACAGCCATCAGCTTGGTCCTCTTGGCAGGAAGACCCTGTCTGAATACTGGCTACCAGCCATGGATTAACTGATTATTTGATTATTATTATTTTTTTTTTTCATGGCATTTTCAATACATATTTTCAAGATATCTTTCACGCTGTTTTCATGGTAGGTTATAGTATTTTCTTCAGTGACTTAAGAGCTTTTTTTTTTTTTTTTTTTTTNGTTTTTTTTTTTTTTTTTTTTTTTCTCCCAACAGTGAAAATAGTTCTAATGGATTTTAACTATGGAATGTTTTTTGTTTGTTTGTTTTTCCCTTCCCAGTCTCCTTGTACTTTAAGCTAGCTTCTCCAAATGTATCTGCAGCTTTCTCCAAACGCGTCCACAATAAATAAATAACCATCCAGTCCTGGTTTCTTGCCTCAGAAAGTGGAAGTTTGGATAAGCCAATGAGATACTGAAATCACAGCAGGATGGAAACAGATTTAGTTTAAACTCCAGGGGCTGCTGCATCTGATGGAAGCTGAATGCTGCGTGAATCATAGTGACTCAGTAAACAAGATAATAGTCTCCCCCTCTGGGATTTCTGTTCCTGACAGAGCAAAGAGAAGCCCCACTAAGCCACAGCCAAGTCAAACCCAATCTGTTCGTGTGCAGCAGGGCTGCACCTGCCTGCACTTTTACACATGCTGTGGTGTGCAGTAAGTCTTACCTGAACTAATACCATTCAAGTTTGATCTGAGTGGGTCAAACACATACTGCACTTCTACCCCATATACAGAATTCATTGTGCTGTATGTGGAAGGAGTCTGAAATCCCTGTTCCCATAGCAGCAGAAGCACCACGTGTTATGTGCATGATGATCAGGATCCCACATACTTAAGACTTCCTTTGCAAAAGCAAGTTTTAGTTACTCATGGTGAAAGCTGCCAAAAACAGCAATTCCCTTTGCTACAACTTCGAGGTGTATTTTTTTATAAAGTGTGTAGGATCACAGATTCAGAAGAGGGGTGGCAGAGAGGAGCTAGTGAGACAGGGGGAACAGCTTTAGAGACTCAGAGACAGAGAGCGCTCGTGCAATGGGGGGAAACCAAAAATCTATTTCAGACAGCAAAAACTGCAGAAAATGCTCGCAGTGTGCACAGTTCTACAGACAAATGAATAGAGGGTTGTTCACTGGGAGCAATGGCGGCAAGCCTGCGTGGACTGATAGTGCTGCTCCAGCTCCGCTGAAGTGCCTCATGGGGGTGAGGCTACTCCAGAAATGGTTTGGTTTCTTTAGTGTTGTCTCAAGGTGTACTCCTGCTCTGTTGTTTGTAGGAAGACACATCTCCAATTGCCCAGGGAAAGGGTGGCAATGGCAGTCCTTTATGTCTAGCAAGTGTTCCCTGGGGAGCTAAAACATGTGGATACAGCTCTACCTGTTGGGGGTGAGAAGCCATCAAGTGGGCTTGAAACCCACTCCAAGTGGTTTTGTTCCTTTTGTTGTTCCTTTTTTTTTTTTTTTCTGATAGCTTGTCTAAAGGCAAAGTCCTGCTTGGTGGTCTCTGCCCTCTGGATGTCACTGTTGTGCTCATTTAGATTCCTCTTCTTCACAGGCCTGCTCCTCTGGCCCTTAGCACGTGAGTACAAGAGCTGGTAAGAAGTTAGTTTCCCTTTGTCATTGGCCTCACAGGGCCTCCTTACTGGAAGACAGGAGCAAGTATCTGTCCAGACCATATTGTGCAAGTTATTTTAAAGGGTAATTGCCCTCTGAGGATCTTCGGAAACATATCAAAGCGAAGCACAGCACCATCTGTTCCAGTCAGAGCATCCTTGGGTTGTCAGAGCAAGAACCTTGCAAATGCTGCCCCAAGGCAGCTGCTCTGGGTCCTCTGCAGGACTCCTTGCTCCTTCCAGACAAGGAGGTGAGGCTGTGAGCAGTGGTTACAATGTCTCTGAATGCATTTACTATAAGTTTTTTCTTTTCTAGAAGTGTCTGAGTTGCAAAGGGGCAGGATCATGTGCAGTGCAGGTTTTCTGCACTGCATCTATGGGTAGTAGAAATCCCACCTTGGTGTAAGTCACTGAAGGCTGGGTAGGAAAAGACATCAAAATTCTGCTCCTCTGAGGGAGTTGAGCTCACCACAGCAGAACCCTTCATGCTCTGCTTTTGTGCTAAAGAAACCAAGACAAAATGACAAGTATGACACTGTAGACGGGGAGCCCAATTAAAGATCAGACAAAGTGGAAGACAGTGCTGGTTGACACTCCTATCAGGGCAGTGATGAAGAACAGGGAGATTTAGTGTCTAGGAAACTGTGAGCAGTAGGGGAGCAGAAGAAATATTTCAAAGATATGATTCAAAGTCAAGGCCTGTCAGGGAAGGTGCCTCATTTGCTTCCTTTTCTCTTCCTCTCTTCATAATGCACTCAAACAACTGAAAAACTTTCTCTAACAAGATTGTCTTGCACTGAAGGAGGCTGTATTTGGAGGAGATTTTGGCTTGTTTAATTCTTTTCTACTTTTGATTTGCTACTTTATACACGCACACTGATCATTTCTTTAACGTTTTTCTTAATAGTCCAATTTGGAAGACCTGTCTTGCTCCCTCCTGAAAGGTGTGGGACTTGTGCTCACAGCAAGAGGCATCCAGCCCTGTGTATGGCCTTCAAATGTACAAAAGGGCCAGCCATTTTGGGGTGGGGCAGGGACTCAGGATAGCGAAATGTCTGGGGAAAGTAGAAGGTTCTCCTTCGACAAGCATTTTTCACCAGTTATTTTCACTGTCAATTTTAAGTGGACAAAGTACCATAATATGAGAGGAACCTGTGAGCTCTAAATTTCATTCTGTAGGAAAGCTGCCTCTTCTCCTAGGCAGCTGCTTTGAGTAGCAGCCTGCATGGCATGACATCCTGCATCTTGGAACTGGTGGAGGAGATGCAGAAGACCTATCCTAAGCTTCTGAGGCTCTTGCCAGGGCAAATGTGCATGGCCTGATGCCTTCACAGGGGATGGAAGGAACAGTTTTCATGGTGTCATAAACAGCAGGAATCAGTAACTGCTCTTTCCAGGGCTGCCCTCTGGCCTTGGCCTGGATATGGGTCTCATTTTACACTAGGATCAAGCCTTGGTTCTGGTGGTGGAAGCAGCCTGGGAACAGGTGGGGGCAGCTCATAGCAATTGCACAGAGGTTGCTTTGTGGGGAGAATAAATCACCAGGCTCAGCCAAGTTCAGACAGAAAGGTCAAACCTGTAGCTGCAAAGGTTTGCTACCAAGTGATGTACAACATCAATTCTTTATTCATTTATTTTTATTTAACTTTTGAGTACCTGGTAGAAGAATTTTGTAAAATGTGCTTCTTAACTGACCAGCTTAGGGTTGCCATCCTTCTCGGGAGGCCCTGCTGGTCTATCCTGCAGTGATCTTTCCAGTTGCCACTCAAAATATTTCTTGGGAATTCAGGGCACCATATGAAAAAAATGTAGCTGGAAAAGTATGAGATACAATAAAGCAAGGTTACACTGGGACTATTATAATTTAGAATTGACACCTACAAGTAAATCCATTGTGTTCTTGCATTGAACCATGTACAAAGATGATTACCATTGTGAGAAGTCTATGTGAGGTGTTTGCTCTCTACTGATTATGTAACACACCTGAGATTATCCCAGAATTACGGTTATTTTTGCTTTTTGTACGAAGTGACCCTTCCTTTGATCTCTAGTATTGCTATGTTGCCTGGAGACCCTTTTTGCTTTATACATTTTCAAACTTCTGTATTCTTCAGAGCTTTCATCTCCAGTTACTCCTGCTCTGCCTTGTTTTCTAAATGTATTTGAAACATTTTCGTTTTCTGTTTTCCTAATCTTTGCAGTTATCCTCTAAGGAAGTATTAGCCAGTTTGCTCTTCCTACTAGCTAACAACACAATCAATAAATGCATAAGAACATCTCTGAGACATGCTTTTTCCTGTGAGATCTCTTTCCATTGATGCCAATAGGTGTTTTTTGTTGTTGGCATCCTGCCGTTCCCCTGGTTTTGCTCTCTCACTTGTCACACTGACAATGAGTCTTGTACTTACTGTTTTGCCCATCCAGGGCGATATGAAAACAGATTATTTAAAGGCTCAAAACGAGACGGGTAGCAGAACAGGAACATGCTCTAAAAGTACCACTCTGCCAGGCTATGACCCAGCCTACTCATTGTTTTATGCATTTTGAACATAGTAATTCTTACTTCCAGGGAACCCCAGGAGTGCGGTTTGGTGTCTGCAGGATCCTCAAGCTAAGTGTTTTGCTGAGGGACAAGGCACCAGAGGGGTTAGCCCTCACAGCATGAACTTGTAGGGCTCTGCACTCCCTGCAAGCTAGATGCCCCTAGCAGTGTGGGCAGAGCCACAGCTGCCAAAGGGGTGTAGCCCAAGGTGGGCCCAAAAGGATTGGTGGTCACGTGGGTGGGACTGAGCACCACCATGTAGGTGCAAACCTGAGTAGGAGCAGGGAGTGGGATGTTCTGGTTCCTCTGACTACACTTGCACAGAGCAGTGATAACACATTACACAGAATGGATCTGCAATGATTTTATTCTTTGTATCCAAATGGGTTCTCATTAAAAGTTTTCTGAGGCCTGGAAACTTGATTTTTCTTTGCCCAGCTTCTAACATAGGTACTTTCTAAATGGATTAGAAGTCCTTTAAAGGTCAAGGAAGTTCTCTTTTCCAAGTGGCTAGCTGGTGTGCTGTTACAGTTATTAATTAAACTGTATAATATTCTGGTCATTAGTGGCAATGATCAATGATTTCCTTGGAGACAGTTGTTCTATTAAAAATACTTCAGTAATAAATGACCTTCTCTGAGGTTCCTGCTGCAGAATGTACCTAGTAGCTGAGAAGCACCATCTTAATAGCAAATGTGGATTGTCAAGTACAAGCTAGAGACCATGACTTTTCCTTGTGTGAATACTACACAATGGGCTGCTGCTGCCTGTAAGGCATCCTGCGTATGAGAGAATATCTGTGCTCTGCTTGAGGACTACCTCAATCCTCCCATGACAAGGACCAAAGACCATTTTCCATCCCTATCAGTGCTCTGCCTGGAGTCCGAGAATAATCCAAGCAGGAAACGCAGATTCTAGAGTCAGGTAGCCGATGTGTAAGAAAAGTGAGGAAAACCATCCAGCCTGTCCTCAAAAAGGCTGTAATGCAATGCTGGTGTTTTGACTGGCATGAAATCGCACATCATTCAGCACTTCCAGCCCCTCAGGGTAGTAACTTATTCTTGACAGACTCTGTCTACCAAGAGAAAAAGGAGCTATATGGCTTGATGTTACATAGGTTTTAAAAGTGTTGACCACTTTACTGTTCTTCAGTTTTGCTCTGGTAAGAGATCAACTGTACAAAAATTTCCAAACTCTTCCTAGCTGCAAAATATGAAGGTATACAAATTCTGATGGTACTGCACCCTGTACAAGATTAGCCAATAATGTTCTCTTTGGCAGACAGGTCAGCACCTTGTATGCAAACAGCCTTGAGATTTCTTGATGGAAAATTTGCCAGATATTTGGTGGTTGTTAAAATAACCCAGCAGAGAAGGAAGTGGAAAAGTTGGGATAAATGAACCTCCAGTGCAGGATTATCTTCATCGCCTCACTCCTGAGACTTCAGAACAATGGAAAATGCACTTTCTAAAATTATTTCTTGCATAAGAGAAATCTCAAAAAAAAAAAAAATACATTGATCCCCTGATACATATAGGGCGAGGAAGACAATGAAGAGGATAACTGTATTTTGAGATACGTAATTTTTTGTTAAATTCAAATTTAGCAGCAGGAGATAAGCAGAAGCTTGATTTCTCTAGGGTTGATCAACTCTCAAAACTAAAAATGAATAGCACATAGAAAACTGGTAGTGAGACTGGCACACACTTCAGGACAGTGACTTTTCTAGAGGCAGAACTGGCAGAAAGATACCATCTTGACCCATTTGTGCCTGTTCCCATGTAATTCAAGTTTTAGTTACCTGGAAAAGTGAAGAATATTCTGTAAGTTTTCCAGTTGAATGTTCTAACTAATTGTTGAGTGGTTGCAGCAGGGTGAATACAGAAAAGAAATGCAGGGAATTTTTTCTGGCAGAACACTTACTTCTGTTGCAATACAATGCCCATGGATGGTGGGGAAAGAAGATCATGCATTAAAATCCTGAGTTATCTTTTTTTTTGTTTTTGGCAGGGAAAAAGGGGAAGAGTTTTAAATAAAATAAATTTTGGGAACAAGGAACAAGAGCTCTTACATTAATAGTAGGCTTCCTATTTGCATTGTCCCCACTGAAATACTATCAGGAATAAAATGCTGAACTCAGAAATGGACTCCAGCACTTCTGTCACCATGCAAATTTTTGTTCATTTATTCCAACAATTAGTGAAGGAGCGACTGGTTACATTCAAACCTGAACAAAGCAAATCTTCATAGATGAGAGTTTATTTATTTATTAACAACTCCTTCATAATTAATGGAGTTTTATTTATCTGAGCCAGTGACTCAGTCACCCAGGAGAGCTGAGAGCTGTCATTTCTGCTGTGTTCTCTGTCTCTGGAAAGCATGAAGCAGAGAGGAAACTCATGCTGGCTAATGCTGACGCCAGTCCAGTGCTGCAGATGTGAGTGCTTAAGCTGAACACCTGAGAGGAGGAAGGAAAACCTATTTAAAGTCTGAAATGGAAAAACCCAGCAGCAATCGATCAGAATAGGTGATCAGAAACAGACTTTGTGACTAAATGAGGAAAAAGGACAGGTAATTTCCTCACCCAATTAAACCTCAGGACATACTTGTTCTGAAAAGAAGTGCCATTGCACTGGCTTTCGTAAAGTGTCGCACCTTTCTGCTGTAGTGAGATAATGATACGTCCCTCGCAGGGAGAGGAGAAGGTCGTTACATGAAATCCGTTGCCTGGCAGTTAGTGTGAAACAGCTGATACTTTTGTAAAGGCTAATCTGGACATTCATCCTAAATGTTCCAAGCTACACATATTAATTCTGGAATAATTTAGACTGAAAGGGACATCTGGAGGTCATCTGATCCAACTGGCTGCTCTGAGCAGGGCTTTGTCATGAGAGCAGGGTGCTTGGGGTTTTGTTCAGTCAAATTCTGAATATCTCCAAGGACGGAGATTCCCACCATCCCTAAAATCAATCAATTTAGTGAAGACAATGCGCGAGAGGGTATGATGGGGAAAAACAGGCAAACAAAATGGAATAGGGAAATGAATGTGCTAAGAACAGGACAGGACCAAATTATGATTGATGTGCTAAAGTGGAAGAGAGAGGATAGAAAGCACTTTCTCCATCTCCTAGCAGCATAGCAGGGTATTGGACCAGTAAGAGATACGTGAGGTTCATGGAAATGGTTGCCAAACACATGTAGAAGATAGCTGGAAAAAGAAAGGAACAATCTTTTGTGTTTGTTCACTATGGGTGTAACAAACGAGCAAGAAAGGAGCGTGTTGAACATTCAGGAAAAGATTTATAATGGTAAAGACAGTGAAACTGGAGTTCAGTCTCAATGTGGGCTCTCCATCACCGGAAATTTCCAATGGAATGCCCATCTGGCAGGAATGTCTTACGCACAGCTAACATGACCTTGCAGTAAGGTGATAAAGTGTTTTCCCTTATCGGCTCCATTTTCCCTGGTTCTGTGGTGGAAGAACAAGAACACTAATTCTCTTGAAGTCTGCTTGAGAGCCAGACTAAAGGATTAGGAGGCCTGAACAAGCCGCAGTCTCATCTAGCACGATAGGTTTGAGTGCATTTGCTGAGTATTTGTAAATCAAGTCCTACGGACCTGATCTCCTTTTGTCAAACTGACCATTTCAAGAGTGCAGAAAGCTCCATCTGTACACTTAGCAGCAGCCAACACACCAGAAAAGAATATGTTCTGAAATGAAGTTGCCCTGAATGAGGGTCTACAATGACAAAACGTAATTTTGGCAGGTTAGAAATTTCTTTTACCCCAACCTTGCTTTGAGGACCTTTGTGTCTTTGATCTCTTTTATGAGCTAATGTATTTCAGTGAATGATGAAACATTCTGGTTCTGGATAGTAACGCCAGAGTGAAAGGACTGGTAAAGCAATCTGGAACATTTTCTACTCAAATCACTGCACCTAATTCTGTCTTTCTTGCTAGTTATGGACTTTTTTTTTTGGTCTCTGTCAATACAGGCAATGATGTTTTCTGCACTCCCAGTGAGCAAGCACCCACATCGCAAAATAACCGTGGCAATAGTTAATGTCTTTGGCAGTCTTGAGAGGGAGTCCAAGGACTGAATGAACATGTATATTGAATTACGTGCTGCAGTTTCCCTATGGATGCATCTGATGCAGCTGCAGTCTCTTGTTATCAGAGGATCACCCATAGGGTATTCAGCTCAGAACTGCGCTGTTGGTTCAGTGGAAATCTACCAAACGCTCACGTCCTTAGTGCCTCTTTTTCTTAAACTAACATTGTGATTAAAACACACCTACTGCAGTTGTCATATTAAGGATTAGAGGATTAGAGTGTTTCTTGTTTGACAAGTTTCACTCGTTTATGGAAAGAGGATATTTTACAGGGAGTAATGAGTAGATACGTTTCTTTGCAGAGAAATCATGAATGAAAACAGTCTTCATAACGAAATGCACATTCGAACCAAAATCACAGACTCATGTTGTTGCCCTATCAGCAAACCAGCACAAAGGGGTTTGGTTCTCCAGTTACAGTCCTGCTGAGTCTCCCATCTGAGAGGGAAAGGACGAATGGAACAAAGTTTTCCTGCTCTTCTCTTTTTGCCTGACCTTGGCTCCTAGAAATGCTTTCCTGTTATTGTGCTGGGGCAAGGTGGCAGCTCAGTCGGTTTGCACTCCGCTCTATGAGCAGAAAGACAGAAAAGGCAATTCCTTTTCTACTCCAAAGAGTAGAAACACAGAAACAGAGAAAAGCCAGTCAGATGGGAGGCTCCAATAAGACAGTGAGCCAATATTGACTACTGTGACAGCCAGCAATTTCCAGCCGACCCGCATCTTAACTGCTGTTAAATTTCTTAGCTGTTGCTGCTAAACAGGAGTAATAGCAAAGGAAAGAAGTTACAGTGGCAATCAATTGGCTTTGCTTTTCTGTTTTGAATTTTTTTCTTTCCAGTTGTAGAGAGATGCCTGTAGAAAGGTGTCTCCTTCAAAATATTTCAAAGGAGAGAAAACGTTATGGGACGTCTTACAGTGGAAATCTGTGTTTTTGTCGCTTGCTTATCAATAAGTCTGTGTGTAACTGGGCTGGAAATGGAGCTTCCTAATAGCTTCGTCTTGCAATCTCCTGGTTCCTGCCACTCACTACCTCTGCTCCTGTGCCTGGGAACAGCTTTGGATCCTGCTGAAGCATACTTTGTCAGCTCTAAGTGTCAGGTTTGTCCAGGTGGTTTTTAAAAGTAAATTGTGCTGTTACGTATGTTTGGAGATTACTGCAGTTTTATTCTGAGAGTTAAAAAAGCTTGTTTTAAGTTATGCTGACCTCAAGGTCTTACTTCATAAATTCATGTGGATCTGCAAGTTCTTTTCTGCTGCAGTTTCTATAAAAGGTTGGCCACAAGCCAGCCATTTCTGCAACTTTACTGCTAACTTTTACTGCTAAGGGTTTCCTTAGAGGATTTGACTGGTTTATTTATTTTGAATGAATTCTGTTTTTCTAGCATCCGTCATACCTTCAGCAACCTTCAGAATTCCTTATCTACCTCTGCAGTTTCCTCTCTGCTGGTGACAGTAATCTTATTAAAATCTATTCCATCCTGGGGAGAATTCTAATGAAATCCCTTCTACTTGGCTCAGCACACTTGCTAGAAATGCAGGTTGACTCACATGCTGAAGTTTTTAAGCAGTGTTTGAGGGAGGAGAGAACTGGATAATTCAGAGAATTGGCAAGGTTATAGTGAAAACTGCGTCAGTTTTGAGTCTGTGGAGAAAAAGTCAAACTGCTGTGGGTTGCTGACTGTTTTGCTGGGCAATGTGAGTTACAATCCCTGCCTTTTCTGAGTACCTTTCATCCAAGAATTTCAGAATGTTCCATGGATAATCAGCCACAGGGAGCAGAAGGAAACACACAGAAATAAGAGCAAAACTTGCAGAGAAGACCTCTGTAATTGGCTGAAATCAAGGACCACGATACTACAGTGTTGAAAACTAATGTGCCACATTTGCAACAAATTTGTTTGCATTTCTTGATACTGCTCTGCTCACTAATTGCCCTTAATGTTCTCAATGCACTCTGAATGAGGTACTGAAGGCATAGAAGAATATGTTTCAGCACTAAAAAGCAATGGAAATAATCCTGTTAAGGTTCTTTGGACCAAGTCTCTGGGTGGCATGCATAATTCTGGCAGAACCTCCAGTAAGCTGAATTACATTTCCTGCACACACAGGCATGCCTATATATATATATATGTATAGTTGTTGTTTGTGAGTCTAATGTGCAACAAAATCAGCAAGACATTACCTAGAGAAAGATCCTACTTGCTTGCATCACAGTATTACTCTCATTTCATAATTGAAATTCCATCTACTAAACTATGTTAACAAATTGAATCATGCTTATCAGGATTCCTAAGGGGAGAAACATTTAGATAATATTCACCAGACACTTATTTATTTAGCTGTGTCTCCTTTTTATTGGCTTATATCCACTTGTCTCCTAACGTTCAGAATATTAGTAATTTAGTATGAGCTTATCAAATTTAAACAGCAAAATATTTTAAATTTCTATAATCAAATAAAATACCTGTGTTTCAAAACACTCAGGCTACAGAAAACGCTTATTTCTTTCACAAGATTCTTTGATGCCAAGTGAGGAGCTATTTGTCCTAACCAAGGAAGGAACTGTAACTACATTTTCTAAGAGAGAAGTAAAACCAGATTTGCAGGTTTATGTTAAATAAAAGGAGACATTTACCATAGAGACCTTTTATACAAAAGATTATTTTAAGCTGAGGAAACCACACTTGTCTCTGCCTGACCCAGGAAGGACAGTGCAGTTTAGAGGGCAGAAAGGAGATCTTCAACAGCCATGCTGCTGAGCAGATTCTTACTAAGCTAATGAAAATTGATCCATGAAATGCTGGAAAAAAAATTAGCCTACTTCAGTTACACACCTAGTTAACATTCTTTTCTCATTTCTTGTTCACATTACAGTTTGATAGTGCTGATTTCATCCCAGCTCCTTCCTGGTCATCTCCTTCTGCTCTCAGTCACATTCCTTGTACTGGCATGTGAGTAACTTTAAAATCACAGTTGTGATTGTACTCTCAAATAATCCAGTGGCTTTGGATTCTCAGCATGCTGTAAGTCTTTTTACATTATTTAGGAAATAACAAGGTTGCATAAATTAAGGTGTGGACACCGAAAGGTTATTTTGATTGCTACTCTTCTGTAAATGGGAGGCAACCTGTCATTTTTTTCTAAAGAGGAAAATCAACTGAGATGATCCTGAAAGCAAGGACAATCCTGGTGTTTCAGGATGCTTGTAATGGCTAATCCATACTCAGAGAACTTTTCAAATTATTAATAAAGTGCAGGCATTTTTTTCCTCCAGCACTCCATTTCCTCTGCTTAATTCTGTATAGCATAAGCTTCACATTTAAAAACCCTCTTAATCCTATTGCCTGGTGGGAATCTGTTGATAACTTCAGGAGTGACTGAGATACGTTCTTGCTCAAGTTGCTGTCAAATATTGTCAAATCAGAGAGTTCTTCAAGCCAGATCAGCTGCCCTCACGCTGTCCACTTGCGTCCTAGGGCCAGCAAGTTACAAAATCCGTGGAATTATTAGAGACTTCTGGCACAGTTCTCATTTTACCTTCATTTTCATTTGTTTCTGTCTGCCAAGGGTCATTTCTAGTCATTACTCATCTATAGGAACATCTCACTTCTTTCCTAATTTGGTTTCATACTCATGAAGTGAAGACACCGTAAAGGAGTGGAACAGATTTAGCTGGGGATGTCAAAATCAGTCTTAGGGGAGTGATTTCAGGCTTGCTTAGGTCTTGAGCTATTGTAATTTTCTTCGGTAATACAAAGCATGGTACTGATGAAAGGGATAAGTATCTTTTGGGACTGCTTTTAGTGCTGCTTAAGTACAAGTGATGCTACTTCAGAGCACAAGCACCAGATTTCCATTTAGTCCTGTTTTCCAAAGCACACCACAGAATAGTTGATCCTCCCCTTCAGTCTTTTGCCAGTGACACATGGGCAGGAGGGGATCCATTTCCAGACCCCTGATGTCACCTCTTGCATCTGTAGTAACTGGCAGAACATTAGAGACTTATAATACAGAGATGTAACTGAGGAATCACATTTTCAGTTTTGAGAAAGGGCTCCGAAACATTCGTATCTCAGTGAGAGACCTTGCCATGCTTGCAGTCATGCTGTGTGCATTCAGCCATCCATGCAGATAACTGTTTTGTGCCTCTTAAATCTGGATTTTGTGGTGTAGTTAAGATTTATTAACAAAGCAGGGACTCTTTAGAACTTGGCCATATTCTTCATTTCAGTCAAATTACCAGAGGACATTATGCTCTCTCAAGAGGATTTTCTCCTGCTGGTGGCCAGTATTTCAAATTCAGTAACTAACTTCGCTGTTTTTTTATTTTTATTTTTATTTGTTTGTTTTAGGTTTAATCTCATTATAAACTCATGGGTTAAATTCCTTGGTCAGAATAAAGCAGCAAATCTTGCAGTTCAGATCACAGAAGCAGTCAATCTTCCCGGTTTTCCCAAGCGGAGGGAGAAATTTTGATAGTCCTCACAACTTGTTCTGTTCTTTTCATGCTATTGTAAAATTTGTAAGGCAAAGTGCACCACCATTTCACTACATATTGTGACAGCTGTGCTTTTGGAAATGTTTTCAGTCTTCTTTGCAACTATTCTTCAAAACAGACTTCAGATAATTTTTTTCCCATAGCTTTTGTTAGACCTTTTCTAGTACCTCCTCAGAAACATAGAAATGTTTTCTTGCTATTGTTCATTTGGAGATTTCCTTTGTTCCTGTCTTGTTTATTTAATAAAACCTTTCTAGTTCTTTGCCCTATTTTTAGTGTAATTTAGTTGGCCCTGTTTTTAATTGTTATTTGGAAAAAAAAAAAGAAAAAGAGATCAACTGCCTTATTTTTACTGTTACTTTGAGACTTAAGTTTTATGGTCATACTTTAAAATTGAATATCTTTTCTTTAGACCATCTAGATTTTATGTCCATGTCTGTCATCTTTTATCATTTTATTACATTGTTTTAGGTTGTGGGAAGTCTCAGCATCTGAATCTGGTTTTGAACGATCTTTTCCCTTCAAGTGATGCACTCTTCAAAGCTAATGGCACAGCACCAGAACACCTGAGGTTTAATGTAACACAGCCACGCTTCCTCCTTTTCCTTCTCTGTTAATGTTTTAAATGTAATTTTTATGTAACTCCATGCCAAGATTCTGGCAGGAAAAGGAAGGGAAGATAAGCACTTTCTCCACTCACCTGTTCCTTTAAATCTTGTAAATGTAACATATCTAAGCCTTACGTAGCAGAAGTGGCATCATCATGAATTTGAGTTTGTGATTGATCCTCGAAGTTACTTAAGGAAAAAAAAAAAAGTTGTTTCTTTTTTTTTTTTTCCCTGAAGTGGTATCTCCATCCCCATCTGCACCGTAACATTCCAATTAGCATGCATCATGTGTTTTCCTACTTGTTGTATTAGGTGTAATATTCCACCCATCCTAACATACCAGCTGCTTAGTGTGAATTTTTTGCCATATTGTTCAGATCATCTACTGTGATTTTTTTTTGAATGAGTCTCTTGCAGGAGATTGTAATTGCAGCAGTTTCATAGCCTTTTAAGCCTACAGTTTATAACAAAGTTAGATGCAGAATTATGTATTATTTTACATTTACTGGTAATTGTTCTAAACTCAGTCTAATGCTCTTTGAAACAAGAAGGCGCATGAATAACACATTTTCTCTAGCTCTATGAAATGCCTAAATTATTTTTATGTTACAGTGGCTTTCATTATTTCTGTATTTAAAAAATAGGATTAAAGGAGGTTGTTGAGGTCTTGGCTATTGGAGACTCTACTGTACAGAACATGACAGATCTACTTTTGGCTTAATCTCATATGAAAAATGGGGGAAAATATAATAAAGTGCTATAAATGGTAGAAAAGGTTGGAATATAATACATAGCATTATCTGAGAGAAAGAGTGATCGTATCTTTGAAAATCACTGGCAATCATCTTCCATTAAGTGCTGTTTCTCAAACTGTACAGTACACTTGCTGAGTATTTTCTAAAAATTCAAGTGCACATGAATAACATTTTCTATCATTTCTTCTTCCATGCTTGTGCTATTTAATCATTTACCCAACAACCAAGCACTACCAATCATTTCAAAGCCCTACCAACCTTTCTGCAATAGCTTTCAAAGAACAAAGCCGCAACAACAGCTGCCCTCTAGTGCCCTTTAGCTGATGTGTGCCAGGTACCTGTGAAGCTACCCTCATAAACGTAAATACGGTGTTTCTATGTCAGCAGACAGACTGTTATTTTAGACTGTGTAAGCACTACTGTGCTTCATGCCTTGCCCGTGTGTGTCAGAAGTTTCTGTGTGTTTATCTAAAGTTACAAAGAGAAGATACTGGAGAAATTGGCATATGCTCACGAAACAAAGTCAATTACAAAACATTAGCACTGGCTGAAGTTACAATTCAAAATGTGCCCACGGCTCCAATACGAAGGGTTTGCTTTTGGAAAACCCTCTTCTTTTTCCTTGTTTCCTACCTTTCTTTTCATATCTCCTTGCTTTTCAAGGTCTTGATAAATTTTCTACTCAGCAATAAAATTAGCATTAGCTGAAGCATATTTGGTTCCTTGGAAGTATTTGGCCAAAACCCACACATTGTGCTGCTCGTGAACTTCTGGTGCCTTGACAGGCATCAATTCTCTTTTTGGAGGAAAAGCTCAGGTCATCATGCTTCTGCCCACTCCATCCCTGCAGCTTTGTAAGCTGGGAAGGGCATCTGAGCGGTGGTGGGAGGTAGTGATGGATGTGCTGAGCTCCTCCATCACTGGGACATCCCACTGCTCACAAGGGCTGAGATGTTGTGGGGTCATCCAGCCCACCTCATTTCTGCACCAGCCAAGAGTCAGGGGGCATCCCCTTCTTCTCACAGGCAAGAGTTTGACAGAGAGGCTGTGTTTCATGACTCCTGCTACTTTCTCTTCAGCAGGAACCCTTTGCTTCTCACNAAAAAAAAAAAAAGACTTCTTCCTGGGTGAGGTAGCAACTCCAGGCTTCTGAATGTTGAACAGCTCGCTGTTCAAGTGACTCTTCAGTCCAGCTCCTGAGTTCAGAATCATGCTCAGAGCTGTTCCTCTGTAAGAAAATGACCCAGTAAGTAAAAAGAGCCTTTGTACTTCGTGATCTGTATTGAAGGCATTCAAATCATTTCTTATTTCATAGGCAATTTCTTTAACTGCAACAACAAAACTCAATACTGGATGACTCATTACAGGACTTAGAGCTATATCCAGAGCTCATTCAACCTTCACTCTCAAATGTCCTTCAGTGCAAGGTACATCCATCATTTTAATCCTGGAGCTGCCTCTGCTCTTCAGATTTTTTTTCTCATCATCTCTGCTTTTCAAAACCATTTAGTTGGGAATAAACATGAAAACAGAGTGGACAGCAAGAGTCACCTACTGTAGTTCAGGGATTCATGCTGATGCAAGAAACTTTTTCCTTGCAAGATCTTTTCTGGCAAAAGATCTCTTGATTATGAGCCTGATGTCTGAGCAGTGTTAGGGGAATGAACTCATTTCTATGTCATGTTCCCTGCATCATTTTGGAACTTTTCTGTATACTGTGTACCATGACACGTAGCTCGGATTCCCTGGGAAGGGAGACCTGTTGAGATCCTCAGAAGCTTCATTTCTGTTTGAAAACATACAAGGATTTACATTTTAAAATATATAGAAGATGAGGTATTTATAGAGCTTTGAATGAAGTCTCAGGGGAATGCCTTCCTCTGATGCTGAGATTCAGAGAGTCCACTACATGTGGTTCCACAAGCACATCAGTTCAGAAAAGCTAAGTTCTGATTTCTAAAGGACTTGAATTCCCAAGTGTGTGTATGTGTATTCCAAAAACAGTATTTCAGGCAAGCAGATGCAAAAGTTTCAGAGACCAGGAGCTTCAAGGCATGAGAAAGAGCATACAGAAGTGAAGAAGGATAGGGATGCTTTAAATTTAAACATGCAAATTATATGCTTATTTCCTAGTGGGAGTTGAACACACAGTGCCAAGTACTGTTTGGAGCCCAAGAGTGGATGGGAAGGACCAGCCTGCTTTGTTCATCACTGCATCTCTGGCCCATACCTGCATCCAGTAGAAGTAAGGGATGCCATGGTGGGATGGAACAGGGCTGGGGAGAGGGGCAGGTATGTAACAGGAATAGCAGCGTTGCTCAGTCTGTCCTTTGAGGAGCCTCCTAAATGTCACCAGATAGACATCTCTGTGATTCAGATTCCTACAGTCACCACAAAATTTTGTGTGTGCTGAGAAGCCCAGACAAAGGCTTCAGAAGTCTTGTCACCAGGGACAGGACACAACACGCAGCATGTCTTCTCTCCCATTTTGGAGCAAGAAAGAAAGAAATAAAAAAATAATAATTCCAAAAGCAAGGCAGAAGTTAGTATCAGTATCAACATTTGCTCTTTTGACCTTACTTGTCCTAGACTTCCATTCCCCAGCAGGTACATCGAAATAAGGGGAAAAAAGTGCCATCAAAATGCTAGCTGAATTTTTCCATTAATGAAGTTTCATTAGAAATATATTGGATCATTGAGCTGCCCGGCCTTTATTCAAAACCTCTCAGGCTCATGATGACTCATGACCGGAGATGTTTACATTTGCACTTGAAAAGCACGAGGGAGAAGCAGATCCCGCGTACAGAGCAGCCCTCAACCCACGCCGTGGCGCTAGGGCATCACTTTGCATACAAGGGGGAACTGCTGGACAGCAGAGGGTCGTTAATGGGTTAGTGGGTAGAAGGCACATAGATGGAAGGAAAAGGGAAAAGAAAAAGGGATAAGCAACCAAAGGAAGCCCTCATTCCTCTTTCTGCCCAATAGTTTTCTGACCGCTCCTGCTGCATGTGGCGGAGGTTCCCTATGGTTGCATCCTGATGTGGAGCCAGTTAGACACATGCTTCTGTGCCTGGCAATGTAACACACCCCCACCCCCACCCACCCCCCCAGGTACAAACAGGAGTTTAAAATGACAGAGTCCCACTGTCTGCTTCTAACATAATGGGGATTTTTAGCGGAGGGTGTCTACTGCAAGGTGTCCCTGCCTGTGGCAGAGAGGCTGGAACTAGATGGTCTTTGAAGTTCCTTCCAACCCAAGGGACTCTGATTCTATGATTTAAGGAGACTTACTCTCTCGCTGCTCACTCTTTGCAGATTCCTCATGCAGGAAAACTCTCAATTTAAGCTCCCAGCTAGTTACCAGCCAGGACATGTGCAGGTTTGTGTGGCAGAGAAAGCTGCAAAGGTCACCAGCTGCCTTTAATTAATGAACACATTAATTCAGTAAGTCCCCATCAAAGCTGCATGGGAGATGTCTCTTGACTTTATGTTATTTGATTGTATTTAATATTCTGTTAATTTGCCAGATGCATTCTTCAGAGTTTTAAAAGTGCCTCTGCTGCAGTAAAATCCATGGTGCTCCTGGATCTGATTGCCTGTTTCTGTGCTTTCCAGTGGAAAAGTATCTGACATCATTTAATAGTTTAATTTGCTGAAGACCTTCAAACAATTTCATTTAAGAAGCACTCACTGACACTGAATATATATTAAAAAGCTTTCTAATGAAAATGCCTGAGAGAAAGCCTAGGCAAATTGATGCAGGGAGACCTAGGAGTGAATCAGAAAGGATGTTTGAGGATATATTGAGAAATACTCAGGTTTGAGGAGTCGGAAAGATGGGCAAGATCTTGCAGAGAATAAAAGGAAGGTCAGGTAAAGAGAGAAGAGTTTCTGTTGGGAAATTTTAGCCTTCTCTCCCCTAATCTCAAACAAATTTCGTGTAAGTCCCAGCTGCCACAAGATATCTTTCTTACTCGCTCAGTAGGCCCTAGCCAAGGGCTGGTTTGACCGCTATCTGATTCACAGTGCCTTCCAGATACCCTGCAGCCTTTTAACTGATCTGCCATTAGCTTTCCATATCTGTTGAGACACCAGCTCCCCTTGTACAAGTGCAACTGCGCTGAAGCAGGAGCTCTTTGGCCTGCTGCGGAAATCCACAAAATCCATCAGGAAGTCTCACTTGAATGTAAAAAGGAACAATTTATGTTCAGTGAGATCTGACACTGGACTTCAGTAATACTGTAATTGAGTCTGCATCCCCAACTTCTGTCCTTTATTTCTCTTTTTATTCCTTCTCTTTCACAGTCCTTCATCCTTCCCTCAAGTACATTTTCATTTTGATTGATTTCTCAATCTCTTCTTCATTTCTCTTTTTCCCTTTTCCATATATAAGATTTCCTTTTGCCATTTCTCTTACTCCTTATGCTGCCTTTTCACTTTTTCCCTGCCATTCCTCTACATTTAGTAATTTTTTTGCTGACCTTTCTTTCCTTCCTTTCTTCCTTCACCCCTCCTGGGGCTCAGCTGTGGCCATCAGTGACTCCAGGGCAGATCCACCAGCAGGCTTTCAGCCTTACAGGGAGGGAACCTGTCCCTGAGCTCCCCCCAGCTCAGTCCGGGGGCAGAAAACCCTCACGTTCCCACCTCTCCCCACCACTTCTCCTTGGTGAAGGCTGAGCAGAGGCTGGATGAGGTGCCCACCCAGGTCCCTCCCAGCTGAACAATGCTCAGGTTGAAGAAACCTCATTGCTTTTCCTTGGGCACCCGGAATACAGAGCACAGCAGCAGCTCAGTAAGTGTGAAACTGCACTTAGAGCATGTGGGCAACCACCGCTCGTGCTGATACCTTCAGTGAATTGACTGCAGTGCATAAGGGTGCTGTGGGACGCTGCATCCATTCTCGGGTACTGCCGTCTTTGGGGAAAGGATCTGCACTGGGAGGGCTGATTTAAAACTTTTCTTTTCCTATGGTCAAGATCAAATAACTTGTAAGAGGGAACACTTCTTGCCTAAGGGGTTTGACTCTGTCCTGCTAATAACAATATTCCCTGAATAGATTTTAACATATTCTTTTTTCTTGTTCATTTAAAATTGTTATTTGAAAGTTTCCTTGAAATGTGTTTAGACATTTCCCTGGATGATCAATTATCTCAGTTCATGTAACGTTCTCATGCGTAAGCATTCCCTGTGATGGCAATAAATGAGATTTGGTAATAAACTCTCATAAATTTATTAAGGTCCCACAGGCACCGATTACCATTTTCAGTTAATATAATGCTTCCTTGGTTACTTAAAAGCTATATTACATGCCATTACATTTATAATCCCACTTAATATTACTCCACTTAACAACCTCTCAAACATTTGGAACTGAATTTACAGTCTCCTGTCAATGCCTCTCTTAAGTTTATTGCAACATTTCCTCTCTAAACACTTTTTGTGGTCTGAGAAAGGATTATTCTCATCAAAGTGTCATGAGGTTCACTCAGCAATTCACTATTTTCTCCCCTCTTTACGTCTTTTTCTTTTTTTTTTTTTTTTTCTCTGCTCAAACCCTCATTTATTCTGTACGCCACTCTAAGCTAATCCTTGGCTATGCAGATGACAGTCTTAGGTCCTGATTGCAAATCTTCAGTGCAAATAGTCCTAGATCCTGTACACTGCTTGCAGCAGCAGGAAACAATAACTTCTGGGAATGTCATTGCCTTGGTTGTATTCAATGCTGTTATCTTCTAGAATAAGCTTTCCTGCTTTTCACAGACTATTCCCAAAAATACAGAGCAGTCTGACTCAGTACAGTCAAGTCTGTCCTCTTTCTTGAGACCATTCCCCCTTGTTTCTCCCCATCAGCTCTCCCTGACTGACCAGCCCACACTCAGGCAGGTCAGGTGTGTTGGCAGAGCACACTGTGAGTTTCCAGGGTGAAATGCATGGCTAGTTCTCATCTGGTGTTGCTGGCTAAGTGACATTCAGGGCAGGCTTTGCTATTAGAAAAGTCCCTGGAGCATACAAGCCACGGTGAACTGGAACTACTGGTTTGTGCTGTCACCACCTGATGTAGATCAGAATCTGCCAGGTGAGGCGTGACATGGGTTTTACACTTTTGTCATGCTTTCTGCAGCCACCTGATGGAGGAAATATCTGATAGAGTTCCCCATGTCTGAACAGTTTCCTGTGGGCTGAGCAAGACTATGATTTTTCCTCTGTGTTGGCGTACATCGGTATTATATTGTAGCTAATGTAACAGCAGCAACCCATAAACAGCACAACATCATGCTTTTGGAAGGACTTTTACAGAAAATCCTAATGAGCCTTGTGCTTGCCAAGATTCCGCGTGCAGACCGAGGATCTACTTGATGAGACAAATGGACGGAGGTAGCTGCAGGTCTGCTGATGCTTCCTGTGTTCTTCTGCTCATCCTGCACGTCACTTTGTACGTGATGTACGGCTTGGAAACCAAGTCCTGCCCTGCAGGCTGGCAGGGAACACAAGCAGGATGGTGTGACCAATACATGTGTGAGCTTTCTACAGCTCTGCTCAGCAAGGTGAAGCTGAAAAGCCTCAAAAATCACCAGTATCAAGTCTTCTTCCCTAGCACATTGAAATCTAAACATGGCTTCCTACTCCTTTGGTGTTTTAATTAATGTTTTGCAGTGATGTTTTTTTTTCCCCCTCTCTTGACACCATAGGCTCCAAGACACTTTCCTCATCTTCCTTGGCAAAGGAAGTGGAAATGGCGCCTGGGCAAGATGAAACAGAGGAGGAAGGGCATCTTTCTCAGCAGAGGAAAAGCAGCCTGATGATTAATCTCAGCCACTGCTGCCGTTGCTCAGGTGCAGACACAGATGGGCCTTCTGGGCCCTGGCATGGGGGCAACCCAGCGGAAGCCTGCCGTGCCTTAAGCTGATTGTGCCCCTCTGTTCCCAGCCGTGTGCAGCTGCCCTTCTGCTGGAGGTTACAGCCTGCTCTAGGGGAGCAGGCAAATGGGAACTAAACATATGTGCATCTCGGTTGCTTCCATGTGAAATCTGTCTGTCTGGACAAAAATGGCAATGAAAGCGTGCTTGTGTAGGACTTTAAGCTGTGCACTGAACGGCAGAAGAGGTCTGGTAGGTTTGCTTTCCCAGCCTTTCTGCATGGGCAATAGTCTCTGGCAGAGAACCAAACACACAGGTTGGGATCGTGCCAAATGCAGTTGGAGAGTGGTCCTGCAGCCCCTTCTGCTGTGCTTGCTCCTGTGGACACGTTCCCATTCCCATCTGCCTTAGGCAGCAAGCTGGGTTGGATCTTCTTGTGGGAATCAAATGGCAGAAGGTGGGCAGAGTCAGAAGAGCCGGACTCTCCGATCGGGTAGTTTGGGTTAATCTGGATTGACATGCAGAAGGTTGTATCACCTGCAACCTATCTATTGATAGAATTACACTGGATCAAAAGGTAGAGCTTTTCTGTATAGACAAAACACAGAAATAGCAATTCTACAACTTGCTGAGCATGCTTTCCTCACATAGATTTAAATTAGGTAGGTGGTTGTAAGACTGTGTTCTCTGTGTTTTATCTTTGTGGATGCTACAGAAGGGTTTAGTTTATTTTTTGCAGTTTTTTCTTTTTTGCCTTGAAATCATTACACTGAGGCTTTCAACAGCTGAGTTGCCTGGAAATTCATATTTCCCCAGAAGAACCATTTGGCCTGTGTGCTGATGGCAGAGAATATGATCTGGCACATTTACAAGAGAGAAAGCTTATTTTGCCAGCAGCAACTGTGTGCTTCATTCAACCTGGAACAGCAGACAGGAAACCAGGGGACTGTAAGAAGCAATTCCAGGCAAATTACAACCTGAAATCAGCTTTGAAAGAAATGTGATGAAAAGCAACTATATTATTTCTTTGAGATTTTCTGTTGCCATGTTTTTTTTTTTTTTTTTTTTTTTTTTTTTTTTTTTTAAAGAGAATGCTAGAATGAAACCAACCTTCATCCAAGAGGAAAGCATATCAATTCAGTTTCATGTCTCTCAGCTTTTTCTCCTCTCTAACTTGTGAGCACCTATGAGGACACTTTCTGTCATTTGTGTGTCCCATATACAAATTGAGTGATGTATCCCATATACAAATTTGGTACCATTTCAGTTCCTTGGTTATTTCCATGGCTTAGAAGAACTTTTTGCCTTAAAATATTATATCTGAAATAGGCTTTTGTTTTCTCTAGACAGATTCTTTCGTGCCTTTAATGAACTAAAATTTACTTTAACGTGAGATCATCTTGGTTCTCTCAGAGCTTTATTTGTACTGAATGGAGGACTGTTCCCTATGGGTTTGCTTCTCTAGACAAAGTCACAGGCAACAGAAGGTACAAAGCAGCAGTGCTGGTTAAACAGTCGCTGCTTCTTCCCACTTGGTGATATTGGAGAAGAAGGCAAATGTTTTTCATGTGCTGAATACTGTGTCTTTGTGCATGTATATGTGCCTTTTCCAGTCTGCAATATGCCAAAATTTGGAGGAGCAGAAAAAAAAACACAAGAGTTTGAAAAATAAGGACTGTAGTGGTATTATTTTCCATGAAGAGATTAATTCTATAGTTTGTCTTTACAGTCTTTAATTACAGTAAAAGTCCTGAGGAGGCTGAGTGGGGATGTGCTTCTTATGTGCTGCTGGTGGCAGGTGGTGGTGACCCTCCTATCATGGTGGCCACTTGAATGCCCATCCTAAATCAGGGAGTAGGACCAATTTTGCTGTGCAGATGTAGACTGGGCCCCAGGTGGACTGTCCTGGGGTCATGGACTGGCCCCACTGGAACCCAGCTCAGGGCAGTTGGATGGACCCATCTGGCTGCTCCCCAGCATCTCAGGGAGTTCATCTCCCTCATTTCTTGTTCCTGATGCTGAAATCATGCCACGCCGGTATAGTGAACATCATTATACAAACTCAAGAGCAACAATACTGGGTCAGCCCAAAGGCACATCCAGCATCCTCCCTCCAGTTGTGGCCAGCACAGGTCCTTAGAGAATGAGCACAAAAAGTTGTGCAAATGCAAACTGGTACCCTCCCGGGTATTGAATTTTTAGGGGCTTCCTGTACCAGGAGTTGCATCCAGACAGTCACGTTCCTTTAACACTGGTGGACATTCACAGCTGCGTGAATTTGTCTAATCTCTTTTTTAATTCATTTATAAGTTTGGCCTCTGAAACTTCCATGGGCAGTTAGTTTCATGGTTTAATTAGATGTTATGAGAAAAGGTATCTCTGCTTCTTTGTTTTAACCTGGTGCCTGATAATTGGGGTGCCTTCTAATTCTCACAGTGGGTAAAAGATTGAGTAATTGCTCCCTGTTTACTTCAGTTACCATTATAAACCTCTATTATCTCCCCTCCCAGCTGTCTCTTCTTTTCAGCTGAAGAGTCCACATCTAATTAGCCTGTCCTTATTTCAGTAAGGCTAAAATCCAGCTCACAATAATTGCCAAGTGATATCCTAGTGCACTTGTCCAAACCATACCTACAAACCTTCGGAGGTTATTGTACTATTAAAACCAGCCTTTGTAAGACCTGTTGTGAATGCCAAGGGCACATACAAACTACTCAGAGTAGAGGATAAAACAGAAAAAGTATGCAACACTTTTTCACATAATGTCACTTTTGATCAGCTACCTTGTGAAACTGTATGTTCTGGTAAAGACTGGGTGGATTTGTGTATCCAGGATACTCACATCTGGCACAGAAATGCCTGAGAAGGTGCCAAATAAAATATACTTCAATTCTGATTTCTGCAGAAAGGGAAAAATTGGGAATGAAAGACCTTTAATTGGCAAAATTCCACAATGGCAATTCTGTGGTGGTCTGCTATTTCCTGACGTGGTTAAATCCAGCTGCCTAGGAATGGATTGGGTCATCAAACAACAGGAGCTAAGATGTTTTGAAAGGCATTTATAGGTACCTGAATATAATTTAAAGCTGTGAAGATTATATAAAATCATATTAGTAAATGAGCCATGGATAGCAGAATTAATGGTTTAGATACACTTCATTTGAACTAGATGAATATCAAACTCAGACTTGGTTTCAGTTAAATCACAAGGAAACATGCTAGGTTCTCTCATTATACACTTCTCCACGTTACACTATGTGCTCTTTGTGAGCTAATATTTTAATGTCCACATCCATTACAATATGAAAAAAATAGCAGGTGTAGCTTACAGTATATATTTATGTGCACTTTAAAATAAATATATACTTTCATAAGTCAAATTATGAACAAGGTCATGCTGAGCACAAAGGGACTCTGCAGGCATGAAGCTACAAATCTGCTGAAATATTCTGCATAGTTTTCAAATGAAATGGACTTTTTTTTTTTTTTTAGCTTTCACATGTAATCATGACTCTGCAAGGGTGTATATATTCAAAATAGTCTCAGCAGCGACAGCACCTCTTTCATCAACATTATGTACAAAATTCTGGGCAAAAGCCAGTCGGTGTCTGAACTTCTGTTCAGAAGGCACTTTTCCATGTGAGAGCAGTCATCTCCCACCTCCCATACACACAATCTGAATTTTCACTTCCTGAGTGGCTGGAGCTGCTTTCTGGGAGCCAGAAGCTTGGGTTGCTCCAGGAACACGCAGAGCAGTGATTCTTTGGCCTCCCAGGCTCCTGGCCCACCCCAAGGTGCGCTGTTCCCTTCCAGCCCGTAGAAGCTTTAGAAATACTGAGGGACCGTTTGGAACTGTGGAAAAAGCGGATTCTGAAACATTCGAATCTTCTGTGAAATGAAAATTACTTTAGTCGGTTCTAATTATGAGGCAGATTTCAACAGAGAATTTTATGATGTGGAGAAATGTAATAACTTTTATGAACCAGTGACCTACTGTGATGGTTCCCAGAGTTTCAGAAGACTTCTAGACTTAGAACACAAGTTTCACCAGGGCTGCTTAACCAGGGCTGGGGGAAAGACCCTGGATGGCCATTTGGTACCTTAAAAAGAAAGGAAATACAAACTGAGTGCTCAACTATGTAAAGGAAAAGAACAGCAAAAGATAGCCAAAATGAGCAAAAGGTGAAGGTGTGCCATTTATAAGCCCTAAGGACTAATGAACCATTCGGATCGTGCAGCTTTGTAGATGTGTGGAAAAATAGGACATGAAAATGCAGACAGGCACCCGAGGAGTGATGCTCTGCTGGCTTTGTCCTTGCTCCTGTTGGCCTCCCTGTGCACAGGGAGAAACCAGCAGCGTGGAGTGGAATGGCCCCTGTGTGAGTGGCCTGACTTTGCTCCCAGAGAGGCTTAGTCCCAGCCACCTGGAGCAAGGAGCATCTCTTAGGCTGTCTTACCGCTCTGAAGGTGGCACTAGGTGGTCTCAGTCTTGGCTCTTCTGGTTTCAGAACAAACCAGGTCATACTTCCTTGCTTTATTTCCCCTTCATTGTCTTGAATAAATCAAGTGCAGCTTCATCCAACCAAGTGTGAATTATCTCCTAGTTAGTCAGCAGCACTTGGAAAATAAATTTGCTACAGCCAGCATCTTTTAAACTGCTTAGTATTTTCCACATTATGAAGGTTATTCCTCCAGTGACTGCTCCCCGCCTCCCTCTTATCCTTCTTCTAAACTAATGAAACTAACTAATGAAAACCGTAGCTATTAATAATTTCAAGGAACTTTGTATAGTCTGTTCTAGATCTTTAACAGATGTCTTGATGGCTGTGAAAAATTAATAACTAGACTCCCAGTACTAAGAGAAAAGCGCAGTAAAAACATTCATCCAAACGTTCATCTAGCAAGGAACTAAAAATTAATTCAGGCTTTGGGACAGAGTCCTGCATCACTGTTTTCCACTTTGCTTTTCTAACTGTAGTATGTAATAAGCTTCCCTTTGGGGTTAGGACATATCTCAAGGCACTTTTTTTAGGAAATCTAAATCCTGATGTGTGGTGGTTTTTTTGATCACCTTCTGGGTTCAGAAGGCTGGGTGCAGGGCCATGAATTCTAAGGCTAATCTCTTAAGTAACCTACAGCTGAACACAAAAGTTACCTTTTGCAGGCAGAAGAAAAGAAAAGCTCAGGGCCTTGAGCTTTCATCTCAGTGTTCCTTATGTGAGTGCAAGGTAGATTTTCAGAGCAGCTCGTGATGAACCAGTTTTACAGCCATTGGGCACAGATGTGATTGATTATTGAGGGTGGGTGGTAACATAAGACAGATACTGATGTGGCAGGAATTTCTTAACTCCTCCCTTCCTTTCTGTTCACTTGGGTGTCAAGGAACAAATTGGGGTACACCAGTAGCCCACTCCAGGCCCCATGGAACCCCTTCCATCTTGTGCATGTGATGCTACGTTATGGAGCTGGTGCCCAGCTCTCTCTATCTAACCGTGTTTTTCATATCTAGAGCATTACAAGTGTGTTGCACAGAACAGCAACTGAGCAAAGCAGTAAGGGATGAAACAATCAGAGCCAATACAAAGAAGATGGAACGGCATCTCTCAGTGTGTACAGCCTTAATCTCCAGCAGGCTGTGCTTGTATTGATGAGAGTAAACACTAAGTGTATGTTCCGACAGGTATCTGTGTAAATGCTGGCTGTTTTTACTTTGTGTATCCACACAAAGCCACTGGGTCCACTGCAGCAGTGTGCCCTGTGTAGGCTTGGTCCTCTGACAAGGAGCAGAATTGCAAACCAGCAGGGCTGTGTCAGTATAACAGCAGACATCCCAGCCTGACAGGATTGTTATCAGCAACAGCTCATAATGCAGCAGGGCAGCGCTCAGAAACACCCACCGAGGGCCAGGCCCTGAGGAAGCTGTTTCTAATATAGCCTGAAGAAAACAAGATTTATTTTGGTCAGTCTGTGCCTCTTATTAAACAAATATTTTAGCCACAACCATTCACCAAGTACGTACAAAGGTATAAAACCGGTGATGTGGTACACCATGTGCTGGAAGGAACAGCTTTTGTGTAGGGACCATTTTGTGTGTTAATGATCACAAACCTCAGTGCACTGAGAGGCACATTTTCCTTGCTTTGCTCACTGCAAAGTTAGCACAAGGAGAAAAACAACGTCTATTGATTCACTGATCTGGTAATTTATAGATTTTTTGGTAGATATCTCTGAAGAGAAAAAAAAAAAGAAAGAAATGTCATTGATTGCATACTGGAGGTGGAACACGGAGGGAGTAGACTCAGCAGAAGGTATCCTGCGTCTCTGCTTCTCGTTTCCAACAGCCACATATGTCACAGTAATTTAAAATTCAAGCTTTAATGAATTTCATTTACAGTAGCTCACCTCTAACTCAATTACCCAGTAATTAGACCTTCAGCTAAAATATGATCAAATTCTCAGGAACTCGTACGAATTAAAAGTAAAACCAAACCACTTTTCACTTCGTATTTCCATTATTTAAAACAAGAGTCACAGGGTAATTCAGTGACTGGATAGGGACGGCTGTATCTTAAAATGACATGCCAAAGCTCTGAGGAGTGTTTGCGGCAACAGCTACTGGGCGCCAGGCTCAGGGAGGCACGATGGACTGCTCAGCCTCTCCTTCCCCGCCTTCCCAGCCCTGCTTTCCTCTCAGCAGAGACCCAACTTCAGAGGAGACCACCGAGGCTGGTCCATCAGTTTTTTCCAGGGACTTCCCCATGAAAATTGGTTTGTTCACATAAACCTGCTGCTTATGCTCTGAATGTACAAGCTGAAGAAGAGCATTTCTCTGCAGCAAGCTCTGGCTATGAATTTACTTTCTTCCTTTACAGATCCCTCTAGATCTACTCCATTTCCTCTTGCTCATTGTGCAATTAAGAACTGAAATAGGAATGCAATAGTTCAGCCCAATAGTGAGGCCTCTGTGGACGGGCTCTTCATTTCTCTCATATCTGCTGTAATGGCAAATCCCCACATCTATTCCCACAGAGTATCGACATGTTGTGCTGCTGAGAAAGTCATTACCCTTCCCAGGGAATAGCAACGTGGAGGGCAGCTGTCAAAGGACTGAAAAGACAAAGAAGCTGTTACTTTTGAAATAACTAAAAAAAAGGGAAAGCAATTTTTGGAAGCTGCAGCAGTTTTCTCAAGGACAGCTGTAAATGGCCGTTATCGCACACAAATAGAAGCCAGAAATAACGGCAAGAAAGCAACAAATAAACAAGTCAGCAACAATGCCAACAAAATAGTATTCTGCTGCCAAGAAAATATTTTATTTCTCATTAGCATAATTATTGCTTAGAGTTTCAACTCCAAATGCCACCAAAAAAAAAAAAAAAAGTTATGTCATGATTAAATATTTTGCCATTTTTGGCAAGGAGGCGGGCTTAGGGAGAGCAGAGCACAAATGCCATCCCTCCCATGTTCTATAAAGTTATCTCCCTCATTTGAGGAATTACCCTCTTTTACCCTCTTGCACTGACAGGCTGATGGAGCTCCAGACCTGATGGAAACCAACACAATCCCCCTGAGGAAGAGAGTTGTGCCAAGACACAGCAGCACAAGCTGCCAGATTTTAAGCCACCCAGTGCTGAACACGGAACTGAGGATTTTCATCAAAGAGAATTTCATACTACCCTTTTCACTGTCAGAGGGAAGGCTGGGAGGGGCACAGACCTAAGATCTGGCCAAGAAGAAGTCCTTACACTTGGATTTTGTGAACCTTGCTTCATCGACTACTTTCCCCTAACCTTTTGGCATATGTACATGCAACCTAGGGACCACTGTGGACTAAGATAAGAAGTTTGGTGTCAGCTTGGAGGGATGTGAAAGAGAGAGCAGCTGGGACACCCCCAGGTCATAAAAAAAGAAAGAGGACTGCATTTCCCAGTCGTCCTCTAGGCATGGCTTCCAAGTGTGCACGAAATTATTGCCTAACCTGCCAGATAAAGGCAGTGATTTTAATTAGCTTGATCTATTTATTTTAAATAGGAGCAGAAGTAGTAGTGCTTCAAGAATCAGACTTGGACGCTCTCATCTTTTACTGAACAGCATATTTTTGTCTAAACCCCGCATTTTTTGCTCTTAAGGATGGCTCATATCTTTTGCAATGTAAATTTAAGTGGGCTTTGCTGGTAGTTTCCCCAGGACCAAAGTGCTGAAGCTGAGAAGGGAAAATGGACCTGCCGTTTGAGAAGTCCCATCAGTTATAAACTAGGTATGCTGGAGGAAAGTCCTCTGGCAGCAACTCACCACCTGAAGGACCTTTCTGAATCACGTCCACCCATGTTTTATTGCAGGGGACTTCTGGGGCATTACCTTTGAAAATCAATTCTTATGTATGGCAAATGCATTCATATTAAAGAGCTATGTACTACGGTAGGCACTGGTAGGCAATGCTGCTGTGTTTTTTTTTGAGTCTGTTAATAGCTGCTAGCTATAGTTAGCAGAGTCCTTTACACAGCTGTCATGTCCCTGAGAGAAATCAGTGCTACAGCATTGTTTTACCTTCCTTCCCTTACCTAAACTTCCATAAATTGAAATGCAAATGCAGGCAAGAACTGCAGGCTTTGAACCATATTTTACAGAGCTTCACTAATGTATCACAGTGTTTCAGCTGTAGTACAAGATGGTGGGGAATAAAGATGCAAGCTCGTATGATTGCCTGGGGACACTTGTGAATTGGAAATCTTTAACTGGTTAGACAGACATTTATCAGGTATGACACAGTATCATTTACACAGCTGGTTGGACTAAAACCCTCTATAGGTCCCTTTTCCCCAGTATTTTACAATGATTCTGTCCTTGTGGGATGATCACGTTACCTACAAAATGTTCAGCAAACCTGAGGACCAGCAAAGTTTAACTGAGCTCCTGTGTGGATTCCCTTGCATCAAATATATTCTTTCAGAAAAAGCCTTCTAAAGGAAATTCCTTCAATCAACATTCACAGCAGAAGTAGACAGAAATATTTTGGTCAGCCAATATTCATGTGTCTTCAGTTAATCTTCAGTTCAAACTAAATGTCAAAATGTGCCTTTAAAATAACAAGTGGAGGGTACACATGAATTCAAGACTTCAGACAGGTTAAGGAAAAAATCTGCTGCTGATGCTGCTGGAGATTTTTTCAGAGAGGCTAAGCTGTTAAATTTTTTGCTAAAGTTTGTCCTGTATTCATTTGCACTCATGCATTAAAAGGAGAGAGAAGAAGCCACTGGGATCTGATGTTTCCAACCTCATTCCCCCCGATTTAATAGGTAGAGTGGAAGCCCTGGAGCAGGCTCTGGAAGCAGAAGATAATAAAGATTATTTGCCTTTTCAGTGTCCTGGGGTCTCCTGTTGTCCCCTGTTACCCATCAATGGCTTCTATCCCTCTCTGAGATGGGAGGTAACAATGCTGTATGGCTATTTCCAGTTTTTATTGAGATGTCTGCCCTTACTCCTGTTCCAAACAGTGGGGGAAATCCACTGCCTGTGTCCTGTCCACCCCTCTGCTCTTTTCTTGGGTAGATCTGGGAGGGAGAACACAGCATGCTGCTGGGAATGGCAGCATGCAGAAAGCTCCACCCCAGCTGTGCTGGTTAGGAGGGGAAGGGCAGTGGCGAATATGAAAATGCTCACTTCCTTTTTTATTTCTTTTTTAATGTTTGCTTATGATTAGCAGTCTACAGGAAAAACTGTATGCAAAATGCTTTTTTTTCCTTGTTTTCTTAAACTCCCTGGTGCCATCTGTTGATAATGCATGGTGTACTAATGACGGATACAAGTCCACAGTATCCAGGGTAGGTAGCATTTTAAGATTTCATACATGGTCTGCTTGCTGGAGCTGTTTTCCCTCTTTTCATAACAATACACAAGAGAATTTTTTATGTGACTATTGGAACACTCCCTTCAGACTATCCTGTACAGTCACTCAGCACTGTTTTCAGAACACAGGCAGTGAATGCAAATGATCAAGGATGCATAAATCTTCAACAGTGGAGGAAGAAGGCAAAGCTGGTATGCAGTGGAAAGACGAACCACTCATCTCCAGATATCTTTTACTGTCTTCACGTCCTGCTTGCTCTTTAAAGTGACTGATCCTTTTGTACAATCTTTTTGAGGTACACCAGCTCCAGTTCTTTGCTGCTTTCTATTAACA
>VXAV01005808.1:126682-138282 GCA_013399715.1 Alectura lathami | reverse complement strand
AAAAAAAAAAAAAAAAAAAAAAAAAAAAAGATTCTTGCCAGGAATCTTTTTTGATTAAAGGATTAAGGCACAAGGATTGAAATCAAGGGGGAATCACTTTTGATTTCCAAGTCTTTAGATGCATGAAAGATATGTTCCTAGCTCTGGGGTCAGGATAACCATGTCTGTGCTGATACATGTTTCCTTCTTCCAACTGCTGAAGAAAAGAACCTTCACTCTCTTTGAAGTTCACTTTTCTGAGATTAGTTCTGGTACAAGCAACTGAAGTGGCAGCTTTCCCCTTTGGAGATGCCTCATTTCTGTCTCAGAGTTTCTTTCATTTTTTTTTTTTTTTTTTCCCTTGGAAGCTGGTGAAGATAAGAAAATACAGAGCAAGTGTGAAGTCAGTATCAGGAAGGTTCTAGCATCCTGCTAACAAGCTGACCAGAGCAGTAACATCAGCAGTGAGAGATTTCATCACATTCTGATAGAAAACACATTTTTCCCCTGGCCTCTTCATGGAGTGTTGCAGTGTGAAAAAAAAGGGCACTTTCATATCACCTGCAACCAAGGCACTAGTTCAGATGCCGAGGTGAGTGGGTTGGCTCCCGTAAGAGATTCCATGACGTCTTCTTCTGGAGGTGCCTCCTGCACCGTGACTGCTGAGAGCTGACACTTAAAACTTAGCACTGCCATGAGGTGCATACGGTCAGGTGCTGCAAACACCCTGCAGAGCCTCCATCAAAACCACGCACAGGATCTACCATTCCACTGTCTCCTTTGAGATACGTGTTACTGGAGCTGTTACATCATATATTTGACATTTTCCAATTACTCTTTCAGTGTTCTTAATCAGCAATTATTTTTACAGCACCATTCTGACTCTCTGATTTTTCAAATTTTCTTTTCTTTATTTAATATGCTATAGACAGACATATAAAAAAGTGAGCCTTTCCAAGCCGTTTTGAGTCAGCATTAATTTCATCCATTTCTCATTTTTAATTGCCCTGTTATCTCTCTAGCTCCATTCCCACTCCAATATATTAGGAAGGAAAAAATATATCCAACCTCCTGTTTTCTCCTAGCCCCCTTTGGCTAACAGTAACTAATTCTGGGGTTTTAATTGCATTTTTAATTAAAGCTGCCTCCACCCTGTTGGCTTGGAGCCTTTCAGCATGGACAGAAGTTTTTAGCATGCAGTACAGTGCAAGCCCGTCGGCAGGGACAGAGTGGAACACGTAACATCTTCTACTTTATGAACCTGGGTAAGTAATAAGGAGATGTTAGTTAATTTCTTAGCTGTCTCTCTCACATATGGGTTCATTTAGTCACCATAATGCTGCATTAGTTCTCTGTCTTATCAGCCAGTTGTGTGATTTACCAAAACTACTCAGCCTCCTTATGCCTTGATTTAATCACCATCCTTAGGCAGACGGCTCCTTGCAGCATTTCCCTGTACAGGCACTAAACAGCACTCCCCTGCCCCAGCACTAGCTGTATTTGCAGGATGCCAGGATGGCTTCCTTCCCTCCTGTGCATGCCACAAACCCAGGATCAGCTGCCTGTCACGATGTAAGCCTCCCCCTTCCTCTACACCTGTTTGCACATCCTCCAGGTGGAGCAGGACAAGGATACATGCTCTCACCTGGGAACAGAGAAAACCTGAGCGTGGCACTTGTACCACCTTAAGCAGAGCAGTCATGTATCATCCATGCCTCGCTTTTAAAGTCTAAAGGACACTATAATAGGTGTGTTTTGTGAATCACTATTACTTCACTGTACATGACTCATCTTACTGACCCTGTGTTAACAGCAAGTCCAGATTATGTTATGCTTGACATTGCAATCACTAAAAATTGTATTATTTAATTTCCAAGAACACAGAGATTTTAACTTTCATAACTCAGACAGATTCTAACTTGAGTATTTACTTTTTGCATCTCAAAATGGTATCCACCATCTTTACTGGCAATCACAGTTACACTTCCTACCCTAAACCCTACTGGGATGCTCGCTCAATGTATGCAGTGCTGTTCAGAATGGAGCTTTTACTGCATCTGTACATTCCCAAACCATTCTGAGAATAAAAGCCAGTGTACAATGTTCAAATATACAAATAGTTCTTGTTCCTGCAACTGTTCCAAGAGCTACTGGTGCTTACAACATGCTCTGAGTTTCTCTGACGAATTGTGAGCTGTAAGAACAGTCACCACGTTTAATCACAAAGAAACCTGATGTCTCGTAATTATCCTGGCTCCAGATCCCACAGATTTCGTAATGCATTAGAAAAACGTAACCAGCTACGTGACTGCAGAGTAATTAGTTTAGGAAAAGCAACATGGACTACCTGTAGAACAAGCTAATGTTCTTCATTTACTTTGGCATCATCATGAAAACCTGCTCGTGAAGAGAGTCATTCCATAAGTTTCACAGCAGCAGCCAGGAGCTTGTGACAACCACTGAGACAGGAGCTGACTCAAATACAGTGTTCAGGGCCCTGGTATCAGATCAGCTTTTCCTGTAGTGAAGGCACCCATCAGGCTCTGGGGACTAAATAATCAGAAGGATGGAACCCACAGGTACCCCAGCCTCTTCCAAGCAGTGACAATCCCAGCAATGAGAAGCAGAGCAGATGCAAACAGTAAATCTAGGAATCATTCCTAAATAGCTTTCAACAAATTATTAGCATTTCAAAGTTAGTTTACAGTGGAAACTTATCTGCTCTGACATAGCACCCAGCAAGGTTTGTTCCTCAGATGTTTTTCTAACAGAAGTGTCAGGAATTAGACAATCCCAAATGCCACCTTTTCAGTGGCTGTTGTTATCCTCCAAAGCCATTCATACATACAGGCAGCCCCACGAGTAAAGGGAAATTTTGTTCCAAACAAGAAATAGCCACAGGCTGATGTTACATAAATAATTGCAATAGCCATTCTTTCTCTTTCCCTCAAATGCGCGCAGGATCAGACAGAAATTCCTTAAGGTAGCAGAACACCAGGAGTGATTACAAAACACACGTGAGGCTTATCTATTCATCACAGCTAGTTTTTCTCCGACTGTAGACAGCAGGCATTTTATCATACCTTACATGATCAAGCTCTGTAATAACTTACTCTCTTTGTGCGCCTACGGAATCAAGTTAACCCAAGCTATCATTAAGCTCCCTGGGTTCCTCTCTGTGCATCTTTTCTGAAGTACAACTCTTCAGCTTTCCTTACCAAACAAAAAGAAAAAAAATTACGGATGCTGTGGGAAAGGAGGAGGAATGTATAATTGCAGGCAAGCTGCCCTCTTAACAGAAATTAAGCATAACTGAACCATAAATAAGGCTCAGTGACTGTAAAACAACAGATGTTCGTAGTGCTTTGCCTCCTCAGGCTTGGTGCTGCAGAGCAGAAGTGTGAGTAGAGTTGGTTTCAGAGAGGGAACATAACATCTCCAGTGGTGCAATTGCAGGTTCCACCAGCCCAGGCATAAAGCCCTCTAAAAATCACAGCATTGCTTCTATACCCAAGCTTAACACCTACATACACGCTTTTCTGCAAGAATCACAAATCAATTCTTGTGATACTGTCCAAGATGGCAAATCCAGATGACATGCAAAGAGCTTCAATTCTGGTTGTAAAGAATACTGCAGATTTCCTTGATTCTGGGACAGATAAAAGACAGCAGTTAAAAAAANNNAAAAAAAAAAAATCCTCCAGAGTTTCAGAAGATATTTGAGATATTTGCCCCCTCCCTGGATGTGTTCAAGGCCAGGCTGGATGGGTTCCTGGGCAGTTTGATCTCATGATCTAGTGGTTGGCAACCTTGTCCATGGCACAGGGGTTGGAACCAGGTGATCTTTGAGGTCCCTTCCAACCCAAGCCATCCTATGATTCTATGATTCTATGATGAGAAGGCCAACTTTAATGATGTTTCTCAGAACTTCACCAAGCCACTTCGGAAACCTGTCGTTCATAATTATTTGTACATTGCTGTTGATGATTAATTAATTTCAATAGTTTCTTTATCAGTCCTTGACTTTCACAATATTTATATTTACTGACATATTCATGCTAAAATCTTCTAGCTATCTTCTTTGTACCTTTTTCTAGTAGGAAAAATTTTGCTTTCTGTTTTTTTGTGTGTTTTTTTTTTGCTTTGTATTACTTTTTTTTTCATTTGAAACAGCAATTTGAAAGAACTGTTCAATATAAGATATTACTTAGAAAATGAAAACTCTTGTAGGCTTTTGAAGTGTCCTTAGTGCCCTGTGGAGTTTAAGGGCGAATTGCATCTTCTGTAGAATGCTACAGGAGGTCTCAAGAGTACTGCAGAAGGATATTCGTTAGTCTTCAGAGGTTTCAATAGTAATTTTCAGTAGAACATTTTCAATGTGTCTCTAATTCTCTTATAACTTTAATAAGGCACCTTGGGACAATCCTAACGCATTCTATTTTTGAGTGCTCCCTTTGCTTAGAAGTTTATGATCTAAAGCCTAGATTGTCACATGTCCAAGACCCTTCTTTTTACATTTTTTGGGCAATATCAATGTGCCTTACCATGAGCATATAGGCAAAAATGGAAATTAGGCACTATCTACTTGTGTCTGAGTTCTTTTCCTCTGTGAGGTTAGGCTGAAGCTGAGACTTCATTGTATGAAACCACTTCTTGGGTTTTGTTGAGAGTGGAGTCAGACTGATTCCACAAGGAGAGTTTCCTTTTCCATTTTTACACCTTCAAATAATTTCTGTAAACCTGTATTGGCTGCTTCTTGTCCTTTGCATTTCCTTTGTTCATCAAATTTTAAATAACCAGACAGGCACACTATTATAGTTCAATTTGTTCTTCAATATTGATTTTTTAGGCTGACATATCATTCGTTCCCATGGCTGTTTGCAGTGACAGATCTTTGGAGCCTGGAGTTCTTGATAAAAGAAAATGTGTTGTTTCACCCAGCGACATTGTCTGGAAGCCAGGAGGGCCAGGAGGGCCAGGCGACATGAGCTGTTCGCCCTGGAGATGACGGCTCTGCTTACAAGACAATTTAATGAATAGGACTCAAGTCCATTGTGTACGTCTTAATTAGATGAGGAATATCTGAACTTACCATTGTATGGTACAAACTGTGCTGCCTTAGTTACCTAACACCACAAACGACAGCGTTCTTTCTTTCTTTCTAAGCAAGAGTTTGAAGTTCACATTTGGATCAGGTCACATTTTCAAGCACAGCCCAGGTTTATTTGGACAGAGGTGTGATTTTTACAGTTTGTTCCTTGCTAACAAAGAGAACTTTTTTTTTCTAAAAATCAGAGGTCCCAAAGGGGAAATATTTCCATTGCTTTCTGTTCCAATTGGTTAAACACAAATCCAACAACGGATGAACACCTGAGAACAACAGAAGGGTCACCAGCACTGCACGGGAGGAGTGCAGCTCTGCTCTTCTCAGGGCTGCGACCTGCAGCCACTGAGCAGGAGGCACCCACTTCTGAAACACAAATAACTCCTTGGAGCACTCAGCATTGGTCTCAGAGCAGCCAGAAAGAAAATAAACTCTATCCACCCGAAGTCCAATAGACAAGTGGGACGAGACATCCACATTGGTCTTGTTCATTCTGATCAGTGATGGAATGGGAAAGGACTGTGGAGGTTGCACAGCTCCATGGCTGCTACCATCTGTCTGAGCAGGCAGTGTATAACACCAGGACACAAGGCAGAGAGCTAGGGTGGCTGGGGATATGGCAGGTCTCTCGTGTCCCTCCCTCCTCCTTACATAATCCACACACTATGTGCTGTAGGCGTAGCCAGAAGGCATTAAAGCACAGCAATGTCTTGGAAACCAGATGAAATATAGAATGATGTCAACAGTTTCTTTAGGAGTTACCTCCTACTGTTCAGATTNTTTTTTTTTTTTTTTTTTTTTTTTTTTTAAAAAAAAGAAGCCTCAGTTTGCAAACAGCCATCACAAGTGGATCAGTAAAGAAACAACCCTATGCCTGTAAGAGATGGCATTATTGTGGCATTACAGGTAATGGAAAAAAACAAACAAACTTATACAACAAAATAATCTAGTCACTTACCATCTTTTCTGAAAAAAAAAAATTGTATAAATATATTTAATATCAATAATATTTATCCTTTATTTATATACTGACTACAAAGAAAATAATAGAAAGTATGATAGTTGCTCAAATTCCACCAGTGCTTAAATGGAGTAAATAACATTTCATATATACAAGCATCACTTGTAAAATATGAAATACAGATCTTTATAGTTAAATTTGCTGCTATCCTTATCTACACAAGAACCATCTTCCTCCCAAGCTTACAGCACATAACAATACATAGACAAAAGGAAATGATAACAAACTATACTACTGGAATGAGAAGAAACTAGTGAACAAACACATCAGCTATTAAATTGTCTTTTTTAGATAAATATGAAAGCAAGCTCTTTTGAAAGCATGCCATGGGATTGTAATTTTAATAAGAGGAACTGCTCTGAAACTGTATATTTCATAAGTACTATAGTCTGGAAAAATGCTAAAATGTACTGAAAAGAACCACATTTTAATCTAATTATAAACAGATTTTCATACTCATCAGACAATATAATTTCCTCTGTGGTTTAGTGATGCTATATTTCAAATAGTTTTCTTGAGTATTCAACTTTCATAATCAAAACTATTTCAGCATAAAATTATGAGGTGAAAACTCAGTTTTCTGCTTTAACATCAAGCAGAAGAAATATGTCTCAGGGACTTCATTGGTGGGGCTGGAGGGGAGATCTTTCCCTGCAGCAAAACATTGAGCCATTCGTCAACAACTTCAGATAAAAAAAGAAATGTCTTGGGAGGAAAGTCACAAAAGTATATTGCACCATTTTATGTAAAATGCTGTGATATATATTTTTCATAAATATGTAATGCCTTAGGATGGTTACATCCAGCTTTTCTCTCAATCTGGACTTCCCAGAAGACAGGCAGGATTTATATGGTCCTGTGGTAACAGAACATTTTGCTCTCCTGAAGTAATGTCTGTCTATCTATCACACAACATGAACAGGAATGTCTGAGCAGACAGAAGCCTGTGGCTAAAAATTTCAGAGTGCCTACCTGCCAGCCCTTGAATGAGTGTTTGGGAAACCAACCACAAACCACTTGGCTCCCCTAAGGTGCTGTGTTCTTACAAGACCTTTTGTGTAATGCTCCTCTGGGCCCCTTAGCCTGTAGAAATAGCCATAGGGATCCGGCGCCATGGGCCATACTTTGCCATTCAGGAGAAGGCAGCATGCCAGCAGCCTGGGTGCCCCCAGCATATGTTGCACAGTACCAACACAGCCTGGACACCACGATAGGTGACTAAAGCCACCTCTCCCAGTAGCATTGTGCTGGTTGGTGTTGAGAGCTGCAAGCAAAAGGTTTTTGATCCATGGAAAACAGCCGCTGTTTCCTAGTGGAGGATAATGGAGGAGCTGTGGAGGCTCAGGCACCTGGCTATGTCACTAGCAGGGGAAGGTGTCCAGCAGGAAGGACCGGTGGTGACCAGCAATTGAGCAGCTGGGACACCGATGAGTGCATGAGGTATGCCTGTATGCATACCAACATCCAGGAAAGCCTGCAGACAATACTGAAGGATAAAGAGTGTGGTCCAGAAAGGCAGAAAGGTCCCTACTGAGGGACAAAACTTTCTGGCAGAGTCCAGCTTGGAAATTGAGCATCCCTTCCACATGGTGTAGAAAACTCACTTTGCATGTGCTTTGTCTTGACTCATTCAGTGGCAGTAAACAGCTGATTCCATCATTGTTTTCTCCCCCAGGCATGACAGGGCACGAAATAGCAGCTAGTGGCTCCAGCCATTGTGGACTAGGGGCTGAGGATTCAGGCAAGTCCTGCATGAGGCTGCAAAAAGGTACTGCTATGAACAGTACATAACAACTTCCTACTGATGTCAGTAGGGCTTTGCTGGCACTCCTGGCTACGTTATTAAATGCCTATCCACATTTCTTAGTGGCTGGAGTTCAGAGTAATCTTCTGCTTCTATGACTCCATTTTCCAGATATAAAATGAGGAAAACAGAACTTCCTCACTCAAAGACTGTTGGGAGATCAAAAGCACTGAAACTTTCTCTCTTTTCAGTGCTCAGAATCATTAAGCTGCTCAGTAATTATGGCTTGATTATATCAAATAATAACTTAGATAAATTTTGTGGGTAAAGAAATAATATTCTGAGGATATAATTATGCAATAGCATACTGAGGAGGAAGTACTTTGCAACCGTGGACCTGAAGGTATAGTTTTGTGTAGTAGGAACAAGCAAAACCATTTTCATCACCAACGTTATCATTTTTTTAAATTATTTTTATTATAATTATTTTATAATCGGAACACCTCCCCGATGCAGAAAAACTGAGAGAGCTGGGACTGTTCAGCCTGGAGAACAGGAGGCTCAGGTGATCGTATACCTGAAGGGAGGGTGTAGAGAGGACAGAGGCAGGCTGTTTCCAGTGATGTCCAGTGCTAGGACAAGAGGCACAAACTGAAACACAAGAGGCTTCCTCTGAATGTCAGGAAACACTTCTGTACTGTGCAAGTATGGAGTCTCCTCCCTGGAGATCTCCAAAAGCGACCTGGACATACCCTGGGTACCCTGCTCTGTGTGTCCCTGCTGGAGCAGGGGTTGGAGCGGATGGACCCAGAGGTCCCCTCCGGCCTCAACCCTTCTGTGATCCTGTGATTACTATCGTTATTATTAGCTGACAAGTAGTACTTCTGAATGTCTTCAAAAGTTAAGGCAACTGCATAAGATTTTTTTCACTGCTTTTGCATGGCAAAGCCTTGTTTTTACTGGTATTCTGAAGTTCAGCCTTTAGCTGCTGGATGTATATCATCTTGTCTTCTCAGCTTGTTTCCTGTGTGTGACTTGACTGAGAGCCCTTTGAGGGCAGAGGGGTCTGCTCATCACTAACCTTTAATTGTATAGTGCCATTACTGCCATATCCCTGCGCTTTAGAGTCTTAGTGTTAAACTAAACTCTACTTACTCATTTGCAGCCATGCCAGACTCTGTGGTCTTATCTTAATATATGATAATACTGTAATTCATGAATATTTTATTCTTTAATGAGCACTGTGACTGTGTGCTTATATAAGAATTTGCCCTTGTGATTTCCCTTGCTAATTTGTTATATACATTGTCCACTAGCAACATAAAATCTAGTATCAAATTAAAATTAGGAAACAGTGAGTCCAATGAGAATTATCCTTTACTTGTTATTGTCTCAGGATTACACTGCATAAGAAGATAACTATGTTGATTTTTAATTCATGTTTTGTATTGACTGTTTTAAGTTTGCACAATTTTACTTCTTTGATTCTCTTAAAGGTTCAAAGCTTGTAGCTTCTAACTAATGGGGTGTCCAGGTTAAACCACAAAGTGGGGCAAAATCTGTTTGAACTTCCATGTCAAAAATTACACAAAAAGCCAGATGTAAGTGCTCTGAAAGTCTCATTCACTTCTCAGACAAGTACCTTAACATGCCCGGTCTTAAGTGCGCAGATTTTCTCATTGCCTCATGTAGAACCAGATCCTGGTTACAGCTGGGCACTCATTAGCAAGCAGGTCACGTAGCTGTACAGAATATACAGACCTCAGCTACAGTCTTCTCAGATGGCGAACGCTGCCAGAGCTCTGCCATCAAGCTCTGTGGAACATGAAATCTAAATTGAAGTTCATAGGGAAACGTGAAGAAGATCAGTCAGGAGAAAGAAAAGCAACAGGACTATCACATTAGCAGTCTTTGGAACACTGATTTTGGTTACTTTATTTTTAGAGAATAGAAATTAAATTAGATTTGGGGATTTTTTGTCTACAAAAAAAAAAAAAAAAAGTGAAGATCTGGCCAATGTTAATGCCTCTCTCACAGCATGAGAGTCCTTGGGCATACCTCCTGGTGATACAAATGAGCAATTTGTCCTGAGGAACCAGACATACCTAACAACAGATGACATTTACTTATCTGGTGTTATCACCTGTGTCTCTCAGTTTCCACTGTGGTAACTCAGGGAGAAAATTTGGAGCTTTGTAGAAGTGGTGGCATTATAGAGCTCTTCTACAGTGTGTCAGCCATGCTGTGGATTTGTTGAACACTGTCCACCAGCTGACAGGAATTTGTTTGTTTTGAAGTTGTTTCGGGGAAGAAGGTTTTTATCAGCAAAACCAACTAGAGGCAACCTCATCTTCCCTTTCTGGCAGCTTGTTCCTACGCACACATTAGAGCAGGCATTAATACAGCTGTTTGTGGGGTTGCACAAGCTCAGATGTTCTGTTGACACCTCTGAAGGGTGACAGAGAGGGAAGAAACAGGTTGGAAGCCCGAGGACTGCAAGTCTCTGAAGATGCTCGTTGGTGTTGCCCCCTGTCTTGTGTAGCCACTAGCACAACCACTAGCACAACCACTAGCACTGATGCAGTTGCGGCTGCACTCAGCCTTCTGCACGGTGAAAACAAGGTGAGACCTTGCTTCTGGTGCAGACCTAACAATATCTAATAGCTGCAATAATCATTTATCAATAAACAGGAAAGTTTGAAAGATGCATACTGTTAGGAGGTTAGTGATGTGAGACTCAAAGATGCAGACAGTAATCTCTTTAGGATGCTATTATGGCAATACACATTAATAATTCAGAGGTTTGATATACTTGGTGTTGATTAAAAGAATTAATCCAGCCAGCTCACTGAGGGCAATGCGCTAGCTGGAAGGCACTGGTAAACAAGAACGCAGAGCAGTGTAATTACCTGTAAGGATAAATGTAGGTGACACATTCAGAACGGTACCAGGCAGATCCCAGGCGGGCAGCAAATGCTGGCCATTGCCTGTTTCTGGCCTGCTTAGAGGATCCACACCAGCCCCCAGAAGGGCAAAGAAATCGAAGGGCCAGGGACTCCCCAGTGGAGGAAGAGGCATTACAATGGTGTTGGTGAGAGAACATGTAACAGCAAAGCTTAATGTTTAATATGGATCATCATGCGTCACACTTATGAAAAAATCATAATTAAACTTTTGTTTATTCCATTCTGGTTCTTCCCTGTTTTGGCTTCTTGGAACCTACTGAGCCTTGTATTTTCTCTGTTGTAATCAAACGTAGATTAACTAATGAAGAGTAAATAGCCCACATGATATTTATTCTACAAACAATACATTCCATTTCAATTCATTAATGGATTTGGGAGGTACTGAATTGTATTGGTGGATTTCCTTTTGCTCCCCAACATTGGCTTGCACTGTTGCAGGTAGTTTGTATTCTAACAATATAAAAAAGAAACCTGTGTGTTCTGGCAGCTGTACAGTGTATGAAAGCCTTTGTATTTTATTGTCAAACTAGACGTGGTAAGAATGTTAACAGCAGTGAAATAGAAGACATCAGTACAATGTGAAAACAGTTTCTTTATCCCTATTGACCAGTAATGTTAAAAGTTGTTTCAATACCCAGCAATATTAGGGTTTTCCGCTTCCTCCTTCCTTCTCTGTGCACTGCATAGAAAAGTGCTTCTCTTTACCTAGTAAACACAAAGAAGAGTGATTGTCACTGTGGTAATAGATCTGATTACTGTTGATGAAAACCTTTTTTTTTTTCTTTT
>VXAV01005808.1:104061-117167 GCA_013399715.1 Alectura lathami | reverse complement strand
GTTGCCCCGGGGCCGGGCGGAGAGCAGACCGGCCCCAGCCGCCGGCCCGCCCCGGGCGGAGCGACCGAGCTAGGGCAAGCCGCGGTGAAGTTTGTTTCGTAGTGGAAAAACCAATTGCTCATCGCGGGTGCCTGGAAAGAGCGCGCCCGTAACTCGTTCGGCCTTCGGGTCTGAGCAGGCTTCTCGTTCGCCCTGCTGCGCCCTGGAAGGCACGCCCGGCCGGCTGCTACCGCGCCGTGTGCGGATGTGGCTGCTGGCCCGGGCTGTTGCCGAAACAGCGGGCGGTGGAACATGGGCCGCTCGCGGAGCGCAAAAATGTTGCCTTTTTAATGAAGCACTGGGGTGTTGTCAGCTTGAGTTTACGCCTCTGGTTCCGAGGCGGGTCTGTGTCGGTTTTGGAGCATCTCACGGTAGAGGGAAGAAGAGACTCTGCACAGCTTGCACAGTCAGTGTCATTGTGCAGAGGCTCTGAGTAATCTCGTCTGCAAATATTTAACTTTCATCTCACCTGCCCTTGGCTTCAAGAGGGCATTGGGCTCTCTTGTGATAGTGAGAGCTGAGGGGCATCCCGGAAATGACTGTAGAGCAGAGCAGGAACAGAAGACATCTAAGCCATTACCCTGACTTCATGGGACCTGCAGAACTCTCTTGTGTAAGAGGTATCTTTTATGTAAGATGAGTAACCCGGAACAGAATTAGTGTCACCTCGCACAAACATCTATATTGATGTCCTTGCTGCATGTTAAATTATTAAAAATGAAGCAATATTTTAAGTCCGCCCTACTTAGCACAAAGAGCAAAAGTATTGACTTTGGTTAATCCTTAAAGAGGCAGGCACCGTGCCAGATTGAACCCCCCCCCCCACACGCACACAAAAAAAGGTGCTTTTGAAAATCCAACTAAGTGCCTGTCTTCTTTCAACTTTTAAATGCTTTTAGAAGTCACTTCTTAGGCTCTCAGTCTCCTCTGCATTTCTTTCAGTCCGAACTGGGGGCTGAGGGGCACCTAGCTATGTTATATAATGTTTATTTGCTTCCAAATAGCGATTTTCATTGGTATTTTGGAAAACCCAAGCGTTCCTCTGGCCAAAGTTCTTATAAGCATTTATTTTTAAAGGTAGTTAAGTTTCAGTTAAGATTGTCATGGACAGCCTCCTTATGAAGAATGAGTACAGGCATTTGTGCTGGGAAGCTGAACTGTGAACATCTGAATGACTGAGTTACTCAGTGAAATAAGTAGCAAAGGCTTCTTGATTAAGAAAAGCTTCAGAAATTTGCCCTAAAATTCATCCCAACAGAGAGTGCTGCCCTCCCAGTGACTTGAGTCATGGCAGTCCGTTGGTACTACTATAGAGGATGCCAGTTTTTTTTCCCCTGCCCCTATGTTATCTCTTTTATTCTTAATGGAAATATAATCAGCTGATATCAATAATGACATTTAGTGTTTGCCATATACATACTTGATCTTATTTTGGCACTGCTTGAATGACGAGCACTGCCTGTTTAAAAAATTTGTCATTGAATGTACAGATCAGTTTGTCTGCTTGTTATAAAGAGATTTTTTTGTTTGTTTCTTTATTTTACCTTTCAATGTGAAAACAGGGTATGGGTTCTACACTGTGCCCCCCTCCTCTGGTCCTGATAATCAGAACTACAGTTTGGAAGAAGTGATGTGCTTGTGACATGAGCAATTAAATCTTGTCAGTGAATGCATTTTCAAGCTTTAATCAATATATTGTAGTAATATTGGTGAGTCAAGCACGGAACTGTGGTAACATTTTAGCGCTTAGCTCTTGTTTTTCATCAGTAAGGACAAATGTAGAAAAGGGGAGTGGTAGGGGTGGTACCAACTGAGGGTAGCATGCTCAGGGCTAGGAGAAGTGATACGAAATTGCAGGGAGTGCTGGGGTATTCCTTATGTTCAGCTGACTGAATTTGCCATTCATCATGTAAATAAAGGCACACCTACGTCCTGTGCAGAGGACAAAGCTTCTCTTAGCCTTTTAGTTGTCTATTTAAAGCATATGGGGAAAGTGTTTAATTTTAGCATCCCCAGCTCCACTTCTTGTTCCCTCTTATTATATTCTTTGGCATCTTAGTAACTAGAGAGAATCCTTGAAGAAAATGATAAACCCAGTTAAGAATTGTGAAATACTCTTCCATGGAGGGCGTTTGCAGAATAAACACAGGAAGGCTAATTGTTACTTGGAAGAAATTCATGTGTGTTGCACATACACATACAGGGACTGTCTGAGGGCAGTCATAAGCTGCCTGGATGGGCAAACACAGGGCCATGAAATGGTGAGGCTTCAGCAGACTATAGCTGTGACTATCAGCAGGTTTAGTGACTTTTAACTTGTTTATTCCTCCCTACACAACTTCAGCAGTCATGTAAAATGCCATATGAGCAGTCTGCAAGAGGAAGCAATTTGGTGATTAAGCACTGACAGCATGACACTAAGAATAAAGAGTTGTGTGCATTTAAATAGCATCTGTCTTGGAAACTCATTGTAATTATGACCTTGTGCACATGTATGGTTGGTGCTAGATGTAGCAAATGATCTTGCTGAAGCAGTTGTTTCTGGTTAGCTTTGTTGTGGGGCCATTATTTGAAATAAAACACATTTGCATAACAAAAATGAAGTAATCTTTTGCACTATGTCTCCCATGTATTGCGCTTTCACTGTTCTTAATGTTGTTAGGCTCTAAGATCTTACCACAGATCAATGCAGTGGGGGAATGCTGAACTGTGGGGAATATTGTAAGCAACATAAAAAAGGAAATTGATATTGGTTGTGTTGGAAGATACAAAGAGTAACGTGGCTTCTATTTGTCGACAGAGCACAAAGAAGGAATGGAGATGCTGATTTAGGAACTCAAGGCCTGTATTTGGCACACCTTTTCAGTGCCTTTCACTGGCACCGAAAAAAGGTCTTTTCAGTGTCAGGATATACTGCAGCATTTCATGCGAAAGGAGGGCAAGTCTTATTCTGGCTGCTTGGTTTTAAGTATTTTTGCTCCATCACAAACATGGCTATAGGTTTCGTTTAACATATGGATGCCAGAGGGGATGGTGAGAAGGAACTTCTTTGGGTCCTCCTCTGCTATGACAGTTAGCAAGATGCACCTTTCTCTGATCTCAGGATTTGCGGAGAAAAGCTGAGGAGAGGTGGCATCTTCTGTAATGGCGATGCATATTTTTCAGTTTTGGTTAAGATCAGACTGTATTCTTGTCTGAGCCACAGGAGTCAGATCAGTGAGAGAAGAGAGGACAGAGCTGTTAGTACTCAGCTGCTTCTGAAGCCCATAACGTGGCTGTCTCCACTGTAAGACTCATACATTCTTACAATAGAGCCCTCAGGTAGGAGAGGCCACTTGGGTATTTCATACCTTATTGAGGAAGGTGAATTTAACTTAATTAGAAGGATGATGCCTCACAGAGGCTGTAGGCAAATCGGACTTTATTTGTTCCATACTCAAATTTGGTGTAAAAATTACTTTATTATTTTGTAGGTATCAGAAGTGTGTGATCTGTGTCCCTGAGGATGCCCGTATTAGCTCATTAATACACACTGAATAAATACATTTCATATTTATTACCAAATGTATATCTAGAAACCTGTTATAGATATACAAACTTTGTGATGGTTTAAACCCATTCTCCTGTCTTCAGCAGAAAACTGAAGCCTCCTTATACTACTCCTGACTGTAGCACTTGTGAATACCAGTGATAAATTGCAGCTGCTCACCAGGGCTGGGATGCCAAACTTAGGGAGGGCACTTTGTTTCTCTTTCAAGAGTTGTTTGTTGCTTAGCTACAACATCCCCAGGAAAACATGGTTTGCTGGAGATGCCGTAGCAGTCAAAGCTAGATTGTGCTGTGCTCGGTGGTAGAATGTTTTTTTTTTTTATACTGGAGTGCTGGTAAGGGAAGCAAAGGAAATGAAGAGGTGAATTGAGAAAGACGCCAAAGCAGGATTGCATTCAATATGCTGACTGTCTGGTGTTGGCTTTTCACATTCTTATCCCTTCTTTGCTTGGAGGGGTTTGAACCCACACCCCAGGAGAATGGTTTGATATTACAAGGCACTCTAGGCACTCCTAGCCACTCGCTGCAGCTGACTCCTTCCAGATAGGTCAGGAGACACTTCTGGATCCAGGCGTCGCACCTCTTGGCTTCAGTAGTACACACACAGTGAAGGAGCCATTCTGACTGCCTGTGTGTCTGCTTTCCTCTTGGGGAAAATTTCCATCTTAATTGACCATAAAGCAGCTCCAGACTTGCTGCTGCCATATTCCAGTCTGCCCCTAGGGTTAAGGTGCGTGGGAGAGTTGAACTGAGGTCTGCTTAATGCTGTTCTCAGAGCAAGGATTTGAAGTAAGGTTTTCTAGTCCTCTTGAGGAAAAGGAAAACAAAGACTGCCATTGTGTATCTTAGGAAGCTGTAAGAGAAAACAAGACAAATACATATGGAATAATACTGAGACGGTAGATCAATGCTTCATTTCTCCCTGTCTTACAACACATGGGAACATTATAAACAAAATCAACTTCAAATTTAAAACTAGTGGATGAGGGACTTAAGTTCAAGAAAACAAACAAAAAAACACCTTAGCCTTCCTGAGTTTGAGGTGAAGAAAAAGCCAAATTTATATGAATATTTCCAAAATGCTGGTGTTTGTCAAAATTAACGGTAGTCAACATTTTGAGAAGGATATTAGGCTTCATGCTTCAGGATGCAAGGCGCTCTTCACTTACCAGAGGTGACAGTTACAGCCAGTCGCCTGGTTGCCTTACCTCTTGTGTGCCTAGGACAGAACTCTTGTTTTCTCTACTGAAGCAGAAGGTAGCAGAGGAAAACCAGGTCCGTCCTGTCTTGTGTTCCAGGCGGGATGGCAGTTCCTGGTTTGTCATGTGAGCACAGCCGTCAGCTGTGCCAAACTCCTGCTTGTGCTTGCCAAAATAAAGGGTGGCAACACTAGTGCTAATCCAATGTTTATGCTTTGCAGGCCAAAGAGTAGTACAGAACTATCTCCTGGCAGAAAGCAGAGAAGCCATGGAGTAGCGTCACTGCGTCATCGTTCAGAGCAGGGCTGGCTGACCGCTCTGTCTTCACTTGTGCGTCCCGCTGTGCCTTGCTGAATTCCCAGTGATGAGGAGCTAGCCTAGCAGCACTCCGCGCTGCAAGGACTGTTGCTGCTGCCCCGCTTGTCCTTCTTTGCCAGGTCTAAGGTCATTCTTCCTCTGCTGGAGGAAAAGAAATAATAAAATATTAATAACGCAGCCCATTGAACTTAGTTGGATACACAGTATAACTGCGGTCAGGACTGAGTTGATGGTACTCCACCCTGGGCTTATTAGTTGACTCTTTGTGTGAATGTTAATTTTGTTATTTCTCTATTTTTCTCAATTCTGCTGTGTTAAAATTATTTGCTGTTTGTCACAGATTACATGGCCTCCAGTTACTCTGTTATTATTTGTAATTATTACTCTGACTTTATTTTGTTCTGTGATGTTTATGTCTTGAAAGGAAGAGAGTAATCTCTCCAAAGATTTGCCTTTCATTAAAAAGTCTGTAATCCTTTTGCAAATTTGGAATTTTTATTACCATTCTGCTGATATCTCTAAATAGAATCCTAAGCTGAAAGTTATGTATGCCTTCAGAACAGGACTTCTAAGATGCATGCATTTAATAACCAATCCTGCAGTTCCTAATCGTTGCTGAATAGGATTTTCATGTGTATGTAACTTAAAGGAACTCTCCTCTGAAATCCATAGTTGTTTTCTTTAATCTGTTGGCTGTTTTTGTGTTTTCTCGTTTTGACTCACTGTATCATCATTTCGATCTATGTTTTTTATGGATAGAGGAACATCGTGATCTAGGGAGGAATTTCTAGTTTAGCCACTGCTCTGGGTTAATTATCAACTAGGCCGCAAGCTGCCAAACCATATGAAGACCAGAATGTTTCTTAGCATGTACAAAAGTAGAGTTTTAGCAATTTGAGAAAAACTGAAATGTCTGGGTGAGGTTTTCTGTCTTCAGGGTTAGAAAGTAGCAATAAAAAGGTTTTCAAGGGTTAGCTACCTAAATTCCTACTGTGTCTCTGGATCTGCTTGAAGGTTATGATGTTTGTATAACATTTAACTGCAACTCTAGAATAACTACTGACGATGACCCAGAAGACACTGAGAAATGTCACTGCTTTTTCACCAAAGAACCATAGAATCAGAAAGGTTGGAAAAGACCTCTAAGGTCATCTAGTCCAACTATCAACACCTAGCTAAAATCTATCATAAGGTTGCGTTTTTTTATAAGGACAAAAAAGTGATGTGATTAAGAACCAGGACAGAAAGAAATGAATGAAGCAAATCTTTTCAAGTGGCTATGTTTCAGAAAAATATCAGAGTGGTTTTTGCAAGGGCATGTGGATTTTCTCTCCCCTGGAAAAGAGGAGATGCACATTCATCTCTGAAAACACAGGATGAAATCTTGGAGGAAAACCTCATGTAAATCCGAGTGGTGTACCAGCCGTCACCAAACCACAGACATGAAACCAGTGAGTTTCCCAGCCAATGCTTCCTTGACGTTCTGTGCTGTCAGCTGATTTTTATGCCAGTAGCTTAAGCAGCTTCAGAAGGTATCACAGCACCTCTGAGGCACTGGGGGAATACAGATGCAGAACCAAGAAGGTTGCTTAGGCAGTATTCCCTGGCAGCAGCTGAGGGCCAAGGCTGGGCTGGGCAACAGGTTTTGCCAGCAAAACACGCCAGCCCAGTAGTCTCAGCACGGCTGTGTTTGTGTGAGAGAAAGTGGGGCTGGGCCCTCTGACAAAGTTGAATGCTGTTTGCCAACAGAAACTTTGATAGCAACTTTCTCTCTTTCTCCTAAAAATCATTAATCTAGGCTGATGTTAAGCTAACACATAGTAGAGGCTTTCTGCATCCTGTTACAGTCCACTACTACAGAACAAAAGCTCCTGGAGTAACCAGAACTTCTACCCAAAATGTTGTCACGCAATATTTAATACCACTAGAAATATGGCTTCTAAGAGAAGAGGTACCATGAGAATGGGGCTTCGTCATCTCTTGCTTCTCCTTCACGTTTCATGATCCACATACTGAATGTATTTTCCAAAGATGTTAAAAATAACCCCAGAAGCTAAAATGGAAAGGTTAAAATGTACTTCTGAGTTTCATCCTGCATGTGGTATCTGAGTACTTGCTTTCAATTATTTAAAGAGTGTTTTAATCAAATCAGCTGAACAACCTTAAATTCTTTCATAAAATCTGCTACACAAACAGTTTCTAAGAGTGGAAGTATGGCTTGGTTTCAGGGAAAAGGAACATACTGAAATGACTGAGATGAGTAATATGTTGTACCATTCATTGTAATTTTTTTTTGTAAGCAGAAAATTAATCTTAACAATGGATGAATCTAGCTTCAGAATCCTGGCTTTTACAAATGAAAATTCACTTCAGGGAGCACTTAGATTTTGGGACTTTGTTTCTTTGATGTACTGGCTATATGGCGTTACCGATTTTGTTATGCTGAAATAAGTGTAAGAGGAATCCTATTCCAAATCAAATGAAAATATTTAGATGCTGAATATTTTTCTTTCAGTGTTTACAGTAAAGGAACTGCACTTAGTTGATGTTGATATGAAAATATGTAATTAAAATAACAAGTTGTACATCTGATTTAGTTTAAATGTTTCCTGCAGTATTGGTAAAAGCTGTATGCCAGGCTTTTCTTATAGAAACATGCAATAAGAATAGAAGTATGAGCACAGGGTTTGTCATTCATGCTGTTGGGGAAAGAAAAATAGTTTGATCTGCGGAAAACTGCACTACTACTAAGCCTGTGCGAGTTCTGTCACAACTGCGCGTCTGCTTTTGCATCTTCCTTTCAGTTGCAGTGTGCCTAAACATGACACCTGAGTGTCCTGAAGCTAAGTGGAATGCAGAACTGCAGGGCAGAGGTCTCCTGTGTCAGGGAGAAGGGGGCAGCCAGCTCAACAATGATTGTAAGATGTACTGCTTCATGAAGTTTGTCTCCCTTTTTATTATATGCAAGGTTAGGTATGCTGTAATTGTGTTAAAATGCAAGAACATTTCTCAGCTAAAAGGTGCAAAAGTGATAGAAGACCTCAGATAATGGCAGCACTAGATTGAATGGGCCTTGTGCATGCTTTTGTCTTAAAAGCTTGTATTGAATCATCTCTGAGGTGGCGGTTGGACTTAACTTTGATATTTTATACCTACGAGGAACACTATGAGCACCTATTCTAAACTGTGATTGGCAGGTCAGACATTGCATACAATAGTAATGCCAAAGTCCAGAGACAAGCTAGAGTGGGTGCCCTCCTTTGTTCATTATATAGTTGGAAAAGGATTTTTTCCTTCAGAGTCGCAAAGTGCAAAGGCAAGGCAAAGCTTCTGTTTTTGCCTGGTCCATAGTAGGCTGGGATTCTAGGATTCATGGCTGTAAAGAAAACTGTAGTGGAAAGCAACAGCTGCATGTTCTGGAAGTAGCAATGTGTTCAGAGATCTGCTAAAATGTGAAGTAGCTTGGATATTTAACTTTTGGGGACTTCATTGTACAATCCTATCCATGTAACTTCCTAAAAGGCAGAGAAAAGCCCTGAACTCTTGTTGTATTTAAGATTAACCTGAGAAGACAATGGAATCTCTACTCTGCATATTATTTAAGTAGCTGTTTACCAAACTGTGAGTTGTACGAGGAAGGTGTGGTTCTTTCCTGTGGAAGCCTACAGCCTAAAGGAAATTAAAAAACCCTAAAGCAAACCGGAGAACTTCCTTTTCTTATAGAGCTTTGCGAGCTTTGGGCTGTATGATTTACTGATGGGCAATTAAATTTTAAACACTTCACAGCATGTCTTGTTACAAGTTATATTTTAACTTGGAGTACTAACACAGCAGTACAGCAAAGATGGCTCAGGGATGAGACTCAGGGATGTCGTTGTGTTACTGTTTGAAAGTCGTAGCTGCAGGAATCTGTTAGCGCTGCACGGCAATGAATGCAAAACGCTGTCAGTCATGGGAATGTTTGGTAGTTGGTAATGAAGCTCTGTTATGTAACAGATGCTAATGTATATAGGTGGACTAAACAATGTGTGTTGAGAACTCCAGGCCCCCAGCCTGTCTTCTGGTCCACTACTGCGCTCCTGTTAGGCAAACAGACAATGTGCAAAATGCATGATGTTGCATTTTGTGAATCAGCAACTCATGCTGATAAGAAAAGAGAAGATCTAAGGACAGGGCAAGCTCCTGCCTTACTTTCTTATTGGAGTTACGCATTTATATTCTGCCTACCTATCCTGCAAAAATAATTATTTATCTCTTAGTCAGATCTTTCTCTGCAGCTCTTTGTAACTAATTGAAGGCAATTGAATGTTCAGGTCATGCTTTCTGGGGTACTACTATCTGACAATTTTGTATGCTGCTTAGAGGACAATGTCATTCACGCCCAAAGCTGTTATTAATAATGAATCTCAACCAAAACTAAAGGATAGGAACTCTCTCAACAGCATAAGCAGATGTTTTAGTTCCAGATCTTTGCCTTATTGTGTCCTTAGATGACATGAGGGAGATGGTGGTAATCTCTCACATTTCTGAATTACGTTTAATCAGTAGGTACTGATGTGCGCACCAAGAACTGCGTTACTTTCTAGAGCACTTTTATTATGTTCTGTGTCTTGTGAGATAGAGTGGCATTTCTGTATGCATTTTGCAAAAGGATGAACTGAGGGGAAGAAAGAAACACTGTTGTGAAAGACTATGTAAGAGTTATTAGTATGGCTGGGAATAGGAGCCTGTGATATTTGCCTTGCAGTTCTCTGCTCCTGCTGCTCGGCCATGTTCCCATACTGCAGCTGTTTTTTTTCCATCCTGCAGATATACTTCAGTGTGATTTCATTTTCTTGCATTGGGTGGTCGTGTGTTTGTGTTGTTGTTTTGTGTTTTGTTTTGTTTTTGTTAGTAATACTTTTTTTCTGTTTTGCGATATTAGTGAAAATTGCGTCTACTTGAATAAGGACTTGGAGAAGCCATGTCGAAGTCTGTAATACACGTTTCTGTATCTTTTCTTCAGTGGAGACTCCAGAAATACTGCCACTCCCATGAAGGAAAGTATTCAATTGTATACACAGTGCAGAAAACAAGACTGTTATCAGCTCATGCAGCCCAGATAACTTATCAAATGCATGAATAGCCTTTGTGGGAAGAAGGCAGAGCTTGCTCTGCTTTTAGCATGCTGATTGCCTCTCCTTGTGTCTATTAAAACGTTTGCGCAGGGTGAGGTAAAACAAAATGTGCTGAGCCTACCTAGCAACTGGACGGAAGATGTACTGCATTCCCAACTTCCAGCCTATGGCCCAACCTCTTCCCTGTGCTAGGTCTGTTGCTTCCCGCACCACAACAGTAAGCCAAGTTTGCTTATGAGCCTAGAAGAGAAGTAATCCCTTTCTGCAGGATTAGTTTGCTCTGAGTTACTGGAGCCAGATAAGCTACAACTACTGCAAGAGGGGCAAACCCACAAAAGGAAAAGGATTTTCTTTCTCAGGAGGAACTCTTAGATTACATCAGATGCTTCGTGTAACAGTTTGGTGGAAGCAGTGAAAGAATCCAAAATGCACAGCCAAATTGACAACAGGTATAAGAATGGGGCTGGCAGCCTGGGAACGTTTCCTGTAATGATGATGTGTCTGACGATTGCTGTCTGCCCCTTGTAAAGGAGCATTATTTCCAGTGAGATTAAAATGACCGCTGGCGAAACTGAAACAATTAAACGAGGCTCCTCTTTGTTAATACAGGTGCCACACTGAAGTGTTTCTACACCCTGACAGGAGTCTGTCTTAGACAGACGCATCTCAAGGGGAGCTTTATTTTTTCCCACTAGATAGCTAGTGCTACTCGATCAATTACATCATCTTTAAAAATAAAAAATAAAAATGAGGAACTAATGCAGTGGTACCATCACTTTTAGCTACTGTAACTGGTTTATAAATCCTGATCACTGACAATTACAAGAAACCGGATGTGTTCCCAGGGCCAGACTCTTGCAGAGACACACCTCCCCTGAAAAGTTGTGCTGTCAGTTTACGCATTGCTGACACAGGCTCTTCTGCGCTAGGCCTTTATTTTGGGATGACCAGCCTGTTAACCACGTCCTCCTCCTCCAGTATACAGGGGACTCAGAGGTGCCACTTACAGCATCCAGCTTCCCTTAGGGAGTCGCAGGTTGCATCAGTCTAGGCTGTTTCTTGCTGGCCATGGTTTGCAAGTGCAAGCCCTGATAGGAGAGTGCTGAACAAAAACCTGAGTGCGATTCAGTCTTCAGGCTGGGTGGTTGTTTAAGGTACTGGGATTAAGGAAATGAAATGAGATCCAAAATCACTGATCAGCATTGGTGTTCTTTGTTGTGGTAGGTCCAGACTTGCAACTGGGCAATTACTGCATTTCTGATGAATTGTCCTACTGATTTAATGTTGCCTGCTTTCTCTATGTGCAGGGCTATTTTATTCTGTCCCTGAAAGGCTAGGACAATCTGTTTTCACTACGTCAATCGTAGTATTGTTGTGAGAATTTCTGACGATGTCAAATACCCAACCAGGAAGCATTTTGCCAGTAAGCTGAAGAAATATTCACCACTTTAAAATAGATTGCCGTTAATTTAAACAGGCAATACACTGTTTGAAACCACACAGCACTGAAGTTGCTCTATTTGTATCTTTACGTTGTTGGCCAGATGTCTTGGATCTGTAGTTTACCTTTCTAAACAGTACGCTGTGATTTATTTCTAAAGAATTTCTGGCTGAACAAGGCTATCTACACTTGTTCCCCTTATGAACAGAAACAGTACGTGCAATTACAATGCTGTTCCTTTCTTTTGCTGTCCCCTTAACTGTCGGTAGCATGTACAGTTGTGAGTTCCAATCCTGGTTATCCTGATTCCAGTGTGACCGATCAAGTTTATCATTTCTGCGCTTGATGCTTGCTATTAAGGTCCGTGCTAAACATGTGAATGATTCAATATTCAGAATCTGTAAAGTTTGCTTCCAGTTCTGTAAGCTAGCTCTCACAACAGTTCAAGTATTTTCCCACTGGGCCTTGCAAATTAATGTTCTATTTTGAACATAAAGCTGTGAGGATATTCAGCTGGACTACGTACAGATGGCGGAGTACCATCAAGCAGCACATGAAGGGCTGGGATTTAGAATAAGCCATCTCATCTGAAAAACACTTTGGCCATTTTGTAAACCTTGTCATCTAATTTCAGAAGCAGTAAGTGTTAGTTTAAAGTTAGAAATGAATATTACAGGTGGAATATACCTTCCATAAAAGTGGAGACTGATGTACTTTAGTCTGTTTTGGTTGGTCGAGTCTCTGTTTTCTGCTGTTTGTGTTATTTGCTTCTTTTTTGCTCTGTATATTGCTGAATTCTTTGTATTTGCAGAGATAGCTATTAAAACTGAAGGCAGAAATAGAATTTATTTGTATGCAAATCCCTTATCGTGTCTGATTGATTTACATTTGAAATATTGAAGTATCTTGCAAAGATTTATAAGGACCATGTGTCTTCCTCTGCCAAACAAAGGGAACTGATGCTAGTAATTTCTCTGAGTTCCACATGTCAAATCAGCAGCAAGATTAGAAGTATAAATTCCTATTCCCCTGGTGTATTTAGTAGATAATGCTTTCTTCCATTTGAGGTTGCATCTTAGTGGAAATATGCTACTTCCAGATTTGATTTTAACTTCCCAGCGTGAAATTGCTTAATTTTTAATGCTGCGTGATAATTCTTTACTGCCCACAATACCAGTGTCATTCACTGTTTTAATGCTCTGTTCTTCCTGATGGTGCAATAAAGCAATTTTTGTTTCAGAAGTCGAGGTGGGAAGCATACTAATAGGCAGCTGGTTGTTTCTTTTTATTCCCAGATGACAGCAAGAACAACTGTGGCTCGTTTCAGTGCAAGCAATGATAACTTAGCAAGGCTAGACAGGTATTCTTCACTAATTAGATGTGATGAAAGTACTGCAGTAAGTGCCACTGCAACACATTCAAAGCTTTTGATGCCTCCCAAGG
>VXAV01005808.1:90737-104043 GCA_013399715.1 Alectura lathami | reverse complement strand
CAGTATATTGCGCATAAACAAGGTCTTCGAGTGGTGGAAGGCTGAAGTAATTGATAGAATTTTAAATCCTGTTTCAGGAAAATGAGAAGAGGTGGGGAAAGAGAAAATTGCAGCATGAAATGAAACCATGGTTCCAGATGTTTTCCAAGAAAGAAGCAGCTGCATCTTCTGCTAATCACTTCAGAATGTGTGCATCTTCTCAGGGTCACTGCCACTTAAATGCTAAATGAATTTCTATGCTGCTAAAATGAATTTTTCTGTAGGGCAGTCTGCAACAAGAGCACCTATCTAAAGGTGAAATCTGGAAGTATTACTGTTGTGCAAGACGTGTCACCTTCTTGCTGTTGTCAAAGTGAAAGTATCATCATGCTTTTTACCAAATTAAGAAAAGAAATTAGAAGATCACTGACATGTGCAAACTAATGACTAAATCTATTCAGTAAGATCACTTTCCCTGTCCTGGTCTTCCTGCCAAAACATTTTCCATGTTAAGGTTTAAATTTTTTTCCCCACATGGAGTATTTCAAGATGTGAATCCCAGGAAGAACTGCCGCAAGGTTTGTACCTCTTTCAGTACCTTGGAACTGGTTGAATCCATTTCTTTGATTGCGTATTAATCTTGGTGATCAGTTGCTTAAAAAATTCATTGTTGTGGCAATATTGCTGCACATGCATTGCTAAACCTAACAGTGCAAAAACACTTAACAAGAGAAAAGCATGAAAACTTGCCTTGTTTTCTAACATTTCAGAGGACAACTAGATGTTCCTTACTAAAACACATTCATTTTTCTTTTATCAAACTATAGTTTCTGAGGCAGAGTTTTTTCTAACAGGAAACATTCATAATAAAGTGGCCTGGCGGGGAGGCTCCACTTTGATACAGATTTTCTGACCATCTGTTGCCTAGCAGGCAGGTAAGCTAATAAAAGAATAATTGGAATTTTCCTTGCTGAATTCTCTGAGGAGCCCTCAGGAATTCAAACCTTGCTTTTGACCTGTTGGCGTTGGTTTTTATTCAGCAGCCTTTTGTCATTCTTCATATATTCCCCCCCCCCCCCCCAAATGAAAAATGAATCTGANCCAAATGAAAAATGAATCTGAGATTTCAGGGAAACTCTTGACACAAGATGTGTGTTTCATTAGTTATGCTGTAGGCACTTCCAAGAATGTGGTGCTCTGGATTTGGATAAGTATTTCTAGAAATGTGTTGTTACTGAGAGGTCTGGGGTGGGGAGAATCCCAGCACCAGAAGGATCCTGGTTTGATTGCAGTTTAACTCTTATAGGGTCTTAAATCCAGGATAACACTAAGAAGAACCAAAGTCTAATATACGGACTTCAGATTTGAAACGAGTAGTAGTTTGCTTGTTTTGTTGCGCTGTTTTTAAGCTAACCTAGCGGTGCATGCATACCTTTTGACTTTCGTCTGTCATAGAACTGAAACCTGAATGTTTTGACACATCAGTTTAGCAGACCTCTGTCTGCTGAATTCTCTCACTTATTTAGTCTTTGTTCCTGCCTTGAGCGCAATATGAAGCCATGTACGCATGAGCATGAACTCCTTAATGACACATCGCTTCAAAAAGCATGAGTGAAGCTATCAGGACTCTGTCCAGCCCACGCAAACCTCATGGTGGGCTCAGGGTTTAGCACATCGTCACAAAAATTTCATGATGAACAATTTTGTAGGAACTATGTAGCTTACAGTCAGGTTCCCTGTTTGCTCAGGGTAAGTGGGAAAGCTCTTCCAGCTGAGTGCTACAGAGCCCAAACTTTTCCTACAGAGCATGTGTCCTTTCTAAAGGCCTGTTTAATAGCCCTGGGCGTGGAGCATGTGCCTCATGGTTCCCTTGGGCTGCTAATTGGATGCTTTGCTCAGATGTAAGGTATCCAGGCAGGATTAGGGAGATCCAGTGTCAGGTTGTGAGGTGGAAGAAGGCTATCGCTTTTCACTTTCTGGTTGTGTTTCTTTCTGACTCTTCATTTGAGAGGAAACGTTGTTGCACCAACCACTGCTAATAATGTCTGAGGTGTGGGAGGGTCTTGTGAATTTCTGTACTTACTCCTTGGGCTGTATTTGGTTCCTGTGCGGTGTGGATCTGCCGTTCCTGAGGCTCTAGTACAACGTGTCCTTTTACTATGCAGCATCTGTGCTGAGCTCTTCCTCATAGCCACTAGCGTGTCACTTAGTTCATCATTACAGCCGCACAGCAGTGACGGTAATGTTTTCCACTACATTAAATAGAAACTATAGGTAATAACTGACTAAGGGAGTAGTCACAGTAAATGATCAGAATGTTTCTGCTGGCTAGTCAGTCAGGATGCCCATCCAGCTGTAATCTTTGCATCAGCTTACATGGTGCGGTCAGTGAGACATGGAGTGAGCTGTGTGGTGGGAAGAAGTGTAGAATATTGGGTTAGAATTAGGAAAGTATTAGCATTGGTTTGGGTTGGCCCAGTTATGTCCAGTTTCCGTTCAGTTCATGGAGGATCCTTGCATGTTCTTGAGTCACCTGTGGTTGGGGTAGGCTCACAGAGTGTTAACACTGTCATCACTATGAGTCATCATGGCAACTCAGAAACTATTTATAAGTGGAGATCTTTGCTACAGAAACTGGTGCTCATCAGAGAAGAGGAAACACTTCCCACGTAGGCAGCTTTACTTTTAAGATGCTGTGGCAGGGCCCTGCTGAACACGAGAGCAGGCGGTGATGCTAGAGATGTGCAGTTAAATTCATCATCAGACTCTGAAGGCTGCTGAGGTCTGCCAGATTTCTTGGTCCCATGTGGGTGCATCGACAGTAGTGTTTTGGTTCAGGCCAGGAGTGCACTGCTGAAGCCCCGCTCTCCGGATTGTTCCTGCACACTGTGGAGCAGGCTTGGAGCATGCAAATGTTGTTCCTCTTCGATGGAACAAAGCTAAAGGAGGCAATCCTGGAAAGCACTGAAGTGCAGCTCAGCTACTAATGGGCATCCAATCTTTGTGAACAAAAACTCCCACTTGCCCAAATGTAATGATGACCTTAGGCCCATGGAACCAGTTGTTCCGCTCTGCGGACCCACAGTTACTTTGCTAATGCAAACAAAATGGCTGTGCAATTCTTCCTTTTTTTTTTTTTTTTCTCCCCATTTCTTTCTTCCATTGCTATACTTAACATTCCAACATTCAAAATAATTGGTTCTGCATAGGAATTGGCAGGTATTTGATGCTTTAAGTAATATGACCAAATGTTTCTTTTTTCATAAAATTTGGATGAATTTTTTAAGATCTCAGCTCTTGTTGCAACCAAGCTATTTTCTGATTTTAAAGGACTAGTTTGGTTGACAAGTGAAACACAAAAACATCTTCTTCTTCATGACATCTTGTCCTTTTCTGCTACTACTGCTGTGGGGAGCAAAGAGTATCAAAAACATCAAATTTTTAATAGAAAATTACCACCCATAAATATGTGATTTCCAGGGGTCCCCCTGCACTGGCTGCAGCTTTTCTCTTGGTGAATGAATGATAACAGGGTAGTTGTATTGCTTTATATTTTGTCGCTTGAATTTAACTGAACAATGTTTTTAACATGCATTCTTATATTAGATTTTGTGAATTATGATAATAGCTAGCTCACAGGTGGAGCATTGCAAAGCTCTTCTTCATTGATCTTCAAGAATGTATTTTTTCCCTAGTTTGAAAAAACATGTTTAAATTTTCATTTCTATGTGAGAGAAAAGGTTAATCATCATTCATATGAAAGTATGTCAGAATTCAGAGACAGAAATAAAGGGTGCGTTATGGTTATTTGTTCTAAATATTTACACAGGACAGAGCCAACCTCTTTTCAGTGATGTCTAGTGGTAGAACGAGAAGCAGTGAGCACCAAAGGAATCATAGGAGGTTTCCTCTGAATGTCAGGCAGCACTTCTGGGCTGTGCAGGTGGTGGAGCACTGGCACACCTTGCCCAGAGGCCGTGGGGTCTCCTCCTTGGAGAGCTTCAGAAGCCACTTGGACATGGGCCTGGGCACCCTGCTCTGGATATCCCTGCTGGACAGGGTTGGAGCAGGTAGACCCAGAGGGCCCCTCAAACCAACCACAGCCAGCCTGTGATTCTGGTCATGTGAGAATATGTGAAAAAAACGTGAGGCTGATTTTGAGACTGGGAGCTTAAAAATATTTCTTCAAAAGGAAGTGTAGCATGTGTATGCTGTTGTTTTTCTCTCCCATGCTGCCCCATTTGATTATGATCTTCATTATTCTGTTCTTCATTTTTTTTTTTTTTCCAAATTGCTCAGTAAGTGTTTTCTCTTTGGTGATACCTATGTAAAAAATGGAAAAGTGAAGGTAGGTTAAGTAGTGATGATGTGGGAAGCGTGTTGACTCCATTTCACACTGCACAATATCATCTCATTCTTTTCCCTTCTTTCACCATATTTCTTGTGTGGTATGGACTACTGTCCTACTAGTTTTATCTTAGCTCTAAGCATTTATTTAATAGAATCATAGAATGGAAGGGATTGGAAGGGACCATAAAGATCATCTAGTTCCAACCCCATTTAATGTCTTAAGTTCTAAATGCTTATAACATTCATTCGACAATATAATTATAAACAAATTATTTGTTAAAACTGATTAGTTTTAATATATTTTTTTATATTGCTATGTAATTATTTTATTTAGATAAAGTGATTTCCTAACCAAAGTGTTACCCTGTGATTAGGTCCAGGCCAGTAAGACCTCATGCAGACTAGACTTTTCATGTGAGATTCCCAGAGAAGGCATGGGGATGAGATTGGTACTTACTGTAGGAAAGGGGTTAACTTTCCATGGGGCTAAGAACATAATCAGTAGACAACTGGCATGATATATTGGGTTTGTTAGTTTTGGTTTTCTGATCAATGATTGCTGTGCTTTCTGAAAGTGGATGTGTTACACGTCAGTATGTCAGTATGTCACCTATTCAGGCTGACCCATGCTGTATTACTCAGGACAGGAATTAAACATGAGTATTTTTTTTGCCAGCACTGATAGAAATCCTTGGGCAGTTTAAACAATACCAAATATAAGATTATAAAGCAAACTTTTTGTCTCAGTGTATTTACATAAATTGTGTGGGGAACATTCTTGGTTCTCCTTCAGACATTTTCCTCAGTTTTGTCTGTCAGCATCCCCTTTCCCCAGCATCTGTGGTCTGAGTTCCGAGTTCCATTTCTTGCTTTGGGCAGATGAAATATTCCTTCCTGTGTAGGAACACATGGTAGACTTTACTTGCTTTGCAAGATATAAATGTTTTGATGTTTTGATTCTGCTAGAAATTGGTTCTGAAGGCACCTTTGAACATGGATGCCAGTATATCTGTCCATGCCATTGGGTTGGTATCTTTGGGTCAGATGTTCCTGACAGCCATCCAAACTACTCATACAGTTTTACTACAAAACTGACTAAGTTCGAAGCCATTTCCATCTTTCTTGGTAGTGAGCTTATTATATGAACCAGTTCTTCCTGAGCTAACTCCAAACTTAGCTGGCAGGACAGTGGTTCTGAGGAATTAATAGTCTTTGCCATAGATGTCTAATGGCAACAGAAGATAGTCTTAGAAGGAGTTGAAGTTGTGTACAGTCAGTAGATACAGGCAGATCAGTATGTTGGAATTTCTACTTTGGAAGAAGTCCCTTGCCACGTCCTTGTGATATCACTGAAATTGTAACTAGAAATTGGCAAAACAGAATTCTCTATTCTGATAAAGTGATTAGCTGAGAAATCTTATGGGGAAGGTGTAATTCTCGTGGTTAATTTAATTGCTTAAATACTTTTTTACCACTTTTATTCTAGTGAGGTTGGAGGCATATATCATTGGATGGAGCTGGAACAGCACTCAGTCAGGGAGGTTTAAATCACCCTTACAGCTGCTGTGAGCATGTACTTAGTGTTTTCTTTAATGGGAAAACTGGTTTCTGAGGTTTCTGCCACACCCTTAATCACCTCCCTAATTATGCTGCTGCAACAGTTTGAGGACTGCACAGTAAGCTTTAATTAGTGAAATGAACTAGGTTTCAGACAAATAGCTTTCTCACTTTCCCTCATTTTTTTTGACCCAGATCACTTAATCAGTTCAGTTTACAGCATCTCTTCCTCCTCCTCCTCCTCCTCCTCCTTCCAGTGCACACAAACCCAGTTCTGTTAATGGCTCAACTGAGGAGGCAGCAAAATGTGACATCCAGATGGATTTCCTCTGCTTAAAAATGCCCATCATAGAGGGATTTTTTCCCCTTCTCCATTCAGCCTGGCTGGAAATTAGAGTTCTCAGGCTTGTTTAACAAAGCTGTGTTGGTGAACTCTTGAATTTTCGTCCCTGCTTTTTCACATACAGCTGTTTTAAATGTCTTGTTTTAATGGTTTTGCCATGTCTCAAACTTCTGAGTAAAAGTTCTGAAAAGTCCTTTCTAGCAGCACAACGCTACTGATTTGCACAGTTTTAGCTATGGACCAGTTTTCATGTCTTTTTCAGTCCTTTATTTTTCTCATCTGTGATACCTAGAATAGAGGCTTACATGCAATAGTGTGCTAAAAAGTTAGTTAACTTCCTGCCTATGTAGTCATCCCAAAAGTTGGTAACTTGTGGCCTTTCCAGTGCATGCATGATGTAAATTATGTAAACGTTATCATTGTCCATCATCATCCTGTTCCAGTGAGTCGTGTTATGCTTGAATGAAGGACTTTTGCATATATTGCCCTTCATCTACTGGGGCATTTTGACATTATGAGCACGCTTGAAAGGGCTGACTTCTCAGGAATACTGACTCAAGCCATCAGAGGGATTAGCATATTTGTAGTGTTGTGCCACCACATCGGGGTTGGGTGCTAGGACTCTGCCACCTGGATGGGTGTGTATGGGGAGGACACTGAGAATACCCCCCTCCCCGCCCTGAAGGAACTAGGGTTTTGCAACATGTCACCTTGGGCTGTGGGGACATGAAGAAGCAGTGGTTTGGCAAGATGGTAGGAAGGAGGAGGAGAACACATGGTAGAAGCAGACAGACAACACAAAACCATTAGCTGGCGTTGACTGTCAATGGTGAGGGAGAGGCATGAGCTTTACTGCTGTGGGCTGGGGTCTCTGGGCTGGTCCTGTTCTTGTGAGAGTGCTAATGGGCAGCCAGTGCCCCAGGGGCCTAACAGAGGGCAAGAGAAATGGCCAGCACTGCAGCCTGCACACCCACCCAGGCTTCATCTCTATAGCCGGAGACAGGCCGGCTGGGGCAAACTGAGTGCTGCAGCACCTTGTTTGCCTGTTCCGGGCCTCACCTGATGTCTGATCCATTTACTGCATTCAAACATCCACCCTCTGGGGCAGCCCCTGGGGACTCGTGTGTGGAAGTCCGTTGAACTATGAAAAAGCAAATGATGTACAACTTTGATGTACAACTACTTAGATTGGCCAAAAAAGAGGTAAAGATATTTTGCATATTTACATAAACTTAGAGAACTGAAGTTCTCCAAATCGTAAGTCAATAAAATCCTCATACATGAACAGAACTGAAAACCAGCTGTCCACATCTTGAGCGGCTTTGCTCTTTGTGTAAACAATCAAGTACTGGTCTGTGTCAAGATGCTGAACTAGATGGAGCGTTGATCTTCATATGGCAAATACTGCTGGTCTTGTATGTGTTTCCTTGTGAGCTTTCCTGAGGGAATGGTACCTCTAACTTATGAACAGACAATAGAAAGGGTTAGGTATAGATAATACCCTTTTATCTTGGTGTCACTTTGCTTCCATGTTTTGGCAGCTTATCTGAAGGTGTGCTTTTTTTTTTTTTCAAAAGTCAATGCTTTTAAACAGGTGGTTTGATGTTCAGATAATACATAAGAAAATACAACCCACTGTAAATCTTGTCAGTCTTTATGCGCAGTGTACTAGTTATCAGAAATGTTACGTGGGCAGTTTAGTTCTAGCCCCTATAACAAGTCTATCCAGCTTTGATAGATCAAAGAAATTTATTCATTTTAATAAAGAGAATATAGATAATCCCTTTGAGCATCCTGCTCTCATAACAAAAATGTTTTAGGTTTGCTATTGTAAGGCTTCTGAACATCGTAGTTTCAGTTGGAAAAGCAAACTGGCATATGTTTTATTATCTATTATTTATGTAGAACCAGCGTGTGCTAGGAACTTTATGGAAGGATCACAGAAGGAAGCAGTCAACATGCAGAAGCAGAGCTGGGAGGCAATTGAGAACAAATGGCTGAAAGCACACGTGGAGTGTCTTCTGCCTTGGATCTGTAATTTTCTGTGATTTAATATATGGTTGGGGGGGCTTTTTGGTTGTTTGTTTTTGATGACTTTTGTGAATGGCTGGCTGAAGTGTGTAGACATTGCTAGGAATAAGTCCAGTAAGCAGTTTCATACTGGGAAAAAATCTGGATAATTTTTCTTCCTGCTTTCCATAGCCTTGTAAATTGTGACTGTTTTAGCTCAAGTTTATCAACATAATTATTCCTGACCAGTGACTCTGGCTCCTGAGTAGCAAGCAAATGTTGATCACCCTTCTATTGCTGTTGGAAGGTGTCATGCTCTTGCTATTGTTGGCTGAGTGGAACATATATATTCTTGGTCTGAAACTATCAACACTGTGTTGTTATACTTCCTGGAACTGTTAACAGCTTAGGAGCAGACACAGAGTCCCCTCTCTAACATTTACATGGAAACCTCAGCAGAATGGCAGAGCAGACCTTGGAAGGTAGCATCTGCTTCAGGCATCTCAACTAATTCTGTGAATTGAGAAAATTTTGGTAAGGGTTAGCCCAGGCAGGCTGGTCTGAGCACCCAGCTTTACCAAACCCTGGTGCAAACTCTCCTCTAGTGAAGGCTTTGTTTTTATGCTTTCTTCTCAGTGCTTGCTTCTACATGCTGTGTAGCACCTGGAGGGATCATCTGTCTGTCCTCCAGCAGTCGCAAGAGAAGCATTAGAGAGGTGACAGTACCAGAACCACTCCTCACTGAGAAATGAGCTGAGTACTGCCTGGGTGAGCTCAGTGGCTGGAGTTAAATTACCACCAACATGCTCAGAGCCTAATGAACTGACAAATGCAACAGTGAACATTTTATGTGCGTGATGCAGGTATTTGGGTTCAATTTAGTAAAAGCTTGGATTAATTGTACAGTTCAAGCATACATTAATTATAGGAACCTGGAGTTTATAAAGGATTTTATAGGTCAACATGCTTAATTTTTGCTTCTCATGTATAGCTTCATGGTACACCATCCATAAAGCTACCAGGCTTCATTGTATTTTGGTTATGATGAATAACCGAGACTCCATCTTAAAGACAGCTGAGTATTGAAAGTGGCAGGCTGTTCCAAAACTCTTTTTTGAAGCTTAGAAACCTTTTTCTAATTCCTAGATTAAATTTATTCATGGCTACATCAAAGCTATTTGTTTGTCTGGCAATATTATTCTTCATCTAAAAGATTTATTTTCCCTTGGTAGTACTGGTCAGCTGATGCATTAAGAGGGAGGTAATATATCAATTTTCAGTCTCCATTCAGCTGTGCCGAGGAAGCCAACCACTTTTATCTTTCTCTCATAAACAGTTTCCATTCCCTCATTTTTTTTTTTTTCAGTAACCATTCTCTGCTCTTCTGGTGTGAATTCATTCTTAAGCACGGACATACAGAATGAGGTAGATTAGTCCAGACGAGGTCTGGTCGAGGTCTTGTTCAAGTAATATGCCTCTGGTCCTGCTTTACTGAAGACACCTGGATGTGATACAGCAATACAGTTGCCTTTTTCATATTTCTGTCACGATTCAGCTTTAGATGCTCTATGATGAAGTCAGACATGCGTCTTTCTTTTCTTTCAAACTTGGAGTTGATTGCCTGTCACAAAATGCTTTCAGGAAAACAAAGTTACCAGGGTGAACCTGGTTAGAGAGCAATTAAAATAATAATAATTAAAAAAAAAAGAAAAATAAAGAGTAGAGGAAAATTGTTAGTTCCTGAAGCAGAGGACTGTCACAGAGGCCTGTGCTCAGACCTGTCTATTCAGCATGTTTGTAAATGACCTAGACAAGAGTCTAAAGAGACAAAATTATTTAAGGAGGTAAGGATGGTGGAAGAACCGCAGGGTGGCTGGGCCATAAAATAACACTGGAATATAAGTGGGATGAAATGTTAAATCATGCACATAGCAAACACCATCGTGGTTTCACATATGAAGTGATGGGGTCTGCACTGATGAATACCTGGATACCTCTGAGGGGCAAAGTCCTGAGGTTCTGGTAGATGGGGCCAGGCAAATGTCTGCTCAGTGCTAACGCGTAGTCAAAAACACCAGTCAGATGTCCAGCATTGCTAGGGATGGAGGAGAACAGAAAGTGGAAACTGTTCTTTACCGCTTTCTAAATCTGGTTCAGCTACATCCGACATGCTCCGTGTGGTTCTGGTTGTTCCATCCCCAAACACACAAGGCAAACAGAAGGTGAGCAAGAAAGAACATTTATTTTTCATACTGCGATGGAAAACTTAAGAGAGCAATGTTTCTAATCTAGAGGGGATGTTACTCCTGTTCGTATGACGGCGCTTGCAGAGCAGCTGTTTTCGGAGAGGAGCAGGCAGGAGGTGGCTCCCAGGGAACATCTGCCTGACCCTTTGCTGTGCTGGGCAGGCTGGGCAAGGTCAGAGATCAGCAGCAGCATAGCCCTGTAGGCACTGAGCTCTGCCTGGCCTCCTCAGGACACCTACTTGCAGCAGCTGTGGAAAATGCCATGTGTACAGCAGTACAGGAACCTGAACAAGCCAGCAGACGTGGGGCTGCAGAATTACTGGGGCCTGTCTGCACTTGCTTGGAGTGATAACAGAGTAAAGAACTATGTCTACCCAAACTAGATCTCAGGAGATTTCCCTTTTCTTGCTGCAACAAAAACAAAGTACTTTGTTTTGATTGGCAAGCAGAAGAAAGCATTCTTGCATTCTGCTTTATGACCGCTTTTACTGCACCCATGATTTACGCTTAAAACCAGGCTGTCTGGCAGAGGACACTTTGGCAACATAGCTGCTTGCGCTGAGTACATGTGTAATTGCACACGTTTGTGGAATTGAGATGGCTGGCTGGGATCAGCTTGTGAAACAGTGGATACATTCCCACACTTGAAACAGATCGCTGTACGTATTTCTGGTACACAAATGACAAGGCAAAAATCCAGCCACAATGGCTGGATCCCAGGAGTTTTGCTGTGAAAAGGTTTGTTCTGCTCATAACGTTTGATGGGTTATCATCAACATGCTTCTTGGAAGTGTGCAAGTGCACTGTCTGGCATGTTGATTTAAATGACTTGAAGTGCAATTTAAATGCTTTTTTAGAGATCTTAGGGCATTTTGCTACTAATCAGGTCTAGGAACATTTTTCTGAAGTGTGGATTATCCCACTAGATAAGGTGAGTAAACAGAGTTGCATCACTTGGTAAAACTAAGCAAAAAGGTCTGCAGGAAAAACCAGAATAAAACAGTTTTCCTGCCACAGGTTCCCTCCTCTTGAGTACACATTACTTGCTTCTCCGAAATACGCATTAATATGCTCACGCTAACAATTTTGAAATCCAAAAATATTTTTGGATTTTTACTTCCTTGTTGCCAGTACTTAGACTGTTTGCCTGATTAAACCAGACCTTTTTTGAATGGCATTTGTCAAGAATTTCAGCGGTCAGTAGTGAAGCAGTTCTATATCTCATGCCGATATCGAACAGATACATGAGGTCCCACTTTTGGCTTAGCCTGTGCCTTTCCTCTGCTTTATTCCAGGCTATGGACACACAGTGCCTTTATCTGATGGAGGAAAGGCCTTCTGCATCATCTACTCTGTCATCGGGATCCCGTTTACGCTGCTCTTCCTGACAGCGGTGGTACAGCGCATCATTGTTTATGTCACCAGGCGGCCTGTCCTCTACTTCCACATTCGCTGGGGCTTCTCCAAGCAGATCGTTGCAATCATCCACGCTGTAGTCCTTGGGTTCATCACTGTCTCCTGCTTTTTCTTTATCCCAGCAGCAATTTTTTCTGTTCTGGAAGATGACTGGAATTTTTTGGAATCTTTTTACTTTTGTTTCATTTCCCTGAGCACCATTGGCCTAGGAGACTATGTGCCAGGAGAAGGCTACAATCAAAAATTCCGAGAGCTGTATAAAATTGGAATTACATGTAAGTGTCAAATTAACCAGTTAAATAAGTGGTGTTTTGTTAAAGTTAAAAAAAAAAAAAAAACAAAANTTTTTTTTTTTTTTTTTTTTTTTTTTTTTTTTTCTGAGCTGTCAGCTAGCGATCTGGGCATTATGAGTAACTGGGCAATGAGGAAAGCTTTACGTGAGGTCAGTTTCTGAGTTAAGAAGAAAAAGCTGAAAACAGAATTCCATTGTGCTAAAGCATAGCTACTTATTCTCCTATTAATAATAGCAAAAAATGCCCACATTACTGTTACAAAAATGGTTAGGAGCATGTTGGGCTAAGATTTTACAGAATATCATGGAGTCAGGAGATGGTCCTTGCAACCTAAGCTCATCTGCTAAGGTGAGGTGACAGGTGGGCAGAGGAGAATCAAGGAGCAATGGGCAGAAGAGCGAAATTTTTTGCTCCAGTTGTAACATAAGGTAGCTGAAACTGGCATTGGGACATACCAGCTGTCAACGAGAGACAAATAGACTGAGGTGATGATAGAGCAAGGCCATGAATGTTAGATTATCATTGTTTAACTAGGTCTGGCACGGGAGAGAGGCACAGCAATCTGTGGTTTGATCAAAGAGCAGGGCTGAGAAAATGATCTGTTGCTGATGTTCTGAATGAACACATTTTCTGATATGGCTTCATTCGGCACAGTCCTGGCCTCAGCAGAGGCTGTTTGAATTGAAGGATTCAAACAGCCGAAACAAGCCTTTCCTGTCAGGTCTGTTTCTTAGGCTGGCGTGTCCTTATCTGGGCTCCAGTGCATGATCCAGCAATCATAATGTAGGCAGAGTGTCCATTAGCTTGGTTTGTGTTCTGCCTAAATTAAATTCATGCCTTTGATTTGCTTGCCTTGAAGAAAGGCCTTGAACTAGTTGAAGAAGGTATTTTAGTCTTCTCAGTCTCCTGCCAGGGTTGTGGTCACTGCAGATTTCTTCCTCTCCCCATCCTGTTTATCTTACCAGCAGTAGCTTTGAATTATTACTCCACTGATCCCCAGAGTTAACCTGGGGATGATAAATGATTAAGTGAATAGTGGAGTTCATGTATAATAAATGCCTAGTAAAAATTCTGAAACCTCAAAACCATAAGAAAATATCTTGGGTCAAATT
>VXAV01005808.1:58216-88819 GCA_013399715.1 Alectura lathami | reverse complement strand
TATAATGGAACATGACCAGCTCTCCTTCTCCTCCATCTCAGACCAAGCAGCCTCCATGAAGGACGATCAGAAGGCAAACGAGCCTTTTGTGACTTCCCAGTCCCCAACTTCCAATGACAGTTCTCTCAACAATTAATACAGGGGCATCCACAACATTGGTTTGGTGCATTTATGCTACTTACCATAAGAAATAGAATGTATCATATTTTTTTTTCCTGAAAATATCCAAGCTGGAAGACTGTGCTGTTTTAGCAAGGATTCATCACTTCTAACATAGAAAAGACTTCTGGGGAAAAGTGTGGGAGCCACCCTGGGAACAGGGGAAGAAATGTAGGATGTGACTGGGAACGTGAGGCCATTTTGCCTGAGAGATAAGGAGTTAGGAGTACCACCTTCAGAGGTGCCAGAGAGAAAGGCTTGCACAAGCAACTTCATATATCCGTAGGAGAGCAGGCCTTCACTGAAATCCAGCTCATTTAGCTGCACGCCCCGTCTTGCAACTAGGTGAAATAACAATTTGGGATGTGCACTTTTAATTGTCTCAGAAATGTAGTCACAGATATAGTCCAAACACACCAAATATCTGAATGAGGAAAATGTTTCCAGAGCAGTATCTGTAGACCTGCTGGAGGGGAGTATCTAGATCATCCCGCTGTTACCCAGTAACGTGCATGTGCGAACAATAACGGTAGGAATGGAAAAGCAGGGCTCTGTTCCCTCCTCTGCCCAGGCCATTTACATTCAAATTTCCTACTTCCTTAAAATGTCCCCTAATCACAAGAAAAAATGTCCTGAAGAGAGTGTGCCTTGAGTCTTCCATGCTGTTTTGCTTTGTAAAAAATACTTTCGTAAACTCTGAGAGGTAGCAAGAGCCATTGGGAAGTGCTGGATGAGACAGGGCTTTAGGGAAGGGGAACAGCTGCATTTCAGTCCTCTCCCCTCTGAAGTGGGTAGGAGAACCAAAAAGAGAACTGAAATTCAGCATATGCCACATTGGGCATAGTCATATGCTTAAGGCATTCTCCTAGGAGAGGACTGAAATATTTTCAGCAGAGGAAGAACTCGATTCTGTTTCTTCCCCAGTCCAAGCCAGTGTGCACTGAGCTGTCGGGCATTTGGAGGAGCAGAAATAGCGTCAGCCCCGTTTTCTTCTTTTGGTTTTCTGACTAGTACTCAGAGGACACTGGAGGAGAATGGAATGCTTCCAAACAATTTTTCAGTTTTTCGTATAGTGAGGAAAAAGGAAAAATGTCACATTTGGTTCAGATGGAACCGAAATTTTTTCCCCTTGGGAAAAGTCACTAAAAAGTCAAGATCCCGCTCAACTTCTGAAGCTGGAACCTCTTTGGCTGTAACAAGAGAGGCATTTTAGTCCAGCTACCAGTCACTGTGCTGAATGCAGGGACCTCAAAGTGAATTTCAGGGAGCAGGAGACGAGACTAAGTGGTCACAGTACTCTCTTCTGGCCTTAAGAATCTATGAAATGGGAATCTCGGTCATGTTTTGCAATGAGTAAGAGATTTGGAGCACAAATAGCCATATTAGGACAGCCTCCCACATAGGATTAGTGTAGAGGAGAGCCTTTTCCCTGCAGTGCAAGCATGCCAGATCGCCTGTAATTTGGCTTTTAGTGTTTAGAGCTGAACAATATTTTACTGTAAAAGAAAAAAATTTGCAGCTTGTCTAGAATTAGCTCACAGGAAAAATACTTGAAAGCAAATAACCCAAAATATTCTGTTTGAGCTTAATTATGGCTAGCATCAAATCAATTTTATATCTTTACTGGAAAAACTTACTTTATTGTTAAATCAGCTAAAAGTGTGCAATTTATATTTGTAGAAAACCAGAGCTAAAGGTTTTGGTTGTTTTGGGGTTTATAGATTAGGTGAGAGCATACCCTGTTTGCATGTTCCCAGGAAAGTGGCTATTTTTATACTGCTTAAGTTAACACGGTTCTATTTATAACAAATGATAACCAATATATATGTACATATATACATAAAGATATTTATATACTGTACATATATCATGAATCACCAGAGTTTAACCAACTTAGGCACAGCATTTGAGATTTTGTTTTCCTAGACTTCTCTTTGTACAATGAATGATAAGAAATTATGGCATTAAAATAACACTGGCGTAAAATTAAGCATACTGTACTACAAGAAATGTTGATACTGATTTTTTTTTTTTTTTCAGTGAAATGTTATTGTCGTCAATACCTTAAAACTCAAGATTTCTTTTCATTTCAGTGTAACATTAAGCTCTGAAGGGTATGCACAAATGCTAAGTGATATACAAAATAATTCTGCAACATGTACACAATTGCAAAATGTAGACACATTAAAATGAAAGCACAGAATTCAAAGCAGAAGCGATAAACTAAGCAGTGTACTGTGATGTAGGTGAGAATTTGTTATTTTCAACCTCGAGAGTATGGCTTTTGGCTGCCAGCACTCGGAAGTGGGGAGTATTTTCTTTAGCAGTGCGTGTGCGTGCACATGGTGTGCAAAAAACCCGTCTGCATTTGTCAAGATTGTGCATCCCCTAGTTAGTCTTCCTCAACACAAGGAGGGACTGTTAATGCCAGAGTGCGTTACCTAACCTTGAAATTGATTGTAGCTTAGCATTGTATTGGTTATTCGTATAGAAAAAAGCATTCCAAAGTGTGTTTGTTTTTGTTTCAGATGCTGACTGATTATAGCAAATAAAAAATAGTGGCAAAACATTCGTCTTGTCTTTATAGCCTAACTACTCCAGTATTTGAGGAAATCAATGAAAACCGCCATCGCCAGTTATCAGTAGCACTGATTAAAATAACAAGCTTCATTTCCTAATGGTTTTACATCTTCATGTGAAGCCAACATGGAAGATCAGAGTGGTTAAAGCTGGAATCCAGATTAGAAGATGACAGCTTATGGTGCAAGAACCTTGGTATAAGATGCGTGTCTTTCCTAGGAGCAGACTATGAGGCACATGCATGTAAGCTCAGATGGAGAGCATGGGTTGTAAAACATCAGCGCCTAAACAAAAGCTGGAAGAGGGAATCAGAAAAGTGAGCAAATGATTTACACAGAGAAGAGAATTGCCCCGTGTCCTGCTGTCACCTAGCCACCTTCCTGCCTTCAACTGATCCAGGCACATCTCCCATTAACAGCTTTATTCCCCTGCTACAGCCAACACTTTCTATCTCTGTCTTTCAGTGACTAAATATACACTTGTTTTATTACTTTTTCAAGGGAAAGAGCTGACAGGCCACTCGGTTTTCAGGAAAGAAAATGGAAGAACCAATTGAGTTTTGGTGTCAGAGCAGAGCAACAGCCATGTTTGCCCTCCAAAAACATGTCCTGTTCCCTAGTTGTTTCTTCCCAAGGATTACCAATGGTACCTACTGCAGGTGAACACAAGAGGTTGAAATGAGCAATTTTTTAAGTAGGTAACTTCAGAGGCTGAGGTGGTTTGCAGCTTTAATGCCAGGGCTACACAAGTTACCTCGTTGGGCGTTCATGTCAGAGTAGTTACACAAGAGCAGCAGTTCTGGCTTACAGTAAATGTTTGTCTAGCTCAGTATTTTTTTGGCCAAGAGCAGATGTGTGGGCAAGCACATAGCAATAGTTCCCCAGGATATTCTCCTAGCTCCCAGTCTGTAACAGTGGCTAGGAGATACAGACAGTGTAGGTGTGCTGTAAGACTGCTGTGCTGATGTGCATGCTCTGTTTCACCAAGAGGTTGTCCCACACAGGGTCAAATAAAGGCTACCCATTACCTTCCCACAGTTCAGCTTCAGGGTAGGCTCTTTGCAGCAACCAGGTGGGGTAGTGCTAACACACGGAGCGTGATGACTACATGGGAGGGTCTTGGAAAATGGAAGAAAGGCAGAGGAACTAATTCTGCCTGCTGTCACTTGGACACTGCTTTCTCTGGGTAGGTAGGAACAGAACCTTGCAACTCCACATAATCATGTAGATAGTCAAAAAAGAACTGAGGTTAACCATAAGTTGCTAGAAACATTAATGGACTGATGCTGTGCCATTATTGTTTGTTGTTCTACTTTCGACAGAGGCAAAATAAAGTTACTATACCTGGAAGCAGTGTCATTCCAAGTGCGCAGCGGTACAAAAGAGCGGGGCTTCTCTTCTCTGCAGAGCGTTCCCCTGGTAATGGTCGTTACAGTAGTGTGTATCAAGAAGCTCTTAGCCAAAAAAAGTGTTCATCTTCCTGTTGCTTGTTTCAAGCAAAGACTAATTTTTGAAATCACCATGACTAGCTCTATAAATTCACACTCTTGCTAATGCATATCAATGTCCTTTTTAATACCTACATTGTAAGTCTCATCGCTTCCTGTGTTACCACTCTGTTTCTTGTCCCAGTGACCTTCCAAGGTCATCCCCTTGCCACCAATGCTGAGTGCTGTGACGCAGTTATTTTGCTGGTCACGATGCAGATTTGTCAAAGCCGTTGCCTTAGCTGACAAAGAGAGTGCCACGCGTGTGGAGGTGTGTGCCAGGTGACTGTTAGGGAGCGAAGAGGGAAGGAGTTGGGGGCAGGTGCACAGGCTGGCTGCCCATCCTCCTGAGTGGCAGAACGCAGTGCTTGCCAGGAGGGACAGCAGAAATCGGGGCGGCTGTGGGTGTCAGGGCCAAGTCATCCTGGCAAGCTGACAAGGGACCGCATAGATTTCACCAGGCTTTGTTACCTGTCACGTGAGTAAGAGGAGAGTATGTCTAGAGGAAGGAAGGAAGGAAGAAGGGTATGGCCAAAATTCATCTGAAGCTAAACTCAGTGGAACTTTGCCTTTTTGCAATCTGTTTATCATCCACTGCAGTTACTTCTGTTGCACTGTATGTAACACAAACCAGGAAAAGTCTTGGATTTTCCCAGTATGTTTGTTCCGTGTGCTCCCTGAAGCACGTTATGCTTGTTCTAAGAACAGCTTTTCCTGCATTATGTTCCCTGAGTGGTCAGCCCTGTAAGCAAGAGCACAGGGCAGCATCACTGCTGAGGCTTCCCCGTCCCCGTCCCCGAGCACGGGAGCATCCAGCAGTTTGGCTGCAGCCACCGCGGGTTGCACCAGCCTGCTCCTGAAGCTGGTCCCAGGATCTGCCACACAAGGGCTGTGCGATTCGCCTGGCTGCTCTCTGTACGTCAGCCAAAGCTCGTGCTGCTTGTAAGATTATGACAACAAAAACTAATAGCTCGTCTAGAAGGATTAAATTATTTTCTTTTGAAGTTCCTCATTACTCTGCTGCTGGCCGTTATGTAGACTCTAATTTTATCCTGGCCTGCGATGCCGTGTTATCCTACAACTGTAAAGCATCTGTCTCAGCCAACATTGGCAAAGATTAATTAAGGTGCTTGCATAAACAGAAGGCAGCAAACTGTGATGTTGGTTTGAATGGGAATTAGCAAATCCTAATTCTGCTTTCCAGGGCTGGTTTCCTGACTATGGGCACAGATCTGCTGAATTTGTTTTGCAGCTGGCAGTTGTGATTTGAGGCATTCTTTCAGAACAGATGTGAAAAATATCCATGTCTGGGAGGGAGGTACAACATCACGTGTGGGCTGAAGTCCCAGAACAGGTAGTTAGTTGCTTTTGCAGACTGCTGCTGTTTGCATGAGGTAATAAGGCCTTGTTTCAAACTCATTTTACAAAAACTCAGATCTATGCTCCAATTAATGCAAATTACCTACTTCACGTTCAGAGGAAAGGAAAGGAAAGGAAAGGAAAGGAAAGGAAAGGAAAGGAAAGGAAAGGAAAGGAAAGGAAAGGAAAGGAAAGGAAAGGAAAGGAAAGGAAAGGAAAGAAAGGAAAGGGAAAGGGAAAGGAAAGGGAAAGGAAAGGGAAGGGAAGGACAAACCCAAGAATACAGCCTTGTTCCCTACCTTGCCTCCCAGGGAGCCCGGCCTGACTGGTGGTGCTGCTGAATCATGGCCACAGCCAAGGAAACCCCAGCTGTGCAGGCACAGGCAGAGCATGGAGGTGGGCAGGCTGTGCCCTGGGAAGGCTTCAGGTGCCATCCTGTGCCTTGGGAAGGAAGCGGGGCTGCACAGCGGGGTGAGAGCCTGTTCCCACTGCGGGGTGGCAGGGCCAGAGGTGGCGATGGAGCTGGAACCCAAGTAGCCTCCCTGCAGGCGAGAGGAGAGACCGCATCTGCCCTAAGGACATGCATCCAACCTACCCAAAAATCTGTGTGTATCTGCCAAGGTACTGATTATTTTGATGGCGCGTGTATTGCCAGCTCATCTTTTCACAAGGGAGGCAAATAAGGTTTTTTTGTTTTCTTTGCACATTGTGCATTGAAACAAAAACTTATCCCAAAACATCAATAGTTTTTCCAATGGTTTTAGACCTGAACGCCCTTAAATGTGAGCTTAGTGACAGAATAATATATTGATCTGTACACAGACAGGAGTCCCAGGCTGAATGCTTGAACAAAAATAAACCCTCCGGGCAAATGATTACCCAGGACTCTCTTCCCCTGCTGCAAAATCCAGGCCTGCAGGGAAGCAGCAGTGATCACAAAGCGGAAAGGTAGGAATAAATGGACAACACAGAAATCTAGTTCAGCGAGACCCCAGGAAGATAATTTGGCTGCATCCCAAGACATGAGGGATAGCTAATGCTATCAGCTACAAACATTTCCTTGTGCTATTTTTCTGCCTTTTTATCATTGTTACATTTTGCAGCCATCCTGTGAGCCAAGGGCTACCACCCTTCCAGAACACAATCCAAACTAATTTTTTAATGATTTTTAGAGGCGTTGCGTCAGCAACGTGATGGTTCCCTAGCACCACCGTGTTGGCAGCTGCATGGGGCATTCCCTGAGGCCCCGTGGTCAATTCAGTATTTTAACAATGCCTCACATCTCATGCAGATTCTGTCTTCTTTGTATTTGTGCTGTTGTTTTATCAGAGATGGCAATTATTGACACAGTCAGGTTACCTGAGAATCAGAAGCATGTATGAGACCTGGTGCTTTTCCTCGATCTCAGGAGCCCAAATTCAGCACCTTTGTGCCCAAGTGGCCTTCCTTTTCTCTGAGCTGGGTTGTGAATTTCTGATCCTCCCTTGCTTTGATTCAGTTCCTATCCTAGCCCCCACACAGCAGCCATAGCACACGATCACATGGGAGCAAATCAATTTTAATGTAAATTTGGCCTATTTAATGCCCTGCACAAGCCACAGCATTAACAGTTTTTCTGTTTAATCTGAACCTTGGCTAACTGAATTACATGAAAATCCCTGTGACATCTTGGGAGGTGCTGGCTGAATATTTATCACGTAGAGGGACAAATTCAAAACAAATTGAGTCTTTAGTCTTCATGCTGGCTGTAGGTGTGTATTAAAGCTGCTGCAGAGTTGTATGTGCTTTTGACAGGCTGAAGTCTTTACTTGGTTATCAGTCCTCTGAGAGATGTTGCTGTCAAATGGTTTTGTCTAGAGACATCCACTGCTCAACGGCTGGCCAATGCGGGCTCTGAAGGAGGTTTCGGGTAAGCAGTGCTCCTGCTGAGGAAAATAGACTTTCTGCATATTTACACAGCAGATTAGTGGCTGACAATTATTCCTGGGTGAAAAAGACTCACTTTAAATAACAGCTCCTTTGGTTGTGTTTTCAGAGGTTGTTACCTCTTGGGGTGATTTTATGCAATGTTTTCCATTTGTTGTCACTTAAGAGTATTTAGTTCTCCTGTTCTAATAAAACCAGAAATCCTGAGTGAGCATGCAGCTTGGGAATGGCACAGGCTGAAAGCTCCACTTTGCAAACACTTATCTATGAATTGGTTTCTGTGAGTAAGCTCTCTGAAATCAGAGAGTTTCTTCTAGCCAGGTGTATTGAAACCTATTGACCAAACAGGACTGGGCTCGGTCCAAGACAGAGGAAAAAGTCCATTAGTTGCAAGAACTGTTGATCGGCAATGTCTTTCTTCATCATGTTCTCTTCTCTGGTTTCATGCTCCACATCACACCTAAAAGAACTTAAAATTTCATGGAAAAGAGCGAGTGAGTTGTCCTTGTGGTTTCAGCTGGCCTGGTCCAGCCCAGGCCATGGAACATCAAGCAGTCAGATGCCTAAAAGTGCCCTCAGTGCCAATGAGGCACCACGCACCCAGAGCAGCAGCCTGCTCTGCCCACAGCCGTTCTGGTGCTGTAGGCAAGAGTAAAACCCCAAATCAAAATCCATATCCTTCACCATCATTTCCACTGAGAACCATTCCTGTGTTATAGGATGGCTTGGGATGGAAGGGACCTCAAGATCATCTAGTTCCAACCCCCCTTGTGTTCACGCAATCTGTCACGTATCCTAATCAGACACTGTCCTGTAAAAGCAAAATACCTGCACCCAGCATCCTTGTTCAAAGCCTGCTCCGACACTCTGCTTTCTTCTTCTTCCCAAGAAAAAATCTCTTGGGGTCAGCATACAACCCATTGATCTTGTGCCAGCTTTTATTTGAATGGAAAGGTTTCTTCTCCCTTCCTGTATCTGTTGCTCAGGCATCCCCTGGTAACATCTCAGCAAGCAGCAACAGACCTTGTTCTTTGATGCCAGGTGAGCTATGCCACACATTTTCTGTCACGTTTCCTACTTCTGCTAACCAGGACTATGTAATTCTTCCTATGAAATAAAGCAGCCAACCATTATGAACACATGCCTTGTCTTGCATCGTAAACACCAAGGCTACTTTGTGATCTGAGATACCTCTTTGTGCTGGTAATGCCCCTGCCAATTACTCTTGCACTTCCCTTTTCCCCAAGTCCTTGCTCTCTTTGTAGCCCTTGCAGTACATCCCATCTATATAAATAAATCCTGGTGAGTCACTGCACTGAATTCTTCCTCTAGATGAGGCCAACTAATCTGTGCTAATTACTGAAATAATCTTATTCTGTCTGTATGAATTTGTACATAATAACCTGCCACACCTTATTTATCCTTTCAGTGAACGTGTCTTGTGTCATCTGCCTAACTTTACCCCTGCTTACTGACAAAATGTAGCAAAGGAGACCAAAAATACTTGCAGTGTATGCTTGAATGAAAAGGGAAATGCATTGATGGATAGAGCAGCACTGGCTACCTGTATGATGAGATTCAAGTTTTGACATGTTTTAATCTATTTGGTGTTTCCAAACATTTTCCTTCCCTGTTTGCCATTAAGAGCTGGCCCCACAGAGTCTGCCGCAGCCATTACGTGCTGCTCTCCAGGCAAACAATGTATTTTATTGGCACGATGACTTCCAGTGGCTTCCACAATCCAAATGTCAGCACTTAAGCATTGAATTATACCCCTACAAAAGTGCAGATGCAGACAGGAGGAAAAGGTGCAACTTTAGCTAAGAGAGGAAAAGCCTGGAAGCGCTGAGGAGAAGCGAGGAGGATCCAGAGTCACGCAGGACCCCTAATGCTTGCTGAAGGCCCAAGGAAATGGTTGCAGTGTTTGCTCAGGTGATGGTCAGGCGGGTGTGTGATAGCACAGCAGCAGGGTCAGGTTGCAGTGCAGCATCTCATCTCCCCTGGGCTGCGTCTTACCTCCCCCTGCCCACACGAGGGACAGTGTCCTGAGCCAGAGCTGGCTGTGCTGCCATAGCTGCGGATGAGCTCTTCGGCTTCTCACTCAGCAGGAGGATCGCAGATGGTCCGGAAATCAAGCCTCTTTCCATGCTGGCCCACCTCCCCACAACGCTCGTTGATAAAGTCACTTATGCCAGTTTTCTCAGAAAGGACAAACGTATGCTGGCTAACTGCTAACACCAACTCATTTCCCCACAGTAATTCCAAGTTGCCACTTTCTGGCTTTTCAGGTCTACCAGCTCTCCACAGCCTGGCTTCCCACAAAAGAAGCTACATCTCCCTGCTCGTGCTCCTTTAATCATAGTCTCCTTGGACTGGGGTTTGTTTGTTTGTTTGCTTAATCATCTCCTGCTCTGTTGTGCTGAGCTCTAGCTCCATGCCTCCTGTTATTCTTGGCACCCGAATCAGCTTTAGCTGGTGGATAATCAGCCCCTGTTTTACCAACCGACATTTGTTCCACTGTCAGCTTGCATTTCAATTTCTCCTCTGATGCCAGTTGCTGCCTCGCGCTCTGGCGTGCAGTTCCAGTTGCTCTGCCACGTGCTGCACACCGCGCCGTGCTCCGCTCCGCACTTCTTCCATCTGTGCGTCAGGGCAGCTTGTTGCCTGGTGCCTTGTTCCTGCCCATCAGCCTGCTCTGCCCACCCCTACACCTGTGGTAGCTGCCATCTTGTACCTGCAGCTTTATGTGATTATAGTTCTGTGCAGAATATTTCTTAGATTTAAGCCTAACTTGATTAAATATTAAACCAATGCCTCCTTACAGGCATGCTCATACATTATGAAGTGCTGGTTTGGCTGTTTTAGCATAGAGCTATTTTAATGCATTCTGGGTTTGATAATCAAAATACTATCAACCTATTTCACTCAATTCCTACTTTTCCAAATTTGTATTTCATTGATCACTAAAAGCATGTATTGTGCTGAACAAATAGAAATGTAGCTACTGAGGCATTTATCTACATAATGGCTGTACGAGTATTTTGCATGGTTTGGCTAGACTGCACAGACTGTGGGACTAGATTAGGCTCTGGTATTTGTGGAAAAGACCACAATTAAAATAATCTTTAGGAAAAGCTGGTTTCTAAGTTTCACAATTCCTCCTCTCCCACTCAGAACTCTCTCGGTCAGATTTTTAGGCCACCTACATATTTTCCAAAGAAATATACACATGTGGAAGGCACTTTCCAAGGCTGCAGTTGTTTCGGGTAAGTGGCTGCTCCCTTTGGTGTTTGTCCCCACTGCCCAGACCGTATGTTCCAGGTAAACTGGAGGATGTGGGGTTTCATCACCCAGCTTACAAGAAAAGTCTCCTGGAAAGGGCTGGGCAGCCAGGAAGAGCATTCAAAGCAGAGAAGCAAAATGGTAAAGCTGAATATAGATTGTTTTTTTTAAAAGTTTCCCAGATGTAAGAGACAATGAGCTAAACCATTAAAAATCAAAGAAGAAACACATTTATTTCCTTTTGATGTTATGAATAAAGATAAGACAGAAGAGTTAACAATGGATAAAATATTCTAAAAGAGATAAGATGTAGCAGTTCTTTTAAAAATAATCAAAGACGACAGCCTGGATCCCAAGATAAGGAAAATGAGGATGCAAAAGGCATCGTGAGCTCAGTAAGAAACTGGCAGCTCTTTTGTGCAACCTGATGTGTTTTCAAAACTAGGCAATATTGTCTGTCGGGCACATACTGATGGAGGGTAAATACAGCTGTATTCTTAGCAACAGATAAAGCAGAAATCATCTCAAAGTGGGAGTTATTATTCCTCAGTGGACAAAACCCTGCCCCCACCAAAATCATACTCAATGCTGTCTTTAAGATGTTGTCATTTTCTTTAATCTAAATGTGTCTGCTAACTTCACTGGATTAAATGTGAGTGAACAGGCACAGAGTGATCTGCCAGGCTCCTTAAAACACGAAAATGCCTCTCCTCTGGGGCTCAGGCAGCTCTCCCTTTAAGAGGGGCCAGGAAGCTGGGACGGATGAGGGCAATCAGTGGCCAGGCCAGGAGAGGTTTGTGGTTTGCAGGTCACAGCTTCTCTGAGGAGGGCCAGGCCAGAAAGGGATATCACAAAAATGTAAGCAAAGCACATGGGAACAACACCTGGCACCACCAGCCCCATCAGCCTTCACTCTGGAGCAAGGACTTGCTGCACAGAGTGATGGAGGCTGTTACTGGTGTTGGCGGGCACAGGCATGGCAGCAGCCTACCTAGGTCAGCACATCTGCGTGTGTGCAACGGCTCTGGCCTGGTTCCCCAAGGAAGGTAAGGCCCAAGCGTACATCCCCTGCTCACTGTGGACGCAGCCCCCAGGGCTGGGGCTGGGGCTGTGGAGCCCATCCTGCCCGCGTGGGGCACAGTGTCTGTTGGGGTGTGCCTGCCCCTCTTTGGGGACTGGGGGCGATGCTGAGGGTGAGAAGCAGGGGCTGGAGAGAAATCAGAGGGCTGGGGCAGGTGTCAGGTCAGGCTTCTGTTTGGACTCTCACAAGTGTTGCTTGGAGATATAGGGAGAAAGGTTAAACTGCCCTGGGACTAGAGGATGAGTTTCTTTTCTTTGTGGAGTTAGCAAGGCAAGGATAAAACCCTTGTTAGGAGAATAGACAAATATATTGCTTTAATCTAGCTGGGTTAAAGCTCCTCCATATGTTTAAAACCTCACCTTATCTGAGCCATATGCCTTCTTGCAGCTGAGTTTCCCTTAACACACAGCAATGGAAAAGACTCAAAACGCCTAAAAAGCATGTCCCTGCTTCACAAAATCCCAGCTGTCACTCATATAACTGTCATCAGTTATATGCCATCACTGCCCTAAGCCCTCCTTACTACACATCCAGCTGCCCAACTCCTTTCTCGTCCCGGTCTCTCCTTCCTCCTTTCCCTCCCTCTCCCCTGCCCACCTCCTGCTGTACCAACCCCACCTCAAGATCCCCAGGCTCCCCTTTCCTCTCTCCCTGCTCGGCTCACCACACGCACAGCTGCTTTGAAACCCATTGGCACAGAGGTGTCCTGAAGAAAATGCATTTCTGCTGGCTCAAGGGGCCAGTTCTGTCACAACACCCTGGCTGAGGGTGTTGTCTAAGGAAAAGTGCCGAGCCCAGCCTCTGGTGCTGCTCCTGGAGCCCAGCACAAGGTGCAATGAAAAACATTGCCTGTAATAGAGGTTGAGGAGGCACCCCAGTGGGAGTAGGGCTTGGGGACCTCTCTGACTAAGGAAACAAACCAGATGTGTATGGTATGGTTAGGACAACAGGTTTATCGTCTGTCTCCAGGCTGTGTTGGTACTACACGGATGTTCGACAAGTAATCCACAGAGCTCCAGTTGTGCAAGGTACTTTGTGAAATAATCCCTTTGCACATCTTTTTTTTTTTTTTTCCCCCTAAATAAACAACCTGCTTCTGTTTAATCTTTCCCCATCGGCCCCAGTTCTGCTGGTTTGGTCTTAGTGACAGACAGTAAGCCAGCATCTCCTGAGATTTTCTGTAAACAGAGTTCCCAACACTCGTGTTTCACTATTGGAAACTCCTGGTAGCTTTTGCAGTTTCTGTTTTATTAATGCACTCCCAGGTGCAGCTGGCCGACTGCTTTCCCCTTCCATTGTCTGCAGCGTTTGGCTGTTTTCCACACCGCTCTCCCCTGAGTTCAGCCTTGGGCCAGGGCTGGCCATCTGCATGCATACCTTAACCGCTGATACTTCCTCCTAAAGACTGTGGATTATAAACTCTCTTTGGCTATGTTCAGGTTTGTGCTTTCAAAAATGTTGAAATGTCAGAAAATATTGTTTGTTTCTTTCCATCCTCTGTTCTTCCAAAAAGTAAGGCTGAGTGAAAAGGAAACAGGCAAAGAAATACTGATCGGAATGTTCTGATTTTCCTGCGCATAATGCCAGTGTCTCACAAGCTGTTCAGCTGGCACAAACAGTACACCTGGCTTCAAGGTTTCACACATTTGTAATTTTTTTTTTTTTTGGCTACAAAATACTTCCCTTCAAACCCATATCAGACTTTGATATAAATATAAATGTATATGTATATATATCTTAGTTGGAAGAAGTAAGAACTTTTCAGGCACCATCAGCTCCAAGTTTTCAACATGCCAGTGGCTGGGCTATTTGATTTTGTGCCCTGTACGGCCTCACTTGGTCTCTGTGCCCTGTGTTTGCTCTGCATGACCAATTGTGCCTAGCACTGTCACCGAGACTGCCTGGGTGCTTGAGGGCGATTCGAGGCAGAATCAATTGTTTTGATTTCCAATCTTGACTGCAGGATGAGAAAAACCTGTCTCTTGACTTTCTGTCCAAGTCTGTAGCAACTCGAAATGTTGATTTACGCTCTAATGTGTTTGGGCTCAAGCTCTGCACAATGCGTTGGCAGAGCCAGGTGAGATCCTGCAGGAGCATCCAGTAGGGCAGAGCCTCTGGATTGTGGGGAAGCTGAGCATGCAGCCATGAGGAGTGGGAGGGGAGAAGGATGGTGCAGGATGGGGCACCAGGGGAAGAAAGACTGGAGGCAGTGCCTGTGACAGAAGGAGACAGAAAGGAAAAGTCAGCCACAAAGAGAAGGGTCATGGATTTGACTGTTTGTAACTGACACAGGGAGAAAGACTTTCCTCCTGTCCCTGGTGGCAGATTCTGGAAAGAGAGTTTGTAAATGTTGTTGCTTTTCCTAGTGGGAAGATGCAGTTTGGAGGGGGAAATCTTGCAAAATACATGTTCTGAGCCTGTGGGAGGGAGCTCTCTGTCAGTGAAATGCTGGCATCAGGCAAAGAGCTGCCTGTGACCTTTTCCTCCTCGTACTGCGCTCCTACCCATATCAGTGCTTTGAGGCCATCTCTGCTCTCAGGAGCTGTCAGAGTGCTCTTATTTTAGAATTAGCATGCACAACCACATAGTAAGTGTGGCACAGTTGCCCCTGCAAGCCATCAACAGGACCATAAATAAAAAACTTTGCCTACCTGCATGTGCCACAAGTACCGAGCATACAAGAGTATATCCACACTCACCTGGGTCCTTCCTGGGGTAGCGTATTGCAAAGCCTGCTCTGAGCCTTCTTCACCAATGGTATTAGCCATGCTATTTCCCCATACAAAAGCTGACACCCCTCATTTTGCTGTGCAGACAAATCCTTTAATTTATACCCCCTGTTTTGTGATGTAAGACTTCTGGAAGCACTGAACACTCAAACAAAATAGCTAGAGGTTGGGCTTCAAAGCTGGAGGTTGTGCCTAGATGATGTACTGCTGGGCTATGAGAGGGATGGAGTATGCAAACACCGCAAGTAATAACGCAAATAATGTAAATAAGGCAAAATCCTTTGTGGCTCTCCCAGCACTACTAGTTTGCCTAGAATACCTCAGTCAGTTCATCATCACGTGCCCAGCACATCTATTGTTATAGAATTACCATGTATTGCAAGCTTGTATAATATAAGTGCTCTCAAAGGAGAAATCCCGCCTGTCTGTAGCTGATGATGCAGTGAATGGATGGCCTGACATTTCAATTCCCTTCTCTTGATTCTCCATCTGTAAAAAGGAAGAGAAAGCAAACGTCCACCAACTCCAGATTGCTGTGACAGTAAATGTACGCCTATTTATTATGTGTTCAGACCTGACGTTGTGCATACACAGAAGAGTGTAGTAGAAGAAATAATTTCCCCATTATGAAAGAAGAGAAATATTGTTTAGTTAGACAAGACAGTGAAGGTGAGACGAAGCATCAGATAGCTGTACTAAGTGAACTCCTGCTTCACTGGTGTACAAATAGGCTCTGTAGAGAAAAGCAAAACAAAAAGCAGAAAGGGTTCTGTAATCCAATACATTGTTCGAACAAATTGCCTCAGCTGTGGTGTCTCCTAGCATCTGAATAGTTCAACCAGCATTACAAGACCATTAATGTCACAGGGTGTGTTTTATTATACTCATAATCAGAGAAAAGGGAAGGAGAAAGCAGATTTGTCACAGGCATGTTCAGAAGAAATTCTGTTCAAAGGTGCTTGGCTGGCATGCCAGGAGATGGCCCATATTAAATTTATGGCTCTCGCCCCAGGGCTGTTACCAAACAGCATCTGCACTGCAAATGCCACGCAGCATGCTGCTTATTTGGCATGATGGTGAAAAGGAAGGTTGTAAATAATAGTGATACAGCTGAAGCAACAGCCTAACAGGATTTTGGAAACTGCTTTCAGTGTGGGAAACCTAGCATTTGAATGGCAGGACATGGGCGAAAGAAGGTGTAGGGGAAGGGGCAAGGAAGATCTGGACGTGGGGCCAGGTTTTACTTCCTTGTGTTTATCACCTACCTCCCCTGCACGGTGAGCCTCACACCAGGCTCTCTCACGAGTATGATGGTTTTACTTATTGATACACAAACTAGTTAACGTTGTCCTCCTGACATTAGAGGAAAGATATGTACCCAGTTTCACTTAATTCAAGTGTTGTACCCATGTGGTTTTGTCTTCATGTAATTGATAGGCTGAGGCTTTCTGATGCTCTTACCTGTTGCTCATTACCAGCCAAATTTGGTGCCTTTAAGTTTGTACTTCAAGAGGACGACTCCTGTCATAGTGATGACTGTCTGCTCGCTGCCTGCCCTAAAAATCACAGGACAATCATCTCCAGGCCTGCCCATCTATTTAGGGGACATGGAGCAATCCTATTGGGAAAAAAAAAAAAAAAAATGAAGTTAAAACATGCAGTTGAGGTAAAAAGCTGGAAAAAAAATAGTCAGAAACTGCGCTTGTGGGTTTATAGTGTGCAAAAGTGGCATGTGGAAACAAGATTTATAAATCCCATTAGCTCTTGAAAGGAAGATCTTCTGGGAATGCGGAGTTTAGTGCAGACTTCATTATAGATGTCACATAAATATGTTTTCAAGTGCCTTGAGTGAGAAAGTAGCCTGAGGTTCAAAAACTTCAGACCACTTGTGGTTTTCAGAAGCCTAAATGAGCTGTTGAGTGTCTAATGAAGATTTTGAATCACAAACTCCAATAAACAAGTTGTTCTGTATAATACATGGAAAATCTTGCATAACTCTGCTTTCCACTGTTATAGAAAAAGAAATCCAGTAAAAACTGCATGCAAACAGTTGTCGTAAAATCTTAACCTGCTGTGATATCTGTCATCTCCAGTTGGACCTAAGCCTGTATCTATTAAGGAGTTGTGATTTCTTAATTCTAATATTCAATCTCCAAGTTAAAAAGGAAAATAAACGGGCCTACAGTGAACCGCCAACTGCTGAATGGCAGAAGGGACCGGCACGTGGCACAGGATGTGTTGCTACCTGCTGTAACCACAGACACATCAAAGTGGGGGCATGCAGTGCTTCTGGCTCAGTGAGGCGACCTGCTGCCAGGGAGTGTGCCAGTGTGCCCTGACCATGGGAAGGAGTTCCTTCATGTGCAGAAAGGACCTGCATTATAGTGGGCAATTGCCCGTCTGAAGACACCTGCCATAGGGCTATCGCTGGCAATGGCAGAATACTTGGTTAGTCTCTAAATATCACAGACAAGGTATTTCCACTGGCTCAGGATTGTTCTGTGTCTGTAAGATAGAATTGTCTCTAAACATGTTCCTCGTCTAATGACTAATTCCTGCAGCTACCTATGAACAAGGCATGATCTCAGCACATTGTCAGGGAGGAACAGAATGTGGTTCTGGCATAATTTGAGAAACTCAGAGCTAGTGCTCAGAAGGCATGCTTAAAAATATGCTTAAGGGAAACTGAGTGACAAAGATTTTTAAAATAACTCTTTTGCTATCTAAAAAGAGTGTAATTATTTTAGATTAATATTTGTACAAACGTACATTTCACGTATCTTAACATATCTATTAACACACATGACTTTATATGCATATGAAAGTGTATCATTGTACTTAGTCAAGATATTAAACTGACAGGTACAGGTACAGACCTGTCTCTTCTTCTGTAAACTAATTTAAAAATAACAGCAATCTATTGTCTATCAATGTTAAGGACAAAAAGAGAAATTGAAGCCTGATTAATTAAGAGGTTTGTGTTTCATGAGTGAAAGGGAATCCCCCAGAACGCTGCTCCGATGCACGCTGCAGCACTGCTCAAGCACCTCCTTGTGACAACAGAGAATCTGCCTAGCGTTGCGTCAGAGAAGCAGGGGAGTATCACATGAGCAGTAACAGCGTGAACAGGATAATCATACCACCCCCACTGGAATATAATGACCTGCTCCAGGGCTAATACTTTTCTCTGTGTGCTTTGTGCAAAAGGATGCAATAAATATTCTGCAACTGGAGGAAAAGGATATCAAAATTAAGCCATTCACTTACTGCAGTTGGAGGTTAGGAGGTGGCTTGCTCATGGCCCACGTGCATCTGAATAAGAGAGGGGGCTGAGTATTTAGAGGGAAAGACATTAGAAAGAGATCTTCAGTTTTCTGCTGATAACCTATTGTGTCTCTGCATTCCCTGGTCAGTTTGAATTCAGGGCACTTCTATACATAGCCTGGAATGAAATCACACAGAAGAAAGCAGTTCTGAAATTCTCTTCCTTATCTCATGGTTGTTCAAAGAAATATTGTTAGTTTAGAGACATCACAAATTAGGTAAACAGAAGAATCCGACTGTAAAAATGATTTATCCCTCCAGTTTAGAAAAGGATCTCCCAAAGTCTGTGATTTAATTCACAGGTTTGTTCAAATGTCAGAAGTCAGATTCAGTTCTGCACAAAGCGGAGCTGTCACCACCCTGTCTGGGGTGTTTCCCTGTGCTCTTGGAAGCAGAGCCCCGGGAGAGCTCCCTCTCAGGGATTTATGAGAAATATCTGAGGCAGAGGAAAATGCTGGTATAGAAATGTGGTGAGTAAACCTTTAAGCTCAATCAACTAGCAAGATTTCAGAAACCTCCTTGGGTCACTAAGAGCTATTGTTTAAAGTCTGCTTTGGAGTTCTGTAGGAAGTGGAACAACATACAGATGAAAATCTGCATTTTTTGTTGTCTTCTTCTGTGGTGAACCATTGAGTCTTGCTCTGGGTAGAATCAATGTTTGCAGAGTGGAGTAAAGTAATACAAATAAAGGTAAAGTAAGAAAAGTATGAAAAGAAGATACATTCACTTTAAACACTCTGTATTTTCTGCCTAATTTTCTGGCAGAAAATTCTGGCATAATTTTCTAAGCAAACTCTTGTATGAACAAGGAAGGAAGAAGCAGTGCTCAGCGCTGCATTCTGCTGCGTGTGTGCACAAGCAGCCTGGTGAATGAAGGATGATTTCCCATGATGTGATCTACCATGTGTGGTAGATGAAGGATTCTTTCCCATGACAATAGGGAAAAACAAGCAGATTGTTTTGTGAGCAAACTGGATGACAAGTGCTGGATGTGGCTGAGCCCTGGTTGTGTAGCAGGAACGGCAACAACGTGAGGAAAGCAAGGAGAGGGGGGAATTGTAGGAAATAATCATATGTCAAAAACTGGAACCGTGGCAGAGCAGAACAGGTGGCTCAGCAATGCTCTGAAAGAAGAGCAATGGCCTGCAAGTTAAGGCGGCCTCAAAATTACGTGCATGTCCAGGGCTGGGCTCACTGTGCGGGATGGCTCTGCAGCGACATCCAGAAGGAGTGAGGCAGCCAGGTTCTCATAAAATGTGATGCTTTTTCAGTGACCTCACTGCAAAAATTCAAGTAACATTAAAACCTGTAACAATTAATACGGCTCTGAAACGTTGTCTCAGAAATGTACCAATACACATCCTACACATGGCACGTACTTCATCCCCATCAGACACAAGGAAGATAAACACAAGCAACTCAAAGGATTGTTGTAGGCTATTTTCATTGAAGGTAGACTGCATATCTGATGGGTCTGGCAGAAAGTTCTGCTTTCTGTCACATACAAGCTATGGTCTTATTAAATATACATTTTCAGGCTCATTTGTAGTTGTTTCAGGCTCAAATTTATCCTTTTAGCAGGCTTACAGCAGTCAGCATGATTACTCGTGGCGGGGATCATTTTTCTATATACATAAATGTTTTCTGAGAGAACAGAGCAGGTTATCGGCCCTGTCTCATGTGGAAGTGCTAGCTATTCATTACACATTTTCAGGCTGATACATATGATCTAATGGTAATTAAGCCCCTGCGATCTCTGCTTCTGTGGAAAGTGACTCCCTGATGTTTCTTGCTGTCCTTTTATTTGCAGTTACGGGAACTCAATAGGAATCAGCTTTTTCTCTTTCTTTTGTACCACACAATTTATATTCTTAACTTGAAAAATGATTACCTGCAGAACTGACATGATTGCTCTGAAAATTGCACCTAGCTCATGAATGCTGCAATTGCTCTAAAAATTGCGACTATTGTTACTTCCTGCGACCTCAGAGCAGGCTTCAATACACCAAACTTTGTCTAAATTTGCCAGGCAGCTCTGTGGAAGTACTTCATTCACTGCAACCAACGGTTTTCATTTGCAAATTTTAATGGGTCTGTGACTTCCCATGGTGTCAGCTTGGGTCTCCTAGTGATACTAATAGCAGTTGCTCTGAGAGAGTAAGGGCTGTATGCAGGGATTTCCACGCAGCTTGTGAAGATGTCTTCTGCATTGTATTAGCACCCACAATGTACAAATAAATCCAGATCAGATAAAGTGTTCGCGTTCAAATTGGCTCAAACCTCCTTTCCTTTTCATCCAAGTCATGGTAGCCTATGGTGTTTCAGATTCAGTTTCAGATCTTCAGCCTCCTTTGCCCTGCTCTCCCTTCTTAGCAGCTATGAAAACCTGAGAGTAAAATGTTGTCGTCATATGTAACATATGTCTGGATATGTTATTCTTGAACAATTTTGCAGAAGAGCTCAGAAGAGCCACATGCAAAGTAACTCAAGAAGGTTCTGTGATGTCTTGTAGAAGAACCTTAAAAACAGAGTGCAATCCATGTGCCTGTAAGCTCTGTGAAGCCTTCTCATCATGCTAGATGTTACAGCCAAACCACGGCCAGCAAGCAGTTAAATGCCTAGTGGCTGGGCTCATTACTCAGTCAACACATCCACTGGCACATGTGATCAAAGCTTCCTGGCAGGTTCAGCGTTGCTCTATTTTTCCCCCTATCAATGCACGACAGAACAACATGTCTATACTTCGGCGTTGCCTCAGGCTTAGCGCGTCTCTGGTATGTGCCTTGCTGCACTTGTTGCCTGAGCTGCAAATACAGCACTTTTACAGAATAGCCAAGGTATTTCTCCCATGGTGAGTTGAAGTGTTATTTTGATGCAGTGTTGGATGGATTATTATTATTATTATTATTTTTTTTCCCAACAGCACATCCATGAAAGTCAAAATTGCTTTTCTCATCCTCTCTGCGGAGCTTGCCCTGGAACTGTTGCAGCAGCCATCCACACATGCTCTCTGGAGTGACTGTGATCCTTCCCTTGCCATCCCAGATGAGCTACAAACGGTTAGCAATGTGTGTTTTGTGTTTGGTAGGTCAAATTCCAGATGTGCTGATGATGAAGTGGATGTTTCTAGAAACAGCCATCCCCTTGAGTCAAAACTGCTGGTGTCCTGTCCAGTTTTGTACGTAAATCTGCTGCAGCAGTGACAAGAGGTACCTCCCACCGGTGGGCACTATGAGACCTCAAGGCAGCACCTGGCCGAGGAAACCTGGCTTGATCTCTGCTTGCCATTTGGAACCTTGACTAGGGAAAAGGCAGAGATCAGGGTGGAAGGACTCCTCTGACACACAGGAATAAGCATGTTCTTGTCCCCGCAGCCTGTCCTACCTCCTTGCTGCCAGATTTAGTGTACTCAGTGCTCAGGCTCTGTGTGTGGATCACCATTTTCAGTCCCATTTGCCATCTGAAAAACACCAAGGAGATTGCACTGGGCATAGTCTGCAGTGATCAGGAGGTTCAAGGAAAACACAAAAAAATCTCTTGTTTGTGATTTTAGAATCTACGCAAGAGAGGAAAAATATTTTGGAATAAAGTCACATTAGAGTATTCTTGAATATATTTTAAAAATCTGAAGGAGCTTTGTTGTTGCTCTTTGACTGGTTATACCGCAACTCTTTTCTCTCGGGATTATCGAACATGCACTGAATGAACAACCAAGGCACTGTGTTAAAGATGTAACAACCTTTAATGCACGTGAATTACGAGGAGCGTGAATTGTTTACAACACAATTCATGGATGTGGGTGCTTGTAAATCCATACCTTCCAAAACAAAGGTGTAATATTACCAGTACATCTTCAATGAGTTGTAGGTGGCAATGCATGTGGATTAGAGCTCTGTCTTTTGCTAGTGCACTCTTAAACAACACAGACTTTGGACAGCCGATGTAGCAGTGTCAACAGCAGCACGTTAGTAAAGTTAGTCTGGCTTTTCTGCTTGTTTCTGCTAATCTATAAACATACAAAGGTAAATTTTTGAATGCTGTAACTGAATAGCAATGCTATTTGAGACCTTTTTAAACTTGCATCTACTCTCCCGCTGTGTGTTTTTCAAAGAGACTCAAAGCCCACTGCAGCCAGCGGAGGTTGGAGCAGCGCTTGTAGGGATCAGGCGATCCTGGAGGACAAAGCAGTGCCTGGTGTGAGCGTGCCAGGTGAGCACTACACATCCAGCAGCTTGAAAATCTGGGAGCAAACTGTGATTGCACAGCCCTCAGATCTTCCCCCAGAGTATCATTTAAATAACGACTGCATTAAGGCATCCATAGGCCACATGTCCAAGTTACAGTGTCACAGTCTGACACCATGCAAATCCTTCCTACATTTCTGTGATTTACTTGCAACAGTAACGCTATCTGATGTATTTTCCTAACAGCACAGAAGCTACTGGTGCTGGCAAACAGCTGAAGAAAATGAAAAAAAGGCTGTCCTTAAGGGCAGCTTTCATTCTGCTGCAGGTCCCAGGCTAGTCTGGAAAGACACTGTGTGGTTCTGGGGAAAAAATACATCTGGCAGCTATAGCAGCTCCTCCATACTACCCACACCTGTGTGGTCGAAGTTGAAATTCATGTTTTTGTGTCATTAGAGAGCTCTAACCCATAAGCTTTGTGGTCTTCACATTTGTAATATGAGCCCAAGGAAACATGCTTAAGGGTGATCCTGAATACGGAGGGATCTCTGCATGTTATTGCTCTTATTTTTTCCCCCTCAATAGGACGCAGATCCAAGGGACATGGGGGTTGGTGTGACCAGCTGCTCTGTTTGAACTGCAGCTCAGCACCGGGGCAAACCAGCCCCCAGATCCCACAGAGCACAGCCCATCAGTGCTCACACACAGTTACACAGGGTGACTCGTGGCTCTTCACAGTCGTCTGTGGCAGAGCCAGTGAAAGGTAAATGGTGTCCTGGGCAGCACTAATCTGCCTTAGCCCTGAGCTCATCCTGTCTGGCTCACCCGCTGTTTGCTTCCCAGTTCCCACAGCAGGCTCAGGAGCTGCTTCTAGTCCTTTTCCTTGCACAGCCTCAAGCGGCTCCCTGAGCAGCTCCATCTGGTCTGAGCAAGGAAGATCCCATGCAGAGCACTGCCTGTGTGTGAGTAAACCACAGGAAGGCTGCATGGGCAATATATTTATCCTCTCACTTGATTTCTGAGCACTTTCCTTTCCAGCCCTCTGGTCTTATACACATTCTGGTGTAAAATTGCTTTAAGTGCAATTTCTCACCTTCCCATATCAAGCAGTCACTGCCACATAAGCAGCCTGAAAAGTGAATTAAATTGTGCTTAACCAAAAAATGAAATCTGCCCTGGTTGGGATATGCAAGTCAACTGCTTCATCTATTCTGTTTGTTGCTTGGAGGACTTACTGCACCTTCAAACCCTTGCTTCTGCTTCAGCAAGTACCACGAAGAAAGGCAACAAAATGTGTCTGGGTATAATACTCTGTACCATAGGCAGATGGTTACGGTTATACCTTTAGATATCTTCTTGTCTTTCTACTCAACACATTACAGTCAAAATTAAATATTAGTTTCATATGATGAAAATCAATGAAAATGTGTTGCAAGTATGGTCTTATACACACATGAAATAACTGAATGAGCTGCACAAGGCTCCTTTTGATAATAAGAAATCCTTTGTTTTCACTGAGTGCAGTCTGTCACAGCTGTAGGCCCAGTCACAACCCATCCATTTAGAGAACATGGGTTCTGCTTCAGGCAGAAACCAGAACTTGGCAGACAAGATAGAGAATGTGTATATGGAGCAGGGAATGCTTAAGTAATCTTAAGAGCACAAGTAAAAGCAAATAACTGTCTTCAAATAAAACGAGATGTTTTTTTTCAAGAAGAAATTTGATTTCTGCCTATTTCCTAGGATTTTCCTGATACTTCAGCTTTCCATCTGTACCAACAGAATGCCTTATTAATGCACAGTCACTGTGAAGTTGTCCTTTCACTTCTCCAACTTACTTTTATTATCCGAAGGAACATAGACTTATAGTGATGTTTCCCACACAAATTCTGCAGTGCATCTCTTTTAGGAGATGAGAAAATTTCACGTGTTCCAGTTCAGTAAAAATGCTGAGGAGAAACGTAATTCTTCTGCCTATTTTATGGGTTCCGACATAAATAATACTGAAGCTGGAAAATCCAAAGCCTTAGGATGTACTGCTCAAATGCTNAAAAAAAAAAAAAAAAAAAAAGGTGGGTGCAGTAGGCTTCAGTTTTCATACCAGTTTTCAACTGCTCTTAGTCTTCACACCAGTTTTTAATTGCTATGGACCTGGGTTCCAATATCAAAAGTATGGATCCGAGAAGGAAGAAAACAGCATATTAGATCAAAATCTTGTGCATTCCTGCCTAAAAAACAACTTTATATAACTTGAACAACATGATAATCTGGCATATTTGGAAGTAATAATACAAATCATGGTAGAAATGTTGTTTTCCCTCTGCCTCTGAAGGATATCTACAGAGAAAATGCTTAAAACCAGGACAAATTTAGTGCACGCAGATAGCACCACATTTTCTTATGCAAGGTTATTTCCAAATTTGTAAGGCTACAACATCACCTCTGCAAAAATATTTGGCTCCATGTGTATGAGCCATGAGAACTGACATTGGTCACATCCACTGGTGCAGATAACTGCTTTTTTTTCCACTGTCACAGGTCACTAGTTCCTTTATACTCCTTGTGACAGTTTTTGCTTGCCCAGATAGAAGCTGTTGTCAGACCATAAGTGCATGCATTTAGAGGGTACAAAATGCAGAACGGAGTATATTGCATTTGCAGTGGCTTCTTGCACATGGTTCCGATCTCTGTGTTCAGGCACTGCTGCTTGCCATCTGTATGCAGAAACTACACCTACCTGGCTGCTCTGTGTTTCTTTCAATAGTTAACACTCTTGATTAGTAACAATGAAAAGGGCAGGGATGCATTAATATTATATTCAGTTTTTTAGTAATACTTATTCCTAGACCTTACGCAACAGTTTTGACCATATTTTTTTTCAAATTCGAAACTACCAATAAAAACCAGACCCGTGCTCTATCTGTTCCATATCCCCGCAGGAGGAAAAGATGGCACAACAGCCCCGGGGCTACCTGGAGGGCAGGCATGAGGGGCTACAGCAGAACTCAGTGCCTCTGGCAGAGCTCCACTGCTCGCCTGGGTCTCTGCAGAGTGCTGGGTCACAGGGAATAAGGAGAACTCTGTTTTCCCAGGTGAATTCTGCACATCCTCTGTAATGCCTTTTTGTGTCTCACCTTGCCTCCTGTTAGCTGACAAGCTCTCCCCTGTGGCCAGCAGTGTCTCTCTGCACAAAATGAGCATGTGTAACAAGTAGCCTTGGCCTGATCTTACAGCTTTGAGATGTGTGGGAACGCTGCTACAGAAAGCAGCAGGCAAGGCAGGAAATAAAACCCTTAGGTCACAAAAGAGAGGCTAGAAGGCACCTCTGGAGATATCTAGTCAGCCTGCCTGCTCAGCTGTGGTCAGCTAGAGCAGGTTGCCAAGGACTATGTCCAGATTTGGTAAAGCTTTTAAAATAAAGGACTGAACAGGCTCCAACATATATCAGATTTTCATAGTATAATTGTCATGGCTAAAACACTTCAAAATGCTGTGGGTTCTAGGAAAAGTATCTTACGAGTTGTTCTCAGAGCCAGCCCCAAGGGTGGGATGCATAGCAGACCTTGCCCACAGCACAGTCCTGCAAGGTATCCAGGATGTTCCATGGATCAGACTCCTACATTCACGTGGGTAAACTGCACTGAGCCTTGGAGTTTATAGCCAAAGTAGTGGAGGGAGCCTTATCACACGGCTCATCTAGAAGTAGGATGGTTTAGTGCACCTTTTGCCCTGAAGATATATTAAAATGGGAAGAAAAAAGAAATCTTTATTCTTTTACAGTATGATAAAGGAAACGGAAAGAAATAACCCTCTGCTCCACGAAATGAATTCAGCACAATGCAGAGACAGACTCTAAAACACATTGGTCCTTTTTGAAAGCGCAGAGGATCCCTTGAAAACAGCCAGCATCAAAGAACTTCATTGTGTGATTTTCTGTTGTCAGGGCAATGCAAAAGAATGTCAAAGTGTTCCTGGAAATTTGGGTAATTTGTATATCAAGTTGACATGAAATACATGTTCCTAAATGTCTGTATGAATGCATCTGCAAACAAGAGAAGTGATTGTTGAAACCTGCATGCTATGAAAGAGATACTATATGGTATCCTGGAACGTATAGAATGGTTTAGTTATGAATGAATGTGATTGTTTTTTAGAAAAAGCACCATTTTTTTTTTTTTTCTAGTCACGAGACTCTGCCATACTCTACCAAATGAAAAAGATCAATCCCTCTCCCAAGTCTTACGGGCATATTTCAGAGACATTCCTCTCATGCTTGGCTGTATTGGGGTGGGGAGGGTTGTTTTGGAGTGCTGTAGTCATTACAGAAAAGTAAAAATGTCATATTTTTGCGGTATTAAATGTCAGTCAAAATGCTGTTTATCTTCATTCTCCTTTATGAGGGAAACAAAAGCCTTTTTAAAAAAAAAAAAAAAAAACAACTTTGCAACAGAGAGATGCTTTAAATTTCAAATATTGTGAGATTCAATAGAATGAATCCAGCAGATAAACCATCAAGTTCCTCTGAAGATTTTATTGTTACTATAGAAACCTGCCGAAATCCAGAACCTCATTGCGAAGTAAAAAAGAGGAATTAGCTTCATTAATCATTTTTGCTCTCATCACCACTTGCTGGACTGGGGGCCTGGAAACCACAATGGGGAGAATCGTAGAAGTATAAAGGCATTTTCTGCCCTCTCCAGAAAAAAAAAAAAAAAAACATTGGTAGAGAGGCAAGATGTTTGTCAGAGATGGGAGTAAGGGGGCCTTTCCTTCAGCCACCATGTTGTGTGTTACAGAAAGTGGACACCAGAAAAGATCCTGCTCACCTTCCATGAAGATTCAGCTGCAGTTTTGTAGGTATTAGTTCAAGATGAGAAATGTCAGCCTGAGCCCTCTTGTCTCTCCGTGGCAGCTTCCAGAAGCAGGGCCATGCCAAGATGAATGTCAGCAGCACAGGCACCCATGGCATTCCTCTCTGGGAGCGAAGGCTTGCTCGCTGAGGTGGCAGACGTGCTCTTTGGCATGGGCGTTCGCTTGGCCGAGGGCTGCTGGATTTAGAAGTCAGAAAGGAGCAGACAGCACCCGAAAATGTGCCCACAGAAGGGCACACAGGCATGTGGCCTGGAAGATATATGCACCGTGCTCCATCCAGCCACGTCCTCAGGCTGGCTGTGCAGGAGACCAGGGCTCAGCACCAACCACCCTGCTCACATCACTGCCCCGGTCCCTGGCGTCTCACCCGCACGTGGATGGACAACGTTCCAGAGGGAGGTAAACTGAGCTGCTTGCTCCTCTCAGCACATCCTGAAGGAGGCAAAAGTATGTGAAAATATGCACACGCTGATGTGATTTCAATCATAGTTAAGCTTTCTTAGGAAAATCTTTATAGAGTTTAATAAAGATTAAACCGGTAGACTGCTTGAGAAACTATTGTAATAACTACAGAAGTTAATAAGGAATACCTTCTCTTTTGAGCTATTCCAAGAATGCCAATTTAAAAATACAGTTGGAAGGATGATTTAAGTTCTCCATGGATACTCAGTAGATTCTAAGGAGATCTGCTATGGAAGAAACCCAGTAACTGTCTTTATCAGACTCTCTAGGAATCTTCCATAAATTGATTAACATCCAAAACTGGAAGTACATAACTTTGCCCATATTTCTTTTGAGAATATGTTCATTTCCAGCCTCTTAGTCCTAAAAGCTGTTTAGAAACCTTTACTAGAAAAGATAGCCACAATAAGTCTTCTGCCAAAATCACAATTAATCATCAGAGTAACCAGAAGTCACATACTACCCTTATTTTTCTAATTTAATAAAATTTCACTGTATAAATATTCTAATATTTACAATTTTGTAATAACGCTTTTTTTTTTGAAGGCACTGATGTATAATGATTTTTATATGAATAATAAAAAGAAAGTGCTACCAAGATATAACATCAGAAATAATGAAGATGAAAACAGAAAAAAGGAATTCATTAATTTTCCTGGTGGGTGGTTTCTTGAAAATTACATTTCACACAAAGCTAAAACATGAGCCTTCTCATTTGCATTTTCTTATATTTCTGGATTACAATATTACTGAATACTGATTTTTTTTTTTTTCCTTCCATGCAGATAGCTTAGCACTTGTAGTTAATATTCCTTTCAGGCTCTTTGTTAACAAAATAAATAAACTACCTCTTAAATTATTGCACCGTGGAGAATTTCCTCCAGCCCTTGAATCACTTTACAACTGTTCTTTGCAGTCATTTGATTTTGCAACAACCTTTGAAAAAAACTGAAGTAGTGTAGCTGAATACTGTATTGTCATATCAGTCTCACCAGCGCATAGAGAAATGCCTTCCTGCTTTCTGCTTGCTTTACCCCAGCAGTCAGACCAACCAAGTTTGCAATACAATTACAGTAATTGTTTGGCATGTAGTGACTCACACAGATACAAAGCCCCTATTAGTTTTTCTCCCCTGTAGCAGCCTGGAAAAGTTTGAAAGGAGCCCATTTGCTTCCTCCACTCACCCAAATTGCCAATGAGGAACAACTGCTTTTAAAAGTTCTCAAAGCACATGTGAGATGCTGCTAGAGATTCTGCAGCTCATCTTGTAGAGCCAGGAGTGGAGAGAGGCTGCTTGGAGAGTACCGAGGAAAGGTGGTCAGATACAGAAGGTAGGAAAGTGGTCTGGGAGGGCTGTGAGACCTGCATACAGGGGATGAGTGTAACAGAATCCGCTGCAAGACCTTGTGAAAGGGGAAAGTGTCCTTGTTTAAAACTAAAATCAATCTCACAGAATCACAGAACAGCTTAGATTGGAAGGGACATTAAAGCCCATTCAGTTCCAGCTCCCTGCTGTGGGCAGGGTTGCCACCCACTGGATCAGGCTGCCCAGAAGGTATGTCCTCTCAGACACACACATTGCTTACGCTTTCAAGCCTGTGTACTGCAAGCACTGAGGTCTGGCCAGGAGTAATTGTGTGCAAAATGGAGGGTGAGGGTTGCAGGTCATCCAGCCTTCATCATACCTCTTCTCTCCCACCTGTGCTTGGGAGGTCAATAGTTCAGGGACACAGCAAAGGACTTCTTTTGGCTCTCAGTGGTGTAAGGACACTGATGTGCATGTCTGGCATCCTGAGTCTGGATCTCAAGGCTGGGACTTTATCAACTCCCCATGTGACTCACATCAGCAAAAAGGAGGTCCAGAGCTTCACCCAGGTGGTACAGAGATAGCAGCATGTGCTGACAACAGCTCTGGAGGTTGTTGTTTTCTGGCAGCAGTTTGTCTGCTTAAACTTGCCATCAGGTTCTTTGAATGGTGGTGAGGAAACACTTGATCCACATAAGCATTTTGGGATGGAGATAAGGGGCTCAAGGAAGCTGTGTGGCTCTGCTGGGCTGCCAAAACCACCAGCACTAAGGGCTGCATCTTCCAGAGGTCCAGCCACTGGTGTGACTGGACTCTTGCTCTGTTATCTGCAAATGTGTTGTGATGGAAACTTGTCGCCTCTCTTTGAGGGCTGGTGGGTGTCTGTGCCCCGGACAAACTAGATGAGACTGAGCCCCAAGCAGCCCTTCTTGGAGGGCATTTGCAAGCAGCTATGGGAAGAGTGAGGCATTTCTAGATAACACAGTAGGTGGAGGCTCCTGGAGGAGGTGCAGTGTGACCATAGGTGGGAGTTTTCAGTTGTGAGACCCTCCTCAGAATCAGTGTAATCAGCACTGTTGTGTTTCAGCAAGCTGCCAGTTGCTAACAAAGTGACTGAGTACTTGTCATCCCAATTCAGAAAGTTAAATATGGCACAAAAAGAGCCATGGTCCACGTGAAAGAAGAGAACTTCTGGCAGGTGTAACTAACTACTTGCGTGGTCCTTCAGTCTGTGTCAACCTCCACATAGGACCTCTCCCTCTGAGCTGTCACCGGGCTGGGGCAGCCTCAGGCCACTGCCTCCTTCCAAGGCTCAGTAGATGGCATGATTTTGTTCAGCAGGTGGGAGAGACTGCTGTTCCCTTGCCCTGGTTTGTCTGTTATAAAATGTTATGAAAAATGATAAAAGGATAGGTTTGAAAAGAAATGGCTAGCAGCAGTTATCAGATGATACAGTGCTTTGTCAAGAATCACGTGGGTTTTTTTTACGCAATCTTCTTATTGCAACGATCCTGCACTAGTCGTAATAGCAACTTAAAGATATTAAATTCAAAATAATCAGAAGAAAATTCCTCAAGAAGACTTTTTACCGGATGTCACATTATTTGTTTTATAGATTTTTTTTTTTTTTGTTTTGGTAATATGGAGAATTTTTTTTTTTTAAACATATCATTGAGTCTCATCTTCATCCAGGAGATTGTTCTTTTTGTCAGAAAGACAATTGTACTTCTGGCAGTGTTAGCCTGTGAAATTGTGTACAAATTGGTTGTATGGATCCCAGAGAGATGTAAATTCATTTGTTAGGTCATGGCTTATGTTGCAGAGTGGTTTTTTTTGTTTGCTTTTTTTTTTTT
>VXAV01005808.1:39459-50130 GCA_013399715.1 Alectura lathami | reverse complement strand
GGGGACGGTGTATAAAGTCAAAATTTAGGAAATGCTTTAGCTCACCTTAAACATGTCCTGAAGAGCGGCTTTCTTCTGTAGCTTTAACTAGGTCCTTAACTGCCTGCACATCTGGCCTATCAGTCTAGAACTGGAAGGAAATTATTATACCGAGTGTAGTGAACAAGCCGCCCTGGGATGGATTTATGACTTTAATGAGTCCCACAAGAGGTGTCATCTTGTGGCAGATAAGCTGGTACTGCTAATTCATTAATAAATCTGGATAATGCTTGTAATTGCTTAGAAATGATTTAAACACAGTTTAAACAGCTGGCTTCTGGAGTAAAAGGAAACTTTTACTTTCAGCTAACATCTTCCACCAATACTATGCTTACAAAAAAAACATCTGACATAAGTGTTTGTTGATAAATGACCTGCAGATTTTGAAATGAGCTCATTCCTTTCGCCTTAGATGATCCATGGAGTTAGGGTGTGGGACAAAGAAGGTATCCGAAGCTGCCTTGTAGCTTGACAGTCCAGGCAAGAGCTGCAAACTAACTAGAATTATAAGCTGAATAATGATTTACCAATGCTTGCAAACCTTCATCTGGCCTCAGAAGATGAGCAGACCTGAACATGTCAAATTGTTCTATTAAGCATGGACACTCCCCAGTCTCTTGCACAAAAGGAACAGGTCCTTCTCCAAGGCCTTGTCTTGCTGCTGCAGAGAACAGACTCAGAATGAAAGCTATCACCTGCCCACAATTCTGCAGAACTTGTTGATCTCATTTCAACTGATGGTAGCTCAGCATCCCTAGTAAATGTTGTTATGGTGACAGTGGAAATCTAACACTGAGCACTACATCTGTCTCCTTATCTACCAGTAATAATCCTGCTGTGTACAACTTCAAAAGGAAGGGAAACCATGTGCTGTTTTTTAAGCCTCCTCAATGATCAAAGAAGAGAGATTAGAGAACTGTCCTCCTATTAAAAATTTAATGCTGGAGTTTGATCTCAGGTAGAGGAAAGGAGGGAAGATAAGTCTCTTTATACACCTTGACAGTGAGAGTCTTTGCTTATTTAGGGCCTGGTCACGTTCCTGCAGAAGCTGGCAAAATGCCCTGGCCCAGTGTGAGCAGCCTTCAATGGGGCCCATGGCTGGTACAGCAGCTTGGAGAAGTGAGTGAGTGTGTGTCTGTCTGAAATACATGCCCCAGAACTATACAGTTCTTCGTACTTTCTACTTGCATTGGAGGCTGATGAAATAATGGCTAACCTATGTCTGGAAACTGGTCCTTTGTGATTTAGCTTCTTCCGCAGGTCATTTTGATGTCTGCCTTCTGCATGTGTCCAAGCTGGAGCCAGGGAAGCAGACAAGCAGCACGCCCCCTTGCACCCCCCAGCATTGCAGCTGCAGGGAAATCACTTTTGTGCTTCATCTGCATCTTTTACAAGATGTCACCAAAGGATATCTTCAAAACTTATAGTGCTACAAACTGCATTTCTGAAAGGCACAGCACAATATTCTCCGGAGCTCAGTCACATGAGACAGAGCTTATGGGCACCCATGGGGAAGAGGTGAAAATCAGGAGTAACTTATCAGAGGAAACGATAGCTCAAGTCTGGAAAGGGGGTGGGTGGATGAAACAGTTCATTCTTAACCAGAGAATAAGCATTCAGGAACGGGAAAACAAGTCATTACCCAAGCTCCAGGATTTATTTATTTTCAGTCTTGTTTGACAACTGAAACGTAATAAAATGGAAAACTAAGCTGCTAACAATGAGGCAGCTATTGACTAATAGAACAAAACATTATATGGAATAATAGGAGCAACTGCAGCAACACTTCTCTAGGAATCTAATATTGTCCACGTATCTTCTGGTGTGGTTTTGGCCTGGCAGATGAAACAGCTGCTGCCAGTGAGATTAAATCCTCCATCGTGGAGAACAGAGCAGGACAGCTTGGGATTCACCCCTTGATAGATGTGTGTCTAACTTCCTAAACAGCAGTGATGAAGTCTCCAGCAAACTTCTTAAGCAAGGCACTTCTATGTCCAACACAGTTTGGGTCAGTATTTAAATAGTAAGGTCTTTCTGCAAAGATGTAAGCCTCTTATTTCTTCTCCTGGCCCAAGCAGACAGGAAGATTAATGTGCTGTCTTTTTCTCATAACAAATGGCTTCAAGAGACTCATATTAATCTTCCTTTTCCCCCCAGCCTAAAGACCATGGCGTACTGAGACTGTGTAGAGATGGCATCTTCTTGCCACACCCATCTGTTCATAATCCTATCTGCTAACTTAAGTAAATGAGATGTGACCTTGTGCAGTCCTACTGCCCCTGCAAGAATAAAATAGCTCAGAAATTGTAAACAATTCCTTCCTTACTTATTTTTTTTAAAATCTTCTTTTGTAAAGCCGTAATTATCTCCAAAATGGTGACCCTCTGCTTGTGCTGCTGATGCAAAAGCCTGAAAAAAATCTTTCATCCCTAGATTACCTTATAGGGTGTGAGTGGAGAGTACGGGAATATTTTTTAAAATTATTTTTACAAATCTTTGCATATGATCTGGTGGTGTGCTGTCATGACAGATGCAGGTTTTATGCCTGAAGTATGTATGCACTTCAGATTTCTGCATATTTTCTCCTAGTGCAGATGTTATTGTTTCTGCTGTTTTCTGTTTTGTAAGATCTAGTTATTTGTTGTAGAATGGTCTGATAAAGTCACCACTCAGCCTTACTAAACGGCAAAATCGCTAAAACAAGCAGAAATATTGTTCATAAACTTAAAGATCCTCCGTGAGTCAACGGAAACTTCTCATCACCTGTTTCATTTTTTTTTTCCTGTCAGTTCTACTACCACACAACACCTTGATATTAAAACAAGTTATGCACATGCTATAAAAATTACTGATCACACGAGACAAATATTTAGTGTTTAGTGGAAGTCATGACAGAACCTAGAGTCTGTCTGCTAGCCTGTGGATTTTTACAATGTCACAGAAATTGCTGCTAACTTGTATGTCTGTGTAACTTCATGATTAGAGCTGACGTCTTTCGATTTTACTGTTAAGATTTGGATTAAAAAAGAAATTACTATTACAGTAACTACTTGTATGGCATTATCGAGGAGTATTGTACCTGATGAAGCAGGAAACTTCCACAACTACTGGAGGACAGGGAGAAGGGAGCTCTTGATCCAATCCAGAAGGGCAAGGCAGTGTTTCGTGGCTGAATGTGGCATAAAGCGAACCTGAGCAGTAGGGAATGACATGACCACCTCAGTAAATGGTATCATTATATCATCATATATATATATATATCATCATAACTCCAAAATGGTATCATAGTAACTGACAATATAGCGTGTGGGAGGAGAAGGCACAAAAAAGACACTTATGACAACAGAAGGAGTAAACACAATTTCAGTCTATAATTGGTGCCAAAAGTCAGGCTAAAACTTGTGATGAGGATTTTTTGCTGTAGTAGAGAAACATTGTATTTAAGGCTATGCGACATTAATTTTAGTCATGGCTGAGAGCTAAAACATGATTGGTATAAACCTATGTAAGTGCTGGAGGATGGCAAAATGCTATCTGAAGCTCAGTATTCAGGTGGTAATAATGGCTGTGTTTTACAGGGGCTACTTTAATTCCCTTTCACTGTTTACAAAGAACATGTTGAAGGTAATACAAAACTCCCATGTGAGATACAAAGGGCACAAATTACCTCTTCACAGCAGCGTAAAGCATAAAATATTACCATTTTTCAACTTTTAAATGTGTGAAATCACAATTGATCCATCTCTATGTTGTGTACCAGGAGAAAAAATAAATGTATTATTCTAATTTTTCATTCTTCAGCTATTTGATACAATTTAAATGGCTAATTTCTGGTGGACATTACAAACTTCCTTTACAGGACTTTCTAATCATGTTTTTTTTTTTTTAATTTATTTATTAGATTCTAATCAAAGAATATAAAGGCTAGTACTTTGACTTATCCTTATAGCCAAGTATTCAATTAAAAAACACAGCAGCTTGAATCATGTTTCTCTTCTCCCACCTTTATCATTCGTCCTTCAGTCTCAGACACTACTGTCATTTCCTGAAGTGCCATCTGTCCTGGTTTCAGCTGGGACAGAGTTGATTTTCTTCAGTGTCTGGTACGAAGCTACGCTTTCGCTTTCGGAGAAAAACAATATTGATAAAATTGCTCAGGTGTTGCTGAGCAGTGCTGCACAGAGCCAAAGATGTTTCAGCTTCAAGTACTGCCCTGCCAGTGAGGGGGGCTGAGGGGGCACAAGGAGTTGGGAGGGGACAGAACCCGGACAGCTGACCTCAGCTGGCCAAAGGGATATTCCATAACATATGATGTCATGTGAGAAGAATCTATAAAGCTGGCCAGGGGGCAGTCACTGCTCAGGGACTGGCTGGGAATCGGTTGGCAGGTGGTGAGCAATTGCGCGGTGCATCGTTTGTTTTGTAAATATTCATATACATTATTATTATCATTACTGTTATTTATCTCTTCCTTTCCTGTCTTAGTTTTTACCTCAACCTATCCGTTCTAGGTTTTTTCTTATTCTCTCCCCCATCCCACTGGCAGGAGGGGAGTGAGCAAAAGGCTGAGTGGTGCACAGCTGCCTGCCGGGTTAAACCACAACACCATGGAATCCTACAGCATAGCAAACCTTTTTGCAGTTGCATCTGGATTACTCTTCCAAGGACAATATTTATATTTCAAGTTAGTCAAGGCAAGTTGGTCTCTTTTCTGCTGAAGATATCCAAGTAAAGAGGAATTCTGCGCAGGGCAACAAAGGAAAGCTTGTATCTAAGGCAAACTTTTAGCTCAAAACTAATCAAGGTAGCCTAGAGAAAGGAATATAAAAATGTGCTTTAGAAGAAACATCACCAACAAAGGAACACAAAGGCCTACAGATTTTTTAGAAGTTACATGCTTAACTTAAGCAAAATTAGAAGTTAAGATACCCGCAGTAAAAACTTTTCTGGCAGACGTATTTATTTCAAAAATACGATAGTGATCACAACAAATTCACACCACTCTTCAAAATACGTGGCTACCTATGAATTCAAAAGCTGTGCATCAGAGGTAACTCCATTAAGCCGGTGGAGTTTCACCAGCATGAAATAAATCTGATTGATTCAACTGCTTTAAATTTTAATGACTCAAAACTTGTTTGAATGGGTACTTCTGCTGAGAAATGCTGCTGCTTTTGTCTACGTACAAAAGACTATTTCCATGCAGAAAACCAGTTGTAAAGCATATTTTCATTATTTGGGATGTTCAATGCAGAGTAAATAAATACCATGGTGAGTAAATAATCTAAACAGAGATTCCAAAACAGTTTTACATCAAGTTTGGGATCAGTTTTATAGGCTGTTCCGCACGAGAATTATGAGACATTTTACCTGACAACTTTCTGTAGTTATACATGCCATAGATGTGAGTTCAAACAGCAATGATGACATTCATCTTGATTTTTGTGATGTTTTGGTAGGCATGATGGTGCACAGCTGATGGTGCACTTTATCCACTTTCTCCATATCTCTGGTTTATAGATGTTGATACAAAGTGTGAGGCATTGGTGGAAATGATGTGGCTGCTCTCTATCAGATATTGTAAAATAAAATTTGCCTTTACACCAGGCGACCTGACTTAAAACTAGGTGATGCTAGTATGCTTTCAGCTACTGAAAATGCTAGGGAATGCTAGCACATGTGGCTTTCTCCAGTCTAAGCTTTTGTATCTAGCTTCCCAATCAACACGCGCAGCAAAATCGAGCTTGATGCATTTAACAACACAAGAAGCAGCCATGCTATTTAACACAGTTCTGTTCAGTAAGCAGCTCTAGGATGCATGGGGAAGGGGAAATTCTTGTGGACAGTTCAGGACTACAGCTTTTGCAAGGTCATCTTCTCCTGACTCAACCTTTAAGAATGATTTAAAAGCTTTTTGACTTTCCTCAGCAAATACCCTTTGGCAGGATTAAATTGTACCGCTGCCAATCCAGCTCAATACCAAGCATGTTAATGAGGTGCCTTGGCCTTTTTATTAATTCTACAAGTAAGGTAGTCCATTCAGCAGTGGCTGAGAAAGTTTAATCAAATAATCTCATTGTTTCAACTTATCACCACAATAAAAGAATCTACTAATGAAATAAATGATGGAAGAACTCATTTTCTAACGCCATATAGTTTTATACGAAGAAGCAGTACTGCCCTGAGGCTCACAGTAGCACCCTGATGTGGGTATACAGTAAATAAGGATGTCACTGTGCAAGTGAGTGCCAGGAGGGACCTGCACAGCACATCTATGAATTGTCTGCCTGTAGCGGGAGGAAGAACAGCAAGAACCACAAACTTCTATTGTTAACTCATCTGTTTATGAAGTCTTTTAACTTCAAAAACCAGCTGAAAAAAAAAAAAAAAGCGTGCAGTGAGATATTGTCCTCATCTGTGATATGGTGAAATTTACCCATTGTAGGTGACAAAAGGCTAAGAGAACACCTCTTTGTAAATGGTGGGGAGAAGCAGTTGAACTAGGGTCTGGGTTGGTGTGGCAGCATGTGTAGTAGGTTCCAGAATTATTTCCTGAAGAACCGGAAAGCTTTGGTTAACTTATGGACAGGATCCAGAATGCATATATGGAAGTAAGTGTCTATGTCTCACGCTGCAGAGCCATGTGGCAAACACGTAATGACTCTTGATCTTCCGTGCTTCCAGGTCAGAAATCCAGCTGTGGGATTTTTAATGGTTCAGACACACGAGCAGCTTCAAACAGTTGCCATTAACTCTATACAGTAAAATTTACCTGTCAAATCAGTCTCCATTCTCTTCAGAAATTACCCTGCATAGTCCAAGGCTAGCTTTAATAATGTCAGCTTTAATAGCCACCTTCAAAACTAGAAAAACAAAAGTTAATCTAAAGGGTGAGAATTATCAGGTTTTTCGTGGGGGCAGCACACTTTCCAGATAAGCAACTTTAAACACAGTATAAATGCTGTGCTCTGATTCACTCAAGCAACTGTCTTCCCTGAGCACAAACCCATTAAAAGTTTTAATTTTTATTTTAGCTAGAGTCTTTCATTCTCTCCCCTGAATCCCCATGTCTGTTTTCCCTATTTCTTTCGGTGGGTTTTCATGGCCTGGCCAGGGCAGATACCTGTTGCTGTAATTTCCCCCCTTTTCCTTACTCTGTGGTTGTCTGGCTCTCCTCTCAAACGTGCTGTGGTCAATGAAGTAAAAAGGGCTAAGCAAGAATGACAGAAAAATACAAAAAACTTGCAAGACCAGCAACTAGTCCTTCCTTAAGCTTTGTTTTGTACTCCAGTATTTCCGATACAAATTACTTGAACTAGCAGAATGTGATGGAAGATACCAAGCCCATGTAGAGCACAGACTGACTTTGGGATTCGTGCCTCTGGCGTTTCTCAAAGTACAGGATATTGAAGAGATTTACTGTTCTGTGTTTTCTGTCTTTGACACCTCCTACCTCCTTTTGGGGTCTCTTGGAGGAAGAAAGAAATGGAGGACGGAGACACAGTATTTGTTTTTAAAATGCATTTTTCTGCTTTTTGCATTTCAGTTTTCCATTTGAATGAGAAGAAACACAAAGGCAGTGCTCACACATCACAAAAATGATGAGATGCCCTAAAAAGAAAAAGTGTTTTTTTTTTTCCCCCTGCACTTCTCATCTAATAATAGATAGCGAAACAATCAATAGGTCTATTTTCAACTCCAAACGTAAGGGACTTCCATTTTCCACTGTCTGGCAAGGCAGCAGCTGAACAGTTTATATTCAACAGCACTGAAGTAGCAGATTAAAATCAGCTTTATATAGAGAAGCATACCCCCCAGGAACCGACACTGACTCCGTATGCCCCTTCCTGACTACAGCAGGCAGCTACACCATAATATTCAGAGCTTTCCAGCTGCTTTCAGCACAGAGTCATGTCTGAAATCCTGCTACTCGTTTGGTTTTGCCTGTGTGTTGCAGGGGCCTGAGAACAACGTGCGAGCTTACATGAAAGATGTGCTGCATCTTGTCTGAAATTCATCTGCCTGTAATTGCTCAAGAACATTCCCTCTCCCTACTTGAGAGGGCAAGCATGAGTCTGTTGGTGGTTGGGCTGAGTTCGCTTATTGTCCAGTTTGGCGCTTGGCCATTGTCTCTAGCAGTCTTCCTTGGTTCCCTGGGTTTAAGCCATTTAAAGGCAGTATTAGATATTTTCAAGTGCGGATGCAAGAAAGGTTACCCAGGAAAGACTAGAAAGTCTTTAGCTACAGTATTTTTTGTTGCTGATTCAAAATTTTGCATATGAAATAGGTTATGTTCGAAGTGGCACCCCTACCTGGTTAGAGTAGCATACTAACCCTAAATTGGTCCCACTGATTTAGCTGGAGCCACTTGGCCGTACAGTGCCATTACATTCACATGGATGTCAGATTTGACCCCAGCTAGAGGAAGTTATTTTGGCATATAAGCATTTCCATCTATTACACGGGACTTTTATCCTGTACACTGTATTTCTGTCTAACACCTAAGAACTCTTGGGGCAGGAACATCAGATTAATGGCTCGAGTATTCACCTTCAGTGGTAAGGATGGAAATGCTGAGGAACTGCAGAAAGATTCAGTTAGGACACTTACTTAAGGAGGGCGCTGGGTTTCTTCTAAGAACTCAGTCTTTAGAAGGCGAGTGGAAATCACTATCCCTTCACATGAAATGACTAATATTTTGCTAAGTGTAAATTTCCATCTTGGATAAACTTTTATCAAGTTAGTAAAATGGGAAGCAAAAATAAATGCAATTTAAGTGATGTTTTCCTCCGCCATGGCATCATCTCAACAATGCAGCGCTAATATATCTTGATGGCTGTATTTAAGATCAGTCATCACATAATTTCATGCCTAGGGAAAAAAAAAAAAAAAAAAAGATGCATTTAACAGGACAAGTCACCATACTCTGTAATAAATACTACCTGTTCCCTCTTACAGATCTCTGCCATCTTTCAAAATGCACTATTTCCTGACTCTTCTGTGCTTGTATGACTGTAGGTGTTTCATTAAAGTAAAGCACTAGTAAAAGGTTCAGAAAAACCATGCACAGTGGCTCCAGTCTGGTGCTGCATACAACACTGGGTGGCTCCTACCTAAACTGAGTCAAACCCTGCATCGTTTTGCCCTCTAAACAGGTGTACACTGTGCAGAAGTATACAAAACATGTAGCAAAAGCTTCCTCTTTAACTTGTTGCTCATGGCATTGCTAGTTTATACACCACTTCTTCCTCTCCTTATACTAAAAATCTTAAGTCAGCTCCATAAATCCACAAATTCAAAATCACGTGGGATCCAATATTTATCTTCTAGCATCCAACGCTATACAGTCATGCTTCAGTTCTAACTACAATATTTAAACATTATTAAAATAGTAAACACAAGCATCCCTACTTCAAGGTACATGGCAGCTTCAGCTTCTAAGAAGAAACATCATTTATGGCAAGATCTGTTAAGACCCTAACAGCTCTGTTCATGTTGTCTCTTACTGTAATTTTGAAATGTTTTTGTTAAACATTTCAGTAAACTCTACATTTTCCCCTCCCATGCATTTTCTTCTCTCTTACAAGATGCATGCTCACTTCAAGCTTGTCAGCACCGCCACCCAAGCTGTCCCAAGTCGCTTGCCTGCATGACAGGAGGAAGTGTTAACACCCATCTATCATTCCATTTACACCCTGAAATGCAAGTAGCTGGGAAAGAAGAAACCAGCAGAAGAACGATGTTTTTGGGGCACGGGTAAGGAATGAGATGATTCTGGAGTACCAAAGTGGAGAAGCATGCAGCAGGGCTTCTCAGTTCCACGGCAGCTCTCTGGGAATGCGGGAAATGAGCAGCCACATACTCTAGCGGGAGGCAAGCCTTCCAGCAGTGCTGACCGAGCCTTTGCTGCCCTGCAGCAGCCCACCTGCCCAGCCCCGCGGGGAGGTGGGGAAGCACCCAGCAGGTATGCTGCTTGGCCAGTCAGTCCTGCTGCTTGCTCAGACCTTTTTTTTTTGCTCCAGCTCAGAGAGAACTCTGCACTGTTTTCCCATGCCAACGTGAATTAGCTCTCTGCTGAGGGCAGCTAGGCCAGACTTGCATTTCTGGATGTGTATGACGATATTTTTAGTACTCTCATTTGAGAGCCTTGTACCTATAATAATGAAGGGATTTGACACCGGATACATGCAGCATTACAGACAATTCTCAGATGACATCCTACCCTTGTCTACTACATACAGACAGAGACAGTATGGACTCTGCATGTAGAGCGATACCGGACTTGGGCGGCCTGACTGAAATGCTTAATCCCCGTCTTCCCCATAGTCACGCCTACTGTCACTCTGTGCCCGCACTGCCAGACCCCTGCTGTTCCCCTGTGCCGCCTTTCGGAACCGGCCTCTTAGTGAGGAGCGTGCGGCTTGCACAGACCCCAGATGACTGTTGCACTTACACGCTCCCGCCCACAGCGCACACCCGCGTGCACACACTCATTTCGGCTCACCTGCGCGTTTTCTGACTACTTCCACGGGCTGCGTTTTCGCTCCTAGTCAGGCTGCGGGCGGAAACTTTCCCCGAGAGGAGGGCGGGCGGCCCCCCGCCCGCGGCGCCGCGTCCCTCCCGCTCCCACCG
>VXAV01005808.1:0-28330 GCA_013399715.1 Alectura lathami | reverse complement strand
TATTGTGATAATCCTCTTAGAGGTACAACAGAGAACTTGACCTCCAGTTCCTGTTCATAAAATTTATTTCCCAGTCATGGGAAGGCCTTGATAAAAATTGTCCCAGAAGGCTAATAATGAAGTGCAAATTGATAAACTTTAATCAGAGAAGGAAATTTGAAATTTTAGTCTCTTTGCAAAAATTTTAGTCTCTTTGTTCAGAAGTTCTTTCCTAGCTGCATTGTTTATTTAATAAATAACTTTTTAAAATCACTTTTTCTTGTATCATACAGCAAGAAAATACAGTATTCTTTGCCCGCTTCAAACTTTACAGCTTAGTTATATGTAGTTCAATGTATGTAGGAAGTTCATGCGAATAGTGAAGTCAACGGGTAGAGGGCTCTATATGTGTTCAGACTTCATACAGTGAGTAGTCTTGTGTTTAAGATTTCTCCAAATAGAAACAAAAATGGGATGTAAATCAGAGAAGTGGGATCAAGTGTATTCTCAGTAGATAAACATGGAGACAAGAAACAAGTACAGATCTTCTGCTGGGATCAATGCTTTGGACTTTCTGATTTTGGTATGTTAGCAGCAGAAATTGAATTCCACTGGAGGTAGTATTAGACATTCTGTGTTTATTCCTAGAAAGTTCAGAAGATGAAAAGATTTTTGCATGGCATCTTTATAGGAATCTTTGCTATTAATGTTACTTTCCAATGGCACTTATATACCAGACAATGTTTTCTTTCTGCGTGTCAAATTCTTGTACGTCCTATACTTCTTTTGGTGCACCATATCTCTTGTCTACATAATAGAAATACATTAGAAATGGGAATGATATCAGAATCTCCAGAGCATAAACCTAGCCTTTCTTATGACTCCCTAGGTACCTTTTTCTTCTAGATGAGTGTACTGCACAGAGGAAATTGGGAAATGCGTCTCCAGTGGAACGCTTTTGTCTCAAAGTAATGTATTATTCAGCTCGACACTCGCACTAACATTGCAAATCTGAGAAAATTAGAGAAACTGAATGGGATGAGTCCTTGACTCCAGTCAAATCCATGGCATTTCTGTCACTAACCTTGTCCAAGCCAGGTTTCACTCACCAGGCTTAAGTCTTTGAGTTGGCCTTTTAAGCCGGCTTCCTGCTTTATGTGCCGAGCATCTGTTCCTAAGGCAACTGCATCCAATTACACCTACCCATACGTGGCCTTTATTGTATGTTCCTGAGCGCCACTGAGGAGCTCTGTTTAAATTATAGAATAATGATTTCTTTTAATAGATGTGGGATTTTAATTTTCTTTCATCTTGAACTTGGTATTTAATTAGTACTTAATTGCTTGCCTCAGCATAGGTAGAAAGCATCTACAGCAATTAAGAGACCACTCCTTTTTATTGTCTAGAAAGCTGACTTCTCAGAGCCTGAGTGTTGAGTGGAGGAAGAACACTCGGTTGAGTTGCGGATTGAGGCCTCTAACAGAGCATGCAGTGGGAGCAGTGGGTAGGAGGAGAAAGTCCTCAAACAGGGCTGTCACCAACAGAAAATAGCCAGTTCCGTAAGCCCCACTCCTTTGTTTATCCTACATGCTAAATCATCGTTAGTGTCTTTTTTGGTCTTATGTCTTAGTTTTATTTTCAAAAAGTGAAATCATTAAGTCTTCATGTTGGTAAAAGTCTGATAGAAGCCAAGACCAATTATGCCTGGCTAAAACCAGCAACTAATGGTCTGCTGGATATTGCAGCCCTGAATGTGAGGGTTCTGGTCTCAATGTGATTGGAATAGGTCTATGAAAGCTGTGTTGTTTGGCAGGCTTGGGCACTCATAAACCTCCAGAGAGTCCCAGGAGTAAACTAACCAAAGTATTTTCACAAACACAACATGCTGTCCCAAGTCCAGCATCTCTTCTATTCTAATGCCTTTTGCACTTCTCAGATGGAAGTGCAAAGTGGCTGGATCTGGTCCCAGCTTCCAGCTGGGAGCATTCCTGTTGTAACTGTTAATGTAAACATGTATAGTAAATTAGTTTCCAGCTAAGAGCATTCCCATGGTAGCTAACCTGTCATTCGAATACATTCTTTTGTTTTCTTCCTTTTATTTCCATGCAGGAAGGAATTAGTGGGTGTTTGTGATCCCCCAATTATATATACATGTATAAAATCCTCACTTACGCAAGATGAGAACAGCAGAACTACCTATCTGTTTTTTCCTCCTCTTGTTTTGAACCAGCCTAATCAGATGTTGAGACAATTTTGATCTTGAAACATTTACTTCTTTTGGAGGGAGGACTCCAGAAACTTAGGCAAAGTTGTATGCCCAGCAGTAGGAATTGCACAGGAAGAATAAGAGATCTAGATCAAGGGAGTTATGATTTGTTAATACCTTGGATATTAACTGCTCCACCGGAATCACTGTGCATTGAAGAATAATTGGAAGGTACAAAAACATCAGCACATTGCACAAAGGCTTCTTTCACTTCAAATGTGTATATCTCAGACAGTACAAGGTTAAACCAGCTGAAGTGTAATCTGCTTTCTGCAATAGCAGCTAATTTTACTAAAAGGAAATGGGTTACATAGGGCTGAGCTTACTGTTGAAACTGGAGAATCTCTCTGACAATTGCCAGCCTTGCAATTCCTGTCTTTCTTGCTTCTTTGCTGCTGTTGATTATTTCTGATAAGTTAAATTACTCTACCATCTCATAAGTGAATTTTCATTATATACATTTTTTAGAGTTAAAATTGGAGCAATTCCCAACCTTTACCTTCTTCAAATAGTATTTCTCAACTCTGCAGTTGTAAGCTCTTGGGACTAACTATTGAGTGAAGTATAAACATTACAGTAGTTACTTTTCATATCTCTCATCATTTTTATTAACTATACACCATTAAAATATTAAGAACTTAATCCAGTAATCAAAATAATAACTGAAGATACTTATGGATGGGAGCACAGGGTCAGACATCTGCTTTATTTTTAGTGGATAGGTATTCAATGTTTTTTTTTCACAGTTAAATAACTAGGGAGCTGCATTTCCTTTGAGCTGCTGAATTCTAGGGAAATGTTTCTGCAACTATTTGATACATAAGTTTCAAGCCTGCAAAAATAAAAACAAAACATATTGTANTGTGTCTATAAACTTTTAGTGTGTTAACTATTTGTATTGCCCCAAATAACTCTTTTCTACTGACTGTTAATAAAACATTTTGTTGAAAATACTAATCTATTATTCTTCATTACACAGGACATCAGTTTTGTTTGTCTCTGATAATTATAGCGATCTAGAAGATTATATCATTGCTGTTTTGTATATATTGAAAGTCAATTTGTGTGTGGAAAAAAAAAACAATTTTTCTGTGCAAACAGAGATGATTCCATTCTGGTTCAAAATAGCGCCGTTCATAATTAATTTTGTGCATCCCAACGTAACCTTTGGTCTTGGTCTTTTTTGTTTCTTTTGTTATTTTTGTTTCTTTCATCAACCTGGTCTTGTGAGTTTTCCAGAATATAATATAATTCAAAGTAATTCACATGTGCTGAGAAATGAAGTTTGAAACAATAGTCTACCTATAAGTAAAAATCCTCGTGACAGGGGTCCTTTGCAGTTTATTTGATGCAAATTTAAAACTTCATAAAGTAGTGATATATATTTGAGTTATTTGAAAAAAAGTATGTTTCTCCTGGTAATGTTTCTGAGTGAATAATTAGACATTCTAGCACCATGCTGTGAAATTAGGTCTTTGATACCTTGTTTGCAAGAAGTTCTATTTCATGAAGTGCAAAACACTCTTTGAACCAAGTACATCTTTTCATTTAAATTGATTCTGTGTTGATTGCAGTGGAATAAACTGCTACTTAAGCAGCACAAACATGTAGAATCCAGCTTAAAATAAGTAGTCTGGAAAAGATGGGTATATTTTATATCCCAAATGCAGTATGTGAAAAGAACTGTAGTTACCAAATTCTTGTGATCAAATCTAACTCCAGGCTCAGGCACCTCCCCTCTGATTTGAACTGTTCTTAGCAAGGCAAGACAGGAGTGCACAGTACTCTCTCCCTTCCTTTGCTTAGTGACTGAGCATGCACAAAAGCACACATATCCAAGTCAAAATCACACACATCCAAGTAATCCTGATGTTAGAATGCTCTGGACTTTTTCATTGTTCTAACTAAAAACACATTGATTCAAACATGAAATGAATTTGCGTGCATGCAGTGCTAGCCTGTGGTGTTGGGATTTAGCAGCGTTACCTTGGTGAAAACTGTCTCTGAATAGAAACAGTTAAGTTTTCTCATAACAAGTACCCTGAGAGAACATTATGTAATGATCCACACTGACATGTTTGGATGGTTTCTCTGCACTGACTGATTGTTCTTACAGCTAATTTTCCCTCTCCCTTTCTAATCATTTAATTCATTTGCTTGTATAAAGCCCATTAGTTTTGCACTCAATTTATTGTCTGTATCATAACTATAGATTTGTTCGTCTAAGGCATTTGCAGAAGTCTTAATTTAGCCTCTTCTACAGTTGCAGCACTGAATATTGCAGGCTGACAGCCAGTTATTTCAAACTGCGTACAGCACTCCTCGAGTAGTGTTCATAGAGAAGTGGAAAAATGCGTAAGGAAACCTGAAAGAAAATCTACGTGGTATGCTTTTTACCTTACTTGGCTGCCTAGGTAAACCTGTATAGAAAGGCAGAAGGAAGGCATCAGAAAATAAATTCATGCTATTTTCCTATGGCTAAGCCTTAGCCTGTTTTAGTGGCTGTGCTAAGAAGTCTGTGGACACTCACAATATATTTAAAATGGTGGAAAGTTCACTTGCTTGGGTACTGAGTAGAATTCAGAGGCAGATGTCAGTGGAAGATCGTGCATTGAAAAATGATTTCTAAACACTGTAGAAGTTTTTCTGACAGACATAATACATAATGTTGAGTGGGGGATGGATAAACTTAGTATAATTTGAAATAATGTGGCGATAACACAGTTGCAATGTGCCATTCAGTATGAAACACTGAAATATAATTCCAGTTTCTTCCTGAATGGGAAAAATGTCTCCTCCTGGTTACATAAATGGCTTTCCAAGGCAGTTTGGTGGGCTTTGCATACATTCCTGATGAGGAATTTTGGAGTTTTTAAATAACTACTTATTCAGTAAATTCTGAGATCCACAGACGGGATACTGGAACTGAAAGATATCATTTAAACTACTTCATTTGTCAAATCCCAAATCAGGTATACTTTTTTCTGGGCTGGTACTCATGCAAATCTAAACTTTCTAACACTAAGACATAACCCATTGCCGCTCGCAGCACTTACTGCCAGTGGTATTACTTGTGGATAGAAACATGATTTTTCCATTATTTGGGAATTTCCAAGATCGATATGAATAATGGTCCAACTAATTACTGTTAGAGAAGCAATGTTACAACAGAAAGCAAGGTTAGGCTACTTTGAGAAAGTGTTAAAGATAACCTCTACTTTTCTTCTGATTAATTGCTAAGAATTAGCTAGTGAAAATGGGTGTTACGAGAGTTAAATTCTGATTTTGAATGTTTCAGCAGTTGATGTCTTACAGATTCTGATGTAGCCTGAAAATAATAATAGCAGCTTGGCTAGGTGTCACAAGATGAAAGATACTGTGTAATTTATGATTAATATGGGATCATTCTCTTTGGCCTTGCAAATTAAAATGCACGTTACTGGCGAGTTTATCATTGATTTACTTTAGAGTTCTTAAATGGGCGAAAGGTAGAACAGGATTAGATGCTGTCAGTAAATTGATCATAAAGTGATGTTTTGCTAATCAGTGTTTGCTTAGCTACTAAATAACAGAACATGATGTCATCCCTCTTACATCTTATGAAAGAAGACAAACCTAAAGAGCAAGAGAAGGGATGATCCACGTAAAGGAGCTTAACCTAAAGTATTTCTGTATCTTGAAAATGAAAAAAGTGCCTCTACTGATACCTGGGCATCTCGTGCGATTTTAAGGAATGTTTGATGAACCTTGTCTCACAGGATTGATCCCAACAAGTGACACAGTATTGTAGAGTTTTGAAAAAAAGGAATGTGTATATAAAGCCTGTGGATTTGTGCTATTGCCAAAGGTATTTGCAGCATGTTATACCTAAGTCCTTACACACAAACCAATAACAAGGAGCACCTCTTCAAAATTTCTCTTGGGTGCTTTTTAGAAAAATACTGTTACCTGTTAAAAGGGATGGGCTTTGAACATTGCTGTTGGTTTGGCCAAGAACAGGGTGTACTCTGTTATTTTTGCCATTGTTTCATCCCTACCGCTATTCAATCTGCTATTTTGTTTTAGCCTCCCTTTATACTGTTTTGCTTCTATGCTACCAGAGCTAAGTTCTGAGGTTCAACAAGGTCAAGTGCAAGGTGTTGCACTTGGATGGGGGCAATCCCAGGTGTGTGTACAGACTGGGAGAAGAACTCATTGAGAGCAGCCCTGCGGAGAAGGACTTGGGCGTTGTGATTGACGAAAAGCTGGCCATGAGCCGGCAGTGCGCTCTTGCAGCCAGGAAGGCCAATGGCATCCTGGGCTGCATCAAGAGAGGGGTGGCCAGCAGGGAGAGGGAGGTGATCGTCCCCCTCTACTCTGCCCTTGGAAGGCCTCACCTGGAGTGCTGTGTCCAGGCCTGGGGCCCCAGTGCAGAGGGGATGTGGAGCTGTTGGAGTGGGTCCAGAGGAGGGCCACCAAAATGATCAGAGGGCTGGAGTACCTCTCCTGTGAGGAAAGGTCGAGGGAGTTGGGACTGTTCAGCTTGGAAAAGAGAAGGCTCCGGGGAGACTTCCTTGCGGCCTTCCAATACTTGAAAGGAGCTTACAGGCAGGAGGAGGACTGACTTTTTACACGGGTGGATAATGGTAGGACAAGGGGGAATGGGCTAAAACTGCAAGAGGGGAGGTTTAGGTTGGACATCAGGAAGAAATTCTTCCCTGAGAGAGTGGTGAGGCGCTGGCACAGGCTGCCCAGAGAAGCTGTGGCTGCCCCATCCCTGGCTGTGTTCAAGGCCAGGCTGGATGGGTTCCTGGGCAGTTTGATCTAGTGAGCTAGTGGCTGGCAGCCCTGTCCTCGGCAGGGGTGTTGGAACTAGATGATCTTTGAGGTCCCCTCCAACCCAAGCCATTCTAGAATTCTATGATTCTATGATTCTAAGTGCTCTAAATAACAGTGCTTTTACATGTGTGATACTGACGATGCCAGATTAGCTGGATTCTGAATGTTACCACACCACGTACTGCTAACCTGTGCCCATGAATTTAGCAGCCGAGGGTCAGCATGGTTCTGGTCTGACACATGTAGGCTGTGCCTGCAGAGCAGTGCAATGACAGCTCTTATGACGTGGCTGGGAAGGGGGGGCTGTTTGGTTTCACATTAACGTGCAGAGCATTGTGGATTTTCCTGGTTTTCCTGGAAAAGAGACATCTGTAGTAGTTGCATAAATGTTTCTTGTTTCTTTACAGAAAACTGTACTCGAGAGAACCTTCCTGTTTATAACATCTATAAATAGTTGAGTGTTTGGATTTGCTGCAGAGGGTCGTTAGGCAGTGACTAGTAGAACAGCACTGCTGTCGTCTTGTCTGTGCCCTGTGTGGCGGCTTGGACAACAAATCTGATGATCGCGTTGTGTTGGGAGTGACCTCAAACCAGTGTGAAACTTGGGTCTGTCGCCTGCACGTGGCTCTGCAACCTCTGTCCTTTACAGAATTTTTGATTTTGCTTCTATGATTCTGAAGTGGCTAATGCATTCCTGTGTTAATGAGCAAGAAGTTATTTGACAATATGTGTTTTTCCCAGAGTGAAAGTGTAGAGTGCAGAAAAATAAATAAATAATGATTAACTTAAAGCCTCATGTAGTCAGGCTCTGAGATGTCTATCCCATCACTAGCACTTCACAAGAGTCTCATTCTCTGAGCCAGCTAAGCCATTTCTGTGTTTGCCGTGAATGTACGTTCAAGAGGAAGGGGGCTAAATTCAGCACAACAACTTTCCTTTGGCTCCTCGCTGTTCTTGGCAGTGTTTTTTCTTAACACCTGGTCAGCCGTGAACAGGTATGTCCAGGGAACAGAGGCAGCTCAGCTTGGGAAGTAAACAGCCTGAGTCATGGCCTCTTCCATCTCTGCCTGTTGCTGATGATGTCTCCCTCCGGTGTGATTTTTTCCTGTGATTTAATTCCTACATGCATTGCACAGGGAAGGGAGCACACTGGACCAGGAATAAACTTCTAGGAGGATGTTTTTTCCTTGGAGTTCATGCTCATACAAATGATAGCATCTGCAAGGAAGATGTCTCTTGATTTGCATCAGGCTTAACTATCCACTGCATGATACAGCTGAAGCAGATATCTCTCAATGCATGTTTCAGGACTTTGGTCTTTTGAGGGATGTGCCTGCTGAGGCAATCGAATAAGAGCTTTGCAGTGCCAAAATGGTGCTTCAATTCAGACATGTTCCGATATGATATCTGAGGGTGGGAGATTCCAGTAGTCTGGATGAAATAAACAGATTTGTTCAGTTAACGATACTGCATTGCATTTTCCTCCTTTTACAACAAGGATGAAATTTTCAAAAGCCTAAAGTGGTTCTGGCATTTCCCTTTTTTGTTTGTTTTGTTTTAGCAAACTGTGTATTACACATCTTACCTGTGCCCTTGAAAATTTATTGAATCACATCACTTTCTTACACTAAATTGAATCATTCCTTGACTCCAGCTTCAATACTGTGGGTTCTTGCCCAAATCTTAGGATGGGTGGACATAGTGAATTGCAATGAAGTTGCTTTTCTTCATTTAAATAATAAGAAAAATACATAACTTTCCTTACTTAAAGTATTATGAAAAAATCCCTTCAAGTAAATACATTGTAATCTATTCAGATAATTACAAGTGAAGTTCTAAAACACATTTTAACAGCTTTCGTTTGTTGCTAAAGAGTTAAGAAGTGTCAATCAGGAAAGAAGTGGGAGTCCTTAGCTGTCTGTCTGGGAGTGCATTTTCTTTTTGAATAACTGAGCCTGCTTTTGTTATTTCTGGTCTTTCACTGGATTGAATAAGTCAAATGAAGAAGTTTAGAGGCAGAAGATATGTTTGTTGTTGTTATTCTTTGTTTCAGGTTTTTTTTTTTTTTTTTTTTTTTCCAGTTTATGAGTGAAGGTGCAGTGTGTGTTCTGTTTTGGTAGTTTGTTTTCCAAGAATATACTTGCTTTAGGTTCTCAAATTAGACGGTGACTGGGCACAGACTGCTATTAGTTCAGTTTATTAAAATAAATTAACTTGGTTGTAGAGTGAACTGTTTCAAAATTCAAGATATGATAAATCAGGTTTCTGCCCCAAAGAACCCACTTTACTTAGGATATTTTAATTAAAAGTAACAATGAGATTTTATGCTGGTTTTGCAACTTCAGTATCAAATTGCTGTTTTCATCCAACAGCAGCATGATAAAACCATAACATAAAAGATTAATCATCATAAATGTCAAGCAGCAATTCTATTAATAATTAAAAAGCTGAGTAATTTACATCATTATTTAAATGACTATATATATATATTTATAACTTGTTAAAGGCCTGGAAAATGCAGTGTAAAGGCCATCTTAGGTATTTAAAATTTTTCCAAGAAATATTTTTAAAGAAACACACTTATGATCAGAAGGATACTTCAGCTTTCATCTGATGAGACACTAATTAGAATAAGATAGCATAAGGTGAGAAAAGTGAAGCAATGTTAGAAGCTCATATAGAAGATCATTAAGCTGATAGTTCTTATAGAAAAAGAAGTATTTATTACATGCTCAGTGAAGTAGTCTAGGCAGTAATTTTCAAACAGCCATGAAAAAATTGTGTGTATTTTTTAGTTTGTTTCTTTTCTCCACCCTTGTTGTACAGACATCACTGACCCTGGTTATGTGGAAGGCAAAGGAGCAGGATATGTTGAAAAAGGAGCCAAGATGTTTATGGAGAATGGCTCTGTTGCTGGTGTTGGTCCAGACGTAGCCTCTAATCTGAATCCATAGATGTCTGCTTGCTGAAACACAAGAGTGGACATGCTGGGCTTGCTCATCCTGTTCCCCACACTTTTCAACAGGCATCTGCTGCAGGGCCATGGTCATCCTGATGACACCTTTGCCCACTGTGCCTATGGAGCTAGCTCGGGAAATGTGCTGGCCCACTCAGTGGCATGTAATCTGCCTCCTAGCGCTGGGGTGCCAGTTTGTGTCTGGGCGGGAGAGAAGGAGGAGGAGAAGGCGTGAGCACTGTGGGCTTTCGGAACCGTGTATGTGGCCAAGCCTTTTGTTTTTCATGGATAAAAATGGCTGGAGAGTTAGCAGTGAAATCCAAGGAGAAACAGGTTGTGCTTATGTGTCTTCCAAGCATTTTAACCTCTCCATCTCAAAAAGAAATCGGTTCAGGATATCTTTTTATTTTCTGCTTTGTTTGTCCGTTCATTTGCTTCTATCCTGTTTTCTACCTGAGAATGGTCAGGATGACCAGGTGGATTGTTTTGGCAGAAGTACACACTGAAGTACTGCAAAGATCTGTTCACAGTGAGAGATTATTCCATCTGTTGTAGCGAGTTTATATTAAACAGGTTCAAGCAGAAATGAAAAGTAAGCAAAGAATTTTAAATAACCTGACTTAATGTCCTCTTTCTCTTTAATGAGAAGCTGCAGAAGTCAGGAGCAGCGGTAGTTCATTCGATCATGATGTCATACTCTTAGTATTTTTCAGTTATCCAGCAAAACATGAGGAATTTAGAGCTATATTTAATGTAAGAAGTGAGGGGAAACACCCTTCACAGTCTGTTATTTAATACCTCCTCCTAAGCATCTGCCTTCTGTGTGAAGAAGACACCAGCATTATTTTGTTTGCTTGCTTTCTGCTATGTTACTCACCTCTCTACCAGTTTCTTTTTGTCAGTACCTGAAAATGCTTCCCTTTCAGGCTCAATTGTGCAAATGACACTTTTATTTCTTGGTGAGAGGACTTCTATGGGTAAGTACAGATAGATTTCAATGCTGATTTGTAGGTCAAATCCCTTATTTCATCTTGCCTTTTCTAGGATTTTGAGACCCTACCCATCTTGTTTGTTGGTTAAAGCAGCAACCTCAGAAATGACCCTTATTTGCACACTTCACTGCAATACTTTGTGAGCAGTGGAAGAAGTTTGGTTTGGCTGAAAGGAGTGTTGCAGTTTGGATAAAATTATCAAAATTGCTTGTGACTGTTTAACTGTATTTAACCATGTGGCTTATCTTCAGGTTTTCTATACTGCTGTAATATAAACTGTGACATTTCTTGATTCAGTACAAAAAGAAACAATGTGTAATAGAACGGTGCATCTAGTTAACTGCTGTACTTGATCGTTAAATTCTTTGCTTTTTGTTCCCTTGGTTACTACAGTAAATTTACTGTGAACATGTATTTATCTGACATCAGTTTTGTTCCTTTTCCTTTTTTAAAAAAATAGTTTTGCTCTGTGGCTGTATTTTAGATTTTTCTTAGAACCTTCTGTTCATGTGCTGCTCCACATTTCCTTCTTACATAAAGCATGGATAATTTCATTTTTCATTAGTTCCATTGGGGACCTAGGATGTAAAGTCTTTTCTAAATTAACAGCAAGAGACAGGAGCATCCCTAATCCTAACAGACTTCTTAAATGATCTGTTGAATTACTCATACAAAAACAAAATAATCTTTCATTTAGACTTTTATCTGGAAGTTTCTATCCATTGTTGTTCTTCTTTTTCTCTTAGACTTGCCCTGGCTCTTCCTTCATTGTTTCCTTTCATTTCTTAGGACATACTGTATTATTTTTGTCTGCTACTTTGCTTGCAGCCAAAGCCGTATTTTTATTTTTATTTTTTGGAAGCAGTTATTTATGTGCCTAAATCTGTCAGTTTCCAGGACAGCTCTGATGTACTTGTACCCTTCATCCTAATGGATCTTAAACATATGTTATGGCCACTCTTCTATTGTAGCCTTCCTGCTTCTGTTTTACAGCTTTTCTTCAGAAACTGCAGCTGACCTGAAGATGTTGTTGTTAATCTTTAGTCTCAGTACATCTGTGCTATTAATGAAACCAGAAGTTCTCGCCTGCATGTCAAGTGTTGGAGTCTAAATTACTTCTTTGCCATTTAGGATGGCAAAGCATGGTACCATTATGCTTTCCCAGCAGGACTATTCTTTATGAGTACTTTAAAGTTTTAATATCGTTTCTTAATTGAATATTTATCAGATGCCAACCCAAAATATTGTGGAGAGCTTCTGTAATGAAGTTTTACAAGTGATGAAATCATCTACTTGCAAATAGTGTAAAAGAATTGTTTATGTTGCATAACTTTACATATTTTTGTTATCAGCATGTCAAGGGGATGTGGAGGATGCATTTCTGTAGTGCATTCAGATTACATTGCCAAATTGGGCTTTGCTGGAACTTATTTTAGTTTATTTATTTTAAATCTTATTACACAATCATCAGCACCTGTGAAGGTGACCTCCTAGTTGAGAAACAGAAAACAATTAATGCTGTTTTGGCCAGCATTTTAGAAGAGCACCGTCTGCAAAAGTGCTATAGTTGTTCTCGGGGTGACACGGCATCAAAAGGTGTGAAGTTCTAACTAACAATGAATGGTGTATTTTCATCAAACTGATGAAACTGATGATCAAACTCAGCATAGCATCTCTGAATAAATGGGAAAAGAATTATTGGATAAAAGAATATATTACTGGTACAGTTATACATTTAACATTAATTCTACAGAACATCAGTCGGGACAACGAAGTAATAGAAAAGCAACTAAAACATTTAGAAATATGGGTAGAAAAAAAACCCCACCAGCTTAATTTAGAAAAATCGCAGTATGGTTTAGGTTGGAAGGGACCTTAAAAATCAGCTAGTACCAACACCTCTGCTGTAGGCAGAGACACCTCTCGCTAGACCAGGTTGCGCAAAGCTTCATCCAGCCTGGCCTTGAATACTTCCAGGGAGGGGGCATCCATAGTTATGCTAGGTTGCACCCAAGTCTGTGAGAGTTTTACTTCATCCAGCTGCAGAAAAGTGAATTTCAACACAGATATTTGGTGCAAAGAGAAAGAGACTGAGACACAGTGAACGTGATCTAAGAGTACGAAAAAATACTGTAGATTGGATTTTACAAGTGGTTTACTAATGGAAAAAAAAAAAAAAAAAGTATTCATGAGTTGTCAGCCCAACCTGGATGAAAAGCAGTTGATGCTATGATGGAATTGAACTGAACGTATACTTGGTTTGGTTCTGGTTGGTTCTGGACACCATTTCTTTGGTGTATCATCAAACTTGAGTGAGCCCAAGGGAAAAAACATGTTTGTATTAGGTGATAGAGGAGACCAGCTTATGAGCAAAGGATAGCGGAACTGAATATTTGTTTAAGCGTTGTTTAGCTTGACTAAAAATAAAAGAAGAAAGGACGGAACAGAACAGAGTATTTGTTTAAACATTATTTAACTTGTCAGAAAAATAGAAGAAGAAAGGACTGGACAGGACTGACACTCGCTTAGTTTAGCATTCACAACTCTTGGAAGTAGTAAAGGGACGGTGATTCTGCCTTTTTCCACAATATTTTCAGAATTAGTGTTACCTGAGAGAAACATATTCAAGACATATTGGATATGCTTTTCAGTGTGTGAAGTATCACAGCTATTGGAAGGAAATGCTTCAGGAGGTGTTGTTGGAGCAGTATGTCTTTGATGAGCTGGCAGGCAGGCACCACATCATTTGTAATGCAGCTGCTGAGCCCTGCATTGTGCAGAAAGCTACCTTGAGGAGGAGTTGATGTGCACTACCAATGGCATGTTGAAAAAATAGATCCTGAACTGTTTGCAGGCATATAAATAAGTTGTGTCTTTCTGCAGGGTCTTAAGTTATTAAAAGATAGCGTAGAGTGTAGAAGAGATTAATGTCCAGGTGGCATGGGCTGACACAAAGCAAGTGGATCAAGGACATTGAAAGCCTGCGCAACTCAGGGAAAGAGTGAGCCTCCCTAGACATTTGCTGCAAATAGCCAAGCTTGCTTTGTTTTCCAGGTCATTTAATTTAATGAATAAAGACTTTTTTACCCATAATCAAGACTGATGGCATATCTCTTTGTCCTGAGGTTGAGCCCAGAGATGTTATTCATACTGTAACCTTGCAGAGGTTACCCATTACTTTAGTTCACTCTCTACCGGTCAAGTTATTTTTGCAGTAAATGAGGCCTGTAAATATTGCAGTATGAGACACTAGAGCCTTTGCTATGCAAAGACCCCATTTCCATGCTACGGAGAACGTGTAGAGGAAACTGGTAAACCTGGAGATGGCATAGCTGGCTCGCGTGTTTCATTTTCTGTGATTTCAAGGGTCAGGGAACAGGAGTTGCATAGTAGATTCCCTGATTTCTCCCATATGGGGCAGGATCTATCCTTTAAAAAAACAAACAAACAAATAAATACACACACGCAAAAAAAAAAAAAAAAACAAACCAGGAGACTTCCCTTCTGCAAGCTGTGTGTGAGAGTTGGCCTCACATGCCAAAAGGCAGTTTCCTGTCTAGCACCATGAAAGGGAGAGACTTTTAAAAGTTTGTGTTATTACAAGGACCTGAAAAGTGTGATCATATTCCCAGAGAAGGAACTCATCTTCCTGTTGCTTTCCCAGTCCTTTTCAGCAGTTTCTGCAGCTAGGGGCAAAAAAAGCTCCAAGACGTCTGTTTTTGTTTTATATCTACCTCTTTTTGCCATTTTCAAAATAACACAAAAGATTCCTGTGAAAGGCTGTAGAGGGGACTGGAGACACTGAAATACCTTCAGATGATTTACCTATGAGGTAAATCCTTGTCTCTTCGGGAAACTGGGCTTAAACATAGTGCACTTGATACTTTTCCTCAAATTCTGCATTTAGCTTGAGGTTGTTACTTTTATTTGATATCTAAAGATGAGCTAGTGTGCTTGAATGGTTATCTTAATTTATTTTTTTCCCTGCAGCTATGAATGTGGTTTACTTAAATCAGCATTCTTTAGTAACATTATTGATATTTTACTTTTGGATTGATATGACAAAAGGCAAAGAGAAGGGTACTGTTGTATTGGACAAGCCATCCAGTTACTGTAAGATATGGAAGTTTTCTGTAGGAAAGGTCATAATCTTTGTCATCTTGTGAGATTCATCAGAAATGAATCATTTAGAAAAATTAAGAATGTGATAAAAAAAAAAAAAAATTAATTAGGAAATGCCTGTTTCCAGTAGACTTTTGCACTTTCTGAAAAAGAACATTTAAAATGAAGCATTTGGGTTTTAGCTGAAATATATTTCTAATTGCTGGATTTAGTTTTGAATTCAAATTCAAAGCTGAACTTGTGGTTATGTTTTAAACTGTCATCTTTATTTTAGATGAGACTCTGTTCTGAATGGTTGTCATTAGAATGAAATACAGTAGTGGAAAGTTGTTAGATCAACTAAGATCACTTAAAATACTCACCTTTTTAGTATTATCATTACATTCTCCTATTTTTTAGTTTAATATTTGATGGGAAATTATTTTTTTTAATTACTTGGAAATCATTTTAAGGAGTATTTTGTTTTAATTTTACTCCATTTGTTCCTTGTTATCTTAAGATCAGCAGCATGAGTCATAGAATATCCAGAGTTGCGAAGGACCCACAAGGATCATCGAGCCCAGCCCCTGGCCCCACCCAGCACCACCCAAACCCAAGCCCTGTGTCTGAGAGTGGTGTCCAAACGCTCCTTGAGCTCTGGCAGCTTGGGGCCGTGCCCACTGCCCTGGGGAGCCTGTTCCATGCCCACCCTCTGGCGCAGATCCCTTTACATGGGGCTGCTCTCCAGCCTCTCCTCCCCCAGTCTGTATACAGAGCCAGGATTTCCCCACCCTATGTGCAGAATCCAGCACTTGCTCTTGCTAAACTGCATGCGGTTGGTGATTGCCCAGCCCTCTAATTTGTCGAGATCTCTCTCCAAGGCCTCTTTACCCTCAAGGGAGTCATCAGCTTCTCCCAATGTAGTGTTGTGTCCAAACTTACTTAGTATACCTTCAAGTCCTGTATCCAAGTCATTTATGAAAATGTTAAAGAGAACCGGCCCTAAAAAAAATCATCCTTTGGTAAGGTTTTGTTATGCTAATGTGTCAGGTAGGTTAATAAGGTCATTACCTGAGATCGTAAATAAATCACTTTTTGTCATCATGTGAAGTGTTTTGAAAGAGTTGCTTTTTCTTGCTTTCTCTGAGGATCATCTGAATCTGACTTAATAATGCATGAAAGTGAACTTTGTTCAATGAAGGCACTTGTATGAAGAAAATTGGACATATAATAAACAACGTCACAGCAAAATTGTCAAGAAGCGTTGGTGTCCGCCATCATCTTGGCAGGCTTAAAAATAAAAGGGAAAATAATGCTTATTAAATCTTCTTGCCTTAATCTTGTTTTGTTCCCATAAGCATCAGTGGTAGTAGAGGTCTTATGGTTTGCAGAGTAGCCTACATCAAGAGCTTTGAATGTGCAGAAAGGGGTTTTTGAAAGCACTGAATAAACACAAATTGATCCGTTAAATGCCCAGTACCCCTGAGGGAAGTGGTGATGGTTAAAGGTTTCTAAACAAGCAGACAAAACCAGTGCTTCCATATCTCTCATTCATCATTTCAAACCTATGACTGATACAACTTTTTGGAGAAGTTGTAGGAGGTTTTGGCCATATCTTGTGCAGAAGTTTTAGATGTTGTCACCCATAGCTGCCTACCCTGTGGCAGAACTGGCAGAGCAGTTAGTGTGTACACCTCCCCGGCACTGTCTAATTCACTGTGCAGTTTCTTTGCTCAAACCCAGTGTCGCTGTCAGTTTCAGCTCGAATGCTTAAAACCAAAACTCTGCATGGCAGTGGGCGAGCCATAAGCAGGCATTTTCTTCTGCTCTCCGGTGGGACAGGCAGCACAGCGGGGGGCAAAAAAGTTGGAAACAGTGAAATCTTAAACCATTGCAGCACAGTTGCCACAAAATGTCTGCTAAGGACGTTTAAGGACAAGTTATGGAGGAGCTAGATTACTTGCTGTATTGTAGGTGAGATCATTAACAGTGCGTAACGCTGCAATTGATCATGTAGTGGTTGCTACATACCAGTAGAAGTGTATGTCTACATGGTTATTAATTGGGCTCGGCTGTGTGTTTTTTTTTTTTTGTTGTTGTTGTTGTTTTTTTCTCAAGAGATGCTGAGAGATCCTAAGCAGATCAAAATCCCGCATACCATGCATTGCAGATAAATTTAGTCATGACTACGTCAGTCATGTGCCTTTCATGTTTTGTCATCTCTTGTACTTGTTTTCCAGATAGAAATAGAATAACATAAGCATGCAAAAAACGGTATGTGCAATTTCAGCAATCCCATTTTGTGAAGTGACATTGTGATACAGGCCTGAGTCCTGTGAAGATGTAGAATGAACAATGTCACTCCCCTTTCAAATGATGCTCAACCTGTATTTTTTTTTCCTACTGTTGTCTCAGCTACTGTAATTTCAACCTACTACCAATGCCAGACGCTTATACTACAGTGCGAGGCTTAATTATACCCATCCAAAGAAAAGTGCCAATGAATCAGCTCTTCACCAGGCTGAATATTAAAATGGCTCAAAATAAAATATTTCTTGCATTTACAGATGTAAAAGGTATGTTGGTTGCTTGGCAACCATGGAGGAGCATGCAAACAGAAAGCTGCTTTTCAGTAATGGTGGGGAACACTAGTGCTGCATTGTCACAGCAGTACCTGAAAATGGAAGACCACATCTAATCCCGGTTCCTGCCCAGAGAAACACATCAACCTCCTTCTGGACTTACTGACCGTAGCAGAAGGCAGGAATCATTAGCTAAAAGATCAATTGGCCATAGAAACGCTTGCACAAATTGCTAGTTGTGCAGCAATTCTCCTTCCTAAGGAGAACGCATGAAAGAGGAGTCGTCTTTGTAGAAAGTCCCTTGGGCTTTAAGTGCTGTCGGTGCCTCTAAGCATTGAACTGGTCTGCACCTTTGCTCGCTGTTGTCACATAGCTGTTTGTTAGGGTGATGACTAGTTCATCACAAATGTCAAACCTGGATCGATGTGCCTGTGGCTGAAGCTCATTTCTTTATGTTCCTCTCCCCGTGGACTGAAGACTATTATTCCCTTCCCCTTGCAGCAGCTCTTCATGCTTTGGCAGAGTGATAACATGTTCACCTCTCTCCTCTTTTTCTTTTTTCATCTTTTTTTTTTTTTTTTTCCCCCATCCCTTTATCTTCCCTTTGTAGCTCACAACTGCTAGATTTTTGATCATTCCCAATGTTTTCCTCTGGTCTCCATCCAGATACTATGCTTTGTTCTTGGCAGCTACTCTAGCAATGGCCTTACCTGTGCTGAATGCTTGCATCGATGCTCCCAGCTGATCCAGCACATAGCAGGACTGCAACCCTGCGTGGGTTGCGTGACTGTTTGCACATGTGGTGTGTACTAGTTGTTGTGCCTGGGCTCACACCTTGCATGTAGACCACTAGCTGCTGAAGGATGCTGCTGGTGGGTCGCTCTGTCTGCCTGGGTATATCCTCCTGGCTGTAGCCCCTCCATGGGGGAAAGCACCTGAACACACCGGTGCTAATATTGATGCACTCAGCGTGTCTCCAGTTCTCTGTTTCAGTACTGTCCTTCTCTTTATATGTCTCAGACATAGCATGGCCTTGATGACTTCTGTTCACTTTCTCATGCGCAGCAGCCCCCTTTTCTGCAGAAATACTGCCTTTTCCAGGTCAGTGTTACTGTTTTTCCACACCAGCACTCAGGGCCTTGCACTTAGGTTTGTTGAACAGCATCCAACTTTCTCAGCAAGGTCTTGATGAGATGACACAAATGAAGCTGATGTTTGGACCATTGTCTCTGCCTTCCCTAGGACAGAAATTCTGTCTTGGGTACCAAGTGAACCAGGGAAGAGAAATGCATAATCACTCAGTGAAATTATGCTAGTGAACAGGGGAAAGTGAACTGTAACAGGTGCCTAGTGATTCAGAGGAGAAATGCCTGATTCCTCTGCTCTGGCTTTAATCCCAAGGGGGCAGTTTGATTGCTGGAATGGTGAAAAATAGTGGGGGTATAAAAATTCTCATATTAAGGAAAGAAACATGACATCTGTAGTATGTAAGGAAATATGGTATTGAAAATGATTTTTGCCTGCTAGGTGCTCAGTGCATCTCGCTGCAGTTGTGGTGGTGAGCTGTGGGTCTGTAATGTGTGTAGAAAGGCTTTGGTCAACTAATGTAATTGGTACTTGATGCTGCCATCAACCCTTGCTTCTCTGCTTTTAAACATGTAATATTTTTATATTTTTCATCGTAGTGTAAGGCAGAAAGCATACTATTGTTTTCTTCCTGAAGAAAGTTCTTCTCCTGGTAAGGAAGACAGGCATACATGGCTTTCATAATTTTCTCGAGTGAGTGCTTACTTGTCCCTGGCCCTGTGATGTAGTCATGCTTAGAAGTCTGTGCTTCATAATTGGCCTTTCTATTTTCCTGACGACTTCCTCTCACGCACTTTCACAGCCTGGATAAACCTGATTCAAAAAGAGAATCTGCAGGCTGATTATTTACTGCGTTTTGTTACTGGAATGTGTAATGTACACATTGGTGTATTAACTTCCCTAATCGTGAAAACCTCAGGTTATACAGAGCTTTCTAAATGTTTTAATTGCCTAGAGAGTTTTTACCTACTAACTTTTGGCTTACAGTGCTTGTCTAAGCTTCAAAATACAGTTCTGGGGCTTCGTTAGTATCATTATCACAGAAACAGAGCAGAGAAAGCTGAGAAATAAATGGTCTGGGCAGTGTCCTGCTCTTTTGCGTGGCAGGGAAGCCGATGATTCACAGCTCTCCAGCAAGATCTGTAGGTGGGGCTCTGGGGCTTGGGCTGCAATGTCACTTAAGTGTTTTTGGAGATTTTATATTGATGTGTCTGAATATGAATTCAGGAGCCTCCTGTACGTTCTGAAATAATTCTGTTCTGTCTGTATTTAAGACGTTTGCCATAACTGCTAATAAGTTGAAAATCAAAATTACTTTCCTTTCTTTAGGCTGCGCTGTTTTTTTGTGATCTAGTTTTTGTGAAAATAAGCCATAATCTTAGCTCCTGATGCTGCAATAGCTATAGACATGCTTAATTTTAAGTACAGAAGTAGTTTGTGGGAGACTTAAAAATAACTGTGAGTGATGTTTCGTGCTGTTTTGCCCACAGGCTTTTTTTTTTCTTTCTCTTGGTAAATTGAAGTAATATTATCAAGCAATAGCAACATTTAAAAGACATAGCCTTTTCAATTTACCTCATTGTAGAAGTTTAGCTAGAACTGAAGCAGTACAATTGTTTGGATAAAGTTTTGAAAAAAATTAGGTAAGTTATTTCTTAAAAGTGAAGCAAATTCAAAACCATTCTTGGGGATGACTGAGGGCAACAATCCCTGCTACTTGATACTTCTGGCCATTTCCCTCCCCTGGTTTGGTTTGGTTTGTTGGTTGGTTTCCCGCTCGCCATCTTTGACCTTGTTCACCCGTCCCCCACTTGCTGTGTCCTTTGTTAGCTTGGTTTTACTGTCCTGCTCCAGGCTGATGTGGTATTGCTAGCTCCTTTGATTTGCTTAGACTAAGCACACTATAAAAGTAGCACCTGTCTTCTGCAGCTTTGATTTGAAGGCATGGATCCTGTCTGAGGCCTCATTGTCCTTCAGCATGGAGGACTGGCAGGTAATTTAAGGCAATGCTGCTGAGCAGCTGCGGCATGTTATCTCTTGTGACTGGTCAGCAGGATTTTTCCTTTAGTCTTCAATCTGCAGGCTCATAAACCTTTTTTTCTTTTTTTTTTTTTTTTTTAAAGTGTCTGACATCTGGTCTCAGGAAACCTTTTTTTTTTTTTTTTTTTTTTTTATAAAGTGTCTGACATCTGGTCTCAGGAAGGTGATTCAGGGATAAGCAAAAACTGTGTTGGTTGATGAGATTATTTGTAGATGTTTTTTAATAGGTCATCTTGTATGTTGAATAGCAGATGTAATTAATTGTGCTTTTCCCAGAAGTGGAAGTGTTCCAGCAGCAGGGATAATCAGTTCACATTCACACTGGTGCAGGCATACCTGGGGTGCTCCTGCTGATTTTCAGTCAGAGCGGTTTCCCTGGTAATTTTAATAACATTGCCAGAAAGCTCATGGGGAATTCAAGGTGAATAAGCAGACCTGCAGGGAGCAGAAGCTGCATGATCTCCCAGTGCAGCCTGCTTGCTCTGGCTAGGAGAGAAAGCAGATGGCATGGGTCAGGATAATTTGTCACCTGTCAGAGCCTAGATGTAGGCTAGGGCCTGCCCAGCCTCCTGCCAGGCCAGGGTGGCTCCAGGCTCTTGTGAGGAGAAGGAGGGTCCTAGCAAAGCAGGGAAGATGCAAGGGCAAGAGGCACAGTGTGAGGTGCTCACCTCCATGGTGTGATGTCTGGGAGGTAAGCCACCAGGAGGGACTGGGAGATGAAGTGAGAACTTTTTTTCTGGCATGCTGAAGATAAATATTTATTCAGGTTAGGTCCCTCTTGCTGTGCCTTTGCCTTCAGATTTAGTATTAATGATGGCATTAATATTGAAACTGTCTGCAGTGGGGGATAAACATAGTCTCGGTGGCTAAAACATTTTGATTCAATGCAGTTGGTCAGGCAGTGATACTGGCAAGGCTATTGGAGTGGGATCGCCATCCGGTTTGTCTCTAACCACTGGGGCTGGTGCTTCCTGAACATCTGACCTTTGCCATGGGAAACCCCGACCAAATACTGGCCATTTGTCCAGAGTGTGCCGGGGTAGGCACCTGGAGTTTGAGCCATGCTTTGCTTGGTGGAGAAGCCATGCTGATCTGAGTACAGAGGTAATTGCGGACTAACCCCTTGTGCCTAAGAGGAGTAATCATATAAAATGCAGAATGCATCTTGAATTAAACTTAAATGACAGCAAATCCAGCAAGCCAGAAGAAAAAACTGGTAGGGATTTAACGGTCAAAAAGCCAATTAAAGCTTTACAGAGCTTATAGAAGAGGTTTAAGCTTAAAGCCTCTGTGAAAGCTTGCAGAACATAAGCCAGAGCAGAAAATTAGCAACAGTTTGCAATAGCTAATTATTTTATTCAAAGTGAACTCTGTTATCTTAAATTGTCACTGTTTGTCATCTGAATGAACTACTGAAAGTACACGTATTAGAAAGGAAAAGCTGAGGTGGGGTAGATAATAGGGACAGGCATAGGAAACTGCGTGTGACTTCAGCAGGATGCTGTGTGATTAATTTTTTCTCACTTTGCTTTCACTTTAGAAGTAGCAAGTTACAAATACCGTAGTATTGGTTTCTTGCGTATGAACCGAATGCTGATCGGTTCTGTTTTTAATTCTCCTTTGGCAGGCAATTTTAGAACTTGCAGTGTTGCTTTGATATCTTTTGCCCAAACTGGAAGTTGTCTAAATCTGACTAGGTATCATACAAGTGGTAGGAAATGATTTTATATTTAGAGGTTATTTTGAATACAACGTGTTCAAATGCAAACTTGTGGTCAAAAGATCACAGTTCAAATTCAGAAATCCTTCTGATGTTCCATATGAACCTATCAGGTTTAGAAAAGTAATGACCCATTGTGTAGAAGTCAAGAAAAGTGTGTGAACAGTCATATTTGAAGATGTGAAGGTGTAGTTCTTTAGAAAACTTTTTAAACAGAGCTTTCTTTCTGTCTTATGATTGTCAAGGTAGTAATTATTCTAGAAGTGTACAGCTGAGTAATATTCTGAACAGTTTTTCATCCTGAAGTCTCAGGTTGTCACTGAAAAAATAACTGAATTCACAATAGCTTTTTTTTTTTTGGAATTTTTTGTTGTCTTTATGTATGTTACAAATTATATATATAAAAGCTGTGTTTCTTACCTAATATGTGCTGAATAATTACTTGTTTGGATATATAGAATAAATGAGAACAAATTTTCAAGAAATGTGTCCTATTTCAACTTACTCATTTCACTTAGCAGACAAATTTCCTAGGTTTTCTTGTCAGCGAAGAGATGGCAAACAAAGACAATGTAGAAATTGAGGACATTTTAACATGTAAAACTTTAATATCTTGCTCAATAAGAAGACAGTAAATACAGTGTCTGTGGAGCTTATAGATGGTAGAACTATGAATTATTAGAGAGGATGACATGTGGGTAGGAGTAGAAAAATAAAATCCTCTTTGAAAAATGCAGGCTAATACAAGGAATTTGAAAGTGAATGAGGTGGAAGCTCCAGTTTATCACAAGAGATTAAGCAGTAGAATCTTACATGCACATCTGCAAATCCATTGCATTAATTAGAACATGCCTGAAGCTTTTTATGACCTTTTTAGACAAGGAAAGTATTAAGAGTATTTTTCTAGATTACAACTAGTTTTATGATGAAATTATTAGCACTGTTTTTTAAACTTTTTTTTTTTTTTTTTTTGATATGTGTGAGTGATAATGTGAATGCAAAGGTGCTGGGTTACTGTAATTAGCAGAGTTAATGCTCCAGATTCTCTTTCTGTATTTGTCTCTGTCTCTCTCTCACCTGTGATTCCGTCAGAAGTAAATCACAACTGAAGAGAATTTGATACTCTCATATTAGCATTCTCTAAACCTCTCTGTGTTGCAAAAGTAATGCAGACTGCAACACATTTCATGCTGTGTTTGCAGCCCTCCTCTGGAAAGCTCCAAAAACAAAACCAGACTTGAGCTGCACTGCTTGGCTGGCACAGACAGCACAGTGAGGGAGTAGGGGGTTATGGTTCCCGTGTGAAGGCTCTCTTTACACAGCACCCACCCTCATCGTGTCAAACATCCCTACTTATAAGATTCTCCAGCAAAGTATTTTTATCATGTGTTGTGCATCTCATCTCACCCTCCAGTGGAACTTCCATTTAGTGTAAACATCAGGCAAGTAAAACAGCCTTCTTCCTGTGAAGAGGATGATGAATTCTGAGCTCGGGGAGACAGCTCAGCTATGGCCAGTGGCGCAACTCCAGCTGCCTTGAGCGGAACTAGGATTTGGCCCTTCCTGTTCAGCTATCTCATCTCTATGCTAGCTAAGGACAGAATAAGGCCTGGAAATCGGTGTGTTTATACTTTGCATTTGTTCATCAGCTAACTTTGTCAGCTCCTTAAATCCTTCTGTGTTTTTGTTAGCTCAGGAACTTGGATTGCAGCCACATTAATACTTGGAAAAAAACAAGGCTTTTGGTGCAGTTGTATCCTGAAAAATGAGCATGTGAGCTCTTTGTAGATCAACAGATAGGTACAACACGGCTATCATAGAATGGCTTGGGTTGGAAGGGACCTCAGAGATCATCTAGTTCCAATCCCCCTGCCGTGGACAGGGCTGCCAGCCACTAGCTCACTAGATCAAACTGCCCAGGAACCCATCCCAACAACTTCTCTGGGCAGCCTGTGCCAGCGCCTCACCCCTCTCTCAGTGAAGAATTTCTTCCTGATGTCCAACCTAAACCCCCCCCCCCCCCTTTCAGTTTTAGCCCATTCCCCCTTGTCCTACCATTATCCACCCGTGCAAAAAGTCAGTCCCCCTCCTGCCTGTAAGCTCCTTTCAAGTACTGGAAGGCCGCAATGAGGTCTCCCCGGAGCCTTCTCTTTTCCAAGCTGAACAATCCCAACAACTCCCTCAGCCTTTCCTCACAGGAGAGGTGCTCCAGCCCTCTGATCATTTTGGTGGCCCTCCTCTGGACCCACTCCAACAGCTCCACATCCCCTCTGTACTGGGGGCCCCAGGCCTGGACACAGCACTCCAGGTGAGGCCTTCCAAGGGCAGAGTAGAGGGGGACGATCACCTCCCTCTCCCTGCTGGCCACCCCTCTCTTGATGCAGCCCAGGATGCCATTGGCCTTCCTGGCTGCAAGAGCGCACTGCCGGCTCATGGCCAGCTTTTCGTCAATCACAACGCCCAAGTCCTCTGCAGGGCTGGTCTCAAGGAGTTCTTCTCCCACTCTACACATACCTGGGATATGAGTGTTCATTCATGAAATAAAAGCATGTTCTTTATTTTTCTTAGTCTTTCTTGCCTTGCAGAGTCTACACACAACAGAACAAGTATGTTCTGTCCTTCATTGACATCAACATGTCTTTTTTCCTTCTGTAAAACTTCCCTCTACCAGCTGACTGCTCACAAACTCCTTTACACCATGAGATGACGACAAAGAAATCTACAGTTTCAGTGAGACTCAGACTTCCCTAGCAGAACCTTGAAATGGAGGCGTAGGCATGGGATGCTATCTGCCACTAGGTTCTTCTTTTCCAGGCAGCAGCAATGCGTCTGTCTGAGCTAGGATAAGTGCTCACATGCACACCTTGGAGGTCTTCTTTCTCACGCTGTGAAACTCTATGTAGGCATCTGTGTCTTGGAACAAACCATTCCATGCATCTAGGCTAGCAACATAATGTCAAAGAAGAAGCACAGATTTCAGTTTTATCCTAGAAGTTGAAAAGCTTGGGCACTAAACATGCCTCATAAAGTTAGAGTCCTGATTTACTTAGTTCAGGATGAGGTGTAGATGCTAACAGCTGGAATTTGCTTTTCATTAGCAAAACATTTAGCTTTCATTCTGACTGCCCAGCAGACAGGAACTTGTTAGCTATGAATTTTTAAAAAATGTTTTAAATGTTTCTGAGATGCATGTGAAGATTTTGTTAAATAATATTCATAAAAAGCTTAATGAAAATGAAGTCTATAGAGGAATGAGTTATGTTACTGACTAGATTGTCTTCTTTAAGTACCATCAGAAATGATTGCAAGGAATCCATTGTGTTGGATATAGGTAGGAAGAAGTTAAGATTTTCCTTCAAATTGTGTATTTTGTCACAAGATCAGTGAGTTAAAAACTTTACACCAAAAAAAAAAATGTAAATTGAAGAACTTCCCATTTTATTGTGCTTGGCTTGAATGTTGTAGCTCTTGGATAGATAAGTGGATGATATTTTTGTTTTTCAGTGTTTTTCTCGTATTATTGTCCATAATTTGGGAAGTACAACTTAAAAACCAACCAAACAACAACAAAAACTTGTATAAAAAGCTTTGTCCAATCCGGATGTTGAGCATTTGCCTCTGACTTTTATGAAGTGTTTATGACCTGGTTTTTCGAGCAAAAAGAGCATATAGAGAAAACATTGGTTCAATTGTTGTGGACATCATTGTGACCCCTGCTGAGAGAGACTGAGGAAAGCAAACATCAGTAAGGGGAGAGAGAATATGGCAGCACATGAATGTTCTGAAAATTGAAATGTTGTGGATAGAAAAAAAAAAAGTTTATTTTTTCCAAGCTGACTCTGGGGGAAAATAAATAAAGAAATAAATGGATATTTTAGAGGAGCTTGGAAGGAAATGACCTTAATGACACCTTGTCAGTATTTTTCATAATGTTTTGTTCCTTCACTGCTTTATTTCTAAATCTTTGTCTCTTTCTCCCTGAAATCAGTCTACTAAGTTACTGGCCACACTGAGTCTTACTGTCAAAATAACATGCTCCTGTATGGTGAATTTCCATGTGCGTACGCTGCCCTTGTTACAGGATGAAATTGTGAGATGATAAAAGGATGCACGGCCGTGCAACACAAAATCTGCTCAACTAAAAATGCAGTAAAGAGGTCTTGTTTACTTAAATTTCACTTGGCTTGGAATAGAGTTTTTTTCCCCCCAAGTTTTCTTCTTTCTACCCTGTTATTATCTTTCTTTGCTCTCAGTCTCTGTGGTAGCAACAGAGCCTGTATCCTTGGTGAAAATATGGCAAGAGCTGAGCCCAGAAAGTCCCAGTGTTCTAGAAAGCTTTGAGAATAAGCAAAGAAAAAATTGTTCAATTCAGTGGAAGCTGTAGAATCAGTGGAGAAATGAAGAGGAAATTATGAAAGGAGAAATTATATTAATGCAGGTCATGACATCTAGCCATGTATCAGTTCTGGATGATAGCTTGAAATCCCTGAAGGCAGAGCAGGAAGGTGGTCTGGTCTTTGAAGTAAGAGTTTGGCTTAAACAGTACCAAATTGCTCTGTGAATTGTTAACCTGCAGATGATAGACTTAAAGGCTATGAGCTGAATCTGAGATTTCAGGGAAGTTAAATCAGCTGTCTTTGACAGATAGCAGGCTGGGATAGTACTCTTCCTTAGTGCTGTACTAATGAATACCACTGTGGGATAGGCTTGCTAGCTCCTCTGTATGGAGATGCATAGATAAAGAGAGAGAGATGGTTTGCTTACACAGGTGTTGTAGACTTGTCAGCAGTGGGAGCTGCACAGGTTGTTGTGCGGCAGGTGGTACACTCCAGGGTAAATCGAGTATAGGGCAAATATGCCTGAGTGTCTGTTCCTGTGCTCAAGAGCCTACCAGCAGCACAAGACAAAGAAGGCCTCAAAGGTGAACTGCATAGCATTAAGGCAGCCTGCACACAGGAGTAAGCAGTTGCTGTGATTGCTGTTCAGCTCCATAGCAGCACCAACCCACTGAGCAGCAGAACTGGTTCAGCTAAGGAGCATCGCACAATAGTGGACAAGGACATGCTGTCGCCTGGTGGTGGAAGGCAGAGACAGAAGCAAGCAGAGAGGCAAAGTCTGAGCCTTTCAGGTGTGTGAATGGCAGTGAGGGTCTTAATGAGTTCTGAAATCTCCAATAAATGGGGTGAAATGTCTCAGAGAATAATTCAACTTAGACCTTTGATAGGACTCTCTTGAATGTGGTTTGTTAATCAGGACAAACAATGTTTTATCTCTTGGATTGTTGTTTAAACTATCATTAAGCTTGATTCTTCTCTAAACATCTATTTCTCCTCTGTTTCTATTAAATGCCATGGGAATTTCTAAGTGAGTAATATGTCTTGAAGCTGAGGCCTAAGTAACATGTTTCTGTTGGGAATAAAACATTAGTGAGATTCTTAACTGGTGTTTGCTGCTGAGCTCAACGAGATGTCTGCTTGCCTCAGATTTTAGAAGTAAATCTCTGCAAAACAGTAGAGACTAACAAACACAAATTCTATGTTAAAACTAAATGAAAGAATACATCAGGCTTTTTTGTGTGTTTATTACTGGCAGTTGAATGCATTCTAAAAATATTTTATGGTATTCCATTAAAACTACAGGGAAAAAAAACAAGTTTTATATATTATACTTACAATTACAATTACACTGACTTGTGACAGCTATTATACATGATGGCCATAAGTTCATTTATGTTTCAGTGAGATTTCCTAACCATAGAATCATAGAATGGCTTGGGTTGGAAGGAACCTC
>VXAV01005807.1:53987-68632 GCA_013399715.1 Alectura lathami | reverse complement strand
CTCTAAGTTAGAAACCAACTAGGAAAATATAATAAACCACCTCACCTTCTGTGCTGATACTTGGTGTTCTGGAAACATTGCTGCAAATAGCTCAATAAAAGTTGTTTGTTGGGATCAGCTATGTACATATTCATTGAGAGCTCCCTGCTAATCTGCCCTGGTCCCTGCTGTTCTTACTAGCAAAGCAGATAGCCTGTCAGCAAGGCATTTATAACCCTTGTTCACATATTTCTAGATTGGTAACTTTTCAACTGAAAACATGAGGGAATGGCACAAAACTGTGCCAGGGGAGGCTCAGACTGGACATCAGGAAAAATATCTTTACCATGAGGTAAACACTGGAACAGGCTTCCTACCAAGGTAGTTAATGCCCCATGCCTGTCAGTGTTCACAAGGCATTTGGATAATTCCCTCATTAATATGCTTTAACTTTCCAAGAGCCCTGAAGTGGTCAGGTAGTTAGACTTGATGACCTTTGAAGGTCCCTTCCAGCTGTACTATTCTGCTTTGTTCTGTTTTGTTCTGTTCTATTCAATTCTAAAAGGGCACATTGACCATCATTTTCTGGTGGCCACCTTTCTCTTTCCTTCTTTTCCCTCCCTATGAGAGTATTGACGCTTCCTTTCCAAACCAGCAAATTCCTTCAAGTGAATGAAGCACCTTCCATTTTCTGAATTTTTCCAGTATGTTGTAACAATATTCTTCAGCTTTTTTTTTTTCCAAACCCATGTGACAGATGCACTGAGTTAAGACTTCAGCTGTGCTTTCTGATTGATTTCCAGAATACATGTTGTATTCAACATCTCACATAAAAAGCCCATGGAGAATTGTATCACTACAATTAATGACAAAGGTTTTTTTTTTTTTTTCCTGGTATATGACTCAGCAGCCCCTGAGACTTAGCATTTTTTCTAGACTCAGTAAAGCAGTTTCTGCTCAGAATATAGCTCCAAAAGAACAGCTTGCATAATTCCTATGTTAAAGAATCACAAAATGTCAAACTGACATGAACTATAATCATTTTTACTCTGCCTTTTACAAGAAATATATTTCATTTAGCAAATACTGACACAGTAAATATACATTTTAAACATATCATTAGACAATGATGTATGAAGATCTCAATTTGACAACAACTCTGTTAAACAGCTTTAACAGTAATTTGTACCTCCTACCAAATAACTCTTAAATGTCTACCATGTTTGGAACATCATTTTCTTCCTCATGCAAATATTGAAAAGCTTTAAAGATAAAGCTTTATCAGAAGAAATTCTGTAGGATCTAATGTACAAATTGTTATGTTTTTTTTTTTTTCATGGAAATATGTGTTATTTTCTGGTTCACTACTAAATGTAAAAGATTAAGAATTGAAGGAAAATATCAACGACATCTATAAATTTTGCTACACTGAGAAAAATCACCAACTACATAAGGAATTAAAATGACTCATAGAATCACAGAATGGTTTGGCTTGGAAGGGACCTTAAAGCCCACCCAGTTCCAACCCCTGCTGTGGGCTGGTTGCCACCCACTGGGTCAGGCTGCCCAGGACCCATCCAGCATGGCCTTGAGCACCTCCAGGGATGGGGCACCCACAGTTTCTTTGGGCAGCCTGTGCCACTGCCTCCATGTGGGAGTTTTATAAGTGCTTTGTTTTATATGATTTGGTCTCTTTTATCTAGCATTCTTCTGTTCTGACAACACGGGCACAAACACTTCAGATTACCAAAGTATGACTTTGGCTTGCATTTTGCCACTCCATTATATCATGCCAACATGTAAAATTGCATTTTTCTCCTTTCACATTAATTCTTGAACTGCATATATAGCCCAAATTTGGCATCACTGTTAAAGCACAACAGCAAAATAATCACAGCATGTAATGAATATCAAACTAAACTTACCAAAGGATTTTGCCAAATTTTTCTTTCTACCTTAGAAAATGTTCATTTAGCCACAGAAAATTTAAGACATTGAAACATCTGCTTTTCTTGGTTTCTTACTTTATCCTCCCATCCTGTTCTCTCTAAATACACAAAGTAATTCCAAAGTAACTCCAGGTTGACAAGAATACTGAAAAACACTGATATTACTGTTGCAGAGAACACAGTGACTTTTTCTACAGCCTAGAATTGAAACACTTAAGAAAGAAGAAAATATACTCTACCTGTTTTAAACATGTAATAAAGCCAATTTTTTTTTTATTATTTTTATTTTCTTTAACTGAAGTTATTCAATGATGTATTGTTTAGAACTGAAATTGTGCTGCTGTGCTGCATTTAAGAAATCACTTTCAGGAGGATTTTATCTGCATGATACATGGCAAAGAAACTTGCTAGAAAGCCAGAAATGTATTTTCACAATTTCAACAACTACACAAATAAGATTGCAACCTGGCTTGCTCTGTAAACCTGCTGAATCTTCACAAAGTTGCATAGAAGAGAAAAAAAAAAGCTAATTAGCAGTTACAGTAAACTGCAGAAAAAAAATTATATATACTTTACGGTAGAAAACAGCACAAAATGAGATGATGAAAACAAGAAATATAATGGTTGTGCTAAAAGAAGACAGAAGAAAATTAGCAATTAAAAACAAATGTGATTGTTGCATAACAGAGGAGGACTGAAACATGCAGTCCAGCAATTGCATTTCAATTCCTGTAATGGGTAATTATATGCTAGACTCTAATAAATTTATTCATTTATAAAGCTATCCCTTTATCATGCATTATACATCACTTGCACACCAGGTGCACCAGGAAAAAAAATCTCCTTTTACTTGTAAACACTGGACAGTTACTTCTATGTAGATGTACTGGAAATAATGTACTGCTGCACACAAAGAAGCCCTCACAAGATTTTATTGGGAAAAAAAAAAAAAAAAAGATGAAGTAGTATGAAAGCTGCATGATTTTTATGTAATAATTGCATGCCCTGAGATTTTATTAGAATGCTCTATTTTGGTGTCAAACTAGTAATTCCAGAGATAAAACTTGTTACTGCTTAATTGTTTGGTAGCCTTTTCATATTTTCAGTACATATTCTTTCTTTCTGAACTAGAACTGCCAGCAACTGACCATCAGTGGAGATCTTTTTGTTTCTCAGAAAGGCTGCTTAGAAGGTATGAAATTATAGGGGAAGTCCTAGGGTTTTCTTTTGTTTATTTCGCTGATGGTAGTAACTAGAGTTTCTGGATATCTGGTGTTCATAAGACCACCTATTCCACAGACATTCTTCCTAGCATCTCCAGTTGTGCTCTGTTCATTTGCTTAATGCAAAGCCCTGCCTTTGTATACCTTAGAAGAAACTGGCTAATTAGCTAAAGGGTTCTAATGAGGTTGAAGCATAAACAGGGAAACTTTCCAATGAGTATCACTTGTTATGCACAAGAGCACCAGATCCTGTTTCACTGTGTAACAATTTGTCGGCATGTCACAATGTTGGAATTTGCTGATACAAATTACCTAGGGGACAAACCTCCTATTATTTGCTTCTGAAATTTAAAAAAATAAATAAAAAATAATAATAAAAAAATCTTAGCAGAAATAAATGATGATTGCAGCTACACTAGCCCCATTTTCCTAGGCATTTTCTGCCAAAGGTGGTTACTTGCTAGATAGTTGCTAGCCACACGTAGCTCAGCTGCCGTGGTGTTGCAGCATTGCTGCTGTACAGTGGAGGCCATTTCTGGGAAATGGAAAGCAGAGATGCCATGGCATGGAGTGTGTTTGGTTTGCACTTCTGCTCTGATACGTCAATGTCCTTGCTTTCTTGGTATACTTCTACTGTTGCTTTGTACAGATGGAACAAATGTTACACACACGACATTTTTATAAGAATGTTATTACAAGTAATTAAAATATTTCAGAACATAAGAGGTTAAAAATAGCTTATGCTGAAGTTTGTGCTTACAAAGGATGAGTCTGTGATACTGCATGTTGAAGGAAAGCACAGTCTGAATTCAGATGAAGCATCAGTAAAAAATGTTTCCAAAAACGCTACAACAATGAAATGCATGAGTAGTAGCAAGTTGTCAGGACTATATCCTTTTAGTTTTATGGCAACCCTAGTACAAAACCATCAAATCTATGCAGTTTATAGCATGTTTCTTATATCAAATAAATGGAAGGCAGCAAATGTGACACTAATATTTAACATGAGCCTGGAGAATTAATAAGACCACGATACATTGTTTTTTCTAATTTAATATACCATTGTCAGGTACAGTCGGCCAGCTGAGATGGTCCTTGGTAGTGACCTAAATATCTATTAATTTTGAATATAATCATTTTGCTTATTAAAACCTCAGCTGAATGAGCAGTCTCACTTTCTTAATACTTGCCTTGGGTAGCTTGAGAGTTATGCTTCGTCAAATCAATTCTGAGACACTGTGTGTGAAGGAAACCTCTTCTGCCTATGCACTCCATCTCTGCTTTGTGTTCCATATACATTTGCTCCCAGGTGATGAATTGTGGGCTATATTCCTGTCATTAAGTAATTATTGCCAAATTGCCAATTACCATATAAATACTATAGGTCAACACAAAGTGAATCAATCAAAAAAGCCATTACCTCTCTAAGAAATTCAGTGATCATAATCCTGTGGCTATAGCTGTACAGCAGATAAAACAATCTCAGGTAATCTCAGGATAAAGCTAGTATAACAAAGTATTAGAGAATGGTTAAATCATATCTGATGTTGCAAAAGGCTGTAACCATTGTGAGTTGGACTGGGCCAGTAGCAGGATAAGCAAAATGGTAAAACAAATGATGGAAGTGTTGTTTAACTGGGTTGCCAGTACAGATGTGATGTAAATTATGAACCATCCATATACTACAGCGAATACAGAACTAAGATCTCAGAGGAAAGCACAGGAAAAAAATCAGTGCCCAAAGATCTAAACAAAACAACTGTATAAATTGCAGTAGATAAACCACAAAAGAGGCTCAGTACTGAGGAGACTGGATTTTGCTAAGGCACAGCTCAACTCTAAATTATTACACTAAGCTGTAAACATACAAAGCCACTATACCAAATGTAACTACTTAGGATGTAGATAAAGGCAATCCCAAATGCACTGTGGATGTCATTACACATATTGTTAAAGTCTTTGCCACATCAAGAAGACAGCCATAGGCTAATGAATTAATTTTGAACGTTGATTTAGAAATGTGTTCCCGAAATTCATTTACTTGTTACACTTTGGAATATTTCTAGCTACTGAAATTCAATTACATGTCCAGATGTCTGAGGAGCAAACATTTTTTTAATTGGTTACTGGTAGAAAATAAAACCTCTGATGTGATTCTGATTAAGTCTATATTCAAAACCATAAAATGATACAACATTGACAATGCTTTCAAGTGAAAAAGAGTGAGCAACTGCAAAAGCACATGTGAAAATTTCCTTCTGAATAGCCTTTCTTTCTTTTTCAGGTGATTGAAAACCACTCTAGGGTTTCTCGTACCACTGTTCCGACATATCCTCTAGACCTGAACAAGCTAAGAGGGTTTACGGTGTGAACTCCTTATGAATACACTGTTGAACTGCCTTGGTAAAAGCTACTCAGTTAACAAAAACATGCAAATCCACAGTGCCTGGTGAAGGCATAGCTGGATATTCAGATGGTTTCTAAGGGAACTCAGGAATCTCTGAGGTTGGCTGGAGTGTACTAGGTTTGCTTCTTGTGATTCTTCCCTGTCACTCTAATAACATCCCAACACAGTCTCCTCAGCATGAAAATCCTTGAAATATATCATTTAAAATAGCCGATTTCTTTAAGGTGAAGACTACAAGCGAGACTTTCTGGAGGGAACAACCAGATTAAGCTTCTCAGCCTAAAAAAAAAAAATGATATGGGACTGGAAGTAAATGACTGAAGCTGAAATAAAATTTCCCTTCAAATCATTCCAAGTGCTGACATTCTGCCAGAGTATAAATTAAATAATTGACAAGAGGAAGAGTTATACACAGGCTCCTTAAAATTTTGAGTCAAAGAAAAGCTGGAGTCACAATTACATGTAGTTTCCATAAAATATTTTATCAAGAATAATGTTACAATAAGCTGCAATACAACCTCATTAAGCTAGTTAAGTCACTACAAGCCTGATATCTATAAATGTTTCAGAATCTTTAAGTATGTGAAAATTCATAGAATCATAGAATGGTTTGGGATAGAAAGGACCTTAAAGATCACCTGGTTCCAACCCCGCTGCCATGGGCAGGGACACCTCCCACTGCACCAGGTTGCTCAGAGCCCCATCCAGCCTGGCCTTGAACACTGCCAGGGAGGGGGCATCCACAGCCTCTCTGGGCAACCTGTTCCAGTGTCTCACCACCCTCACAGGAAAGAATTGCTTCCTAATATCTAGCCTAAATCTCCCCTCTTCCAGTTTGTGGCCATTACCTCTTGTCCTATCGCTACATGCCCTTCTAAAGAGTCCCTCCCCAGCTCTCCTGTAGGGGTACTTCTCCAGGTACTGGAAGACCACTATGAGGTCCCCCCAGAACCTTCTCTTCTCCAGGCTGAACAACCCCAACTCTCTCAGCCTGCCTTCACAGGGGAGGTGCCCCAGCCCTCTGATCATCTTCGTGGCCCTCCTCTGGACCCCCTCCAACAGCTCGATATCCTTCTTGTGTTGGGGGCCCCAGAACTGGACGCAGTACTCCAGGTGGGGTCTCACGAGACCAGAGTAGAGGGGCAGAATCACCTCCCTCGCCCTGCTGGTCACGCTTCTCTTGATGCAGCCCAGGATGTGGTTGGCCTTCTGGGCTGCAAGCGGACATTGTTGGCTCATGTTGAGTTTTTCCATCAACAGACACCCCCAAATCCTTCTCTTCGGAGCTGCTCTCCAGTCATTCAATGCCCAGACTGGGCAGGGGGTACAGAAGTGAAGAGTGAAGATGAGCCTTGGAAGAAGAGGGGATGGAAGGAAGGTATTTTTAGCTTTGCTTTGATTTTTTTTTTTTCTTTATTTTTAGTCCTCACTGTCCTACTCAGTTACCAACTGGCAATAAATTAAATTAATCTTCCCCAAGCAGAGTGTGTTTTGACTGTGACAGTTCTATTTTGGGGATGCCTTCAATTTCTCAAAGGAAATTGAGATTTAATAGAGGGGGAAAAAAAAAAGATGAAAAAGATTTGATTCTTGAGAGCTAGGAGTAAGGTGACCAAGAGCAGAAGGTAGGACTGAATGGACCTTTACATCACCAACGTTAAGTGATGCCTTGTGCCAGCACTTTAAAGCAAGCACTCACATGACAAGAAAATAAACATGCTTCTTCCATGAGTGCAAGGACTCATTTACAGTGATCGATTCTTAGGATTTAGGCACTGGAAGCACAATCGCAAACCAGATTGATTCACCGCTGGCTGAATTCCGTCATTCACTGCAATAACCATCCACAGCTATGTCCAATGCTGAAAAATATCCAACAGTCCAAACCAGGTCAGGCTGAACCTGTGACTGACTCAGTGAAAAGTAATCACTCCCTTGAGTGGTTATTTGAGAAAAGTTATCTGATGGATGTTTTTCACCTTGTATCTGTCTGACAAGGGCACTGCAACAGGTCTCAAATTACTTGCCCATTACATCTCCCTTCCAAGAAATAGACTGAGGTCAACACTGAAATCAGCTTCAACTAGATCCAATTAACCATGTATTTGGTTACTGAGACCATCATATTTTAAATAATGGAAAGCATTTAATACTCTGATAACAAAAAGTTATAGTTTCATTACTGTTCTTCAACTACTGTTCTTCAATTACAATAATAAAAAGCTCCCTCCACCACCAAAAAAATATAAAAATAAAAATTGCTGTGGTAGCACAACTTGTTTAACATGGTGCTTGGAACTATCCTTCCTGATTCTATGCATGTACATAACACAGTGTTCTTAAAATGTTAATGGATATAGAAAATATACCAATATTGAAATTGTTGCTTCTCCAGTGCAATTGTTATTACAGAGCTTAAGAAATAAATAAGTCCATGCATGAAAAGTGTTACATTTTACCATTTTTCCTGTCTGCAAAAATATCTATCTAGAAATTAAGAATAGTGATACTGTAGGTTTCTAATCACAGAGACAATTCTCAGAGTGATAAGGAACAAGAAAGAAAAACAATAGGAGGAAAGGAGATCTTCCAAAGATGAAAAAAAATATATCTTTATACTCACCTGTAATCATGAAGACATAAAATAAATAACTGTAGATATTTTTTCCTAAAAGTTAGTTTCATAACCAAGTAACAAATGGAAAAGTTCTGAAGCAGCACTCCTAATTCAATGTTTTATTTCTCTTTTTATGGTAGGTTGTTTTAAGATGAACAAAAACACAGGAGGTGGTACATTCATACTAATCCATATCAGACTTCACAACTGAAGGTTCCATCTTTAATATGCTTTTTTCAGAGGAGAAAATAAATTACCAAGTATTTCCTAATGAGCTCTTCTAATGAAAAACATGGGAACTTACACTTGTCTTCAGTTCTGTGTAGAATCACTAATGTGCATATTTCTTTTTGACATGAAAATATAAGATGAGGCAGTTAATTCTCACTTGTATCAGTGTTAATTACCAAATACGGGCAAGGCAGGGATACTATCTCCTGCCTCTGGCCAATCTGAGACTAGTTTTGAATCCTATGTCCAGTCTGATTATCAGTCCTCTAAGAAGTTTATGAAAAACTGAGAAAGGTTCAGAAAAGAACCACAAAAATTATTTTGAATTTGGAAAGCAAATGGTTTAAGAGCTAAAATAGTTTTACATATTTAGCTTCTATAAAAAACAGCTTAATAACTTCTCAATTACTCATTAAGAACACATCTACAAACATTAAAGATATCTGATGTTACATAGTATTTGATATTTAGCAAAGAATAGGCAAATATATTAAACACATAGACCTTGAGCTAAACAGCAACCAAAGCCAAAACCAGATACACCTTTCCAGCACTGAAAGTAATTAAGTTCTGGACCAGCTTGTCAAAGGATGACGTGATGACTCTAACTGGGATTTTCACAATGAAATTACTTTTTGAATTGGAATGAATTAGGCCTATTAATTATTGGCTCAGTCAACAAATTCTAACATTCAGAAATGGAATGGCATATAAAATAGTCCTATAAGAAACTGGTAGGAAAGCAAAGAAAAAAATATAAGCAACATTTAAAGTATGAATCCTAGTAGACTACTGTAATATTTTTTTTGAATGAGAATTCAAAGGTGACGTCAGCATCTGAGCTGATTAAGAATTCCTTCCTGATTTAATGACATTTTTATTATTACTGAACTATAAGAGCAATTCAGGTTGTGATCAAATGAACTAAATTTCATTATATGCCAGTTGTCAACTTGCTGAACAACAATTTCAACATCACATTCTGCCTTCAGTTAAAGCTCATCACTGTTGAAGTCAATTACTCATGTTCTAGTAACCTTATTCACCTCAAAATACTTCCCAGTCTTAAAACTGGCCAGAATGTGAACTCTGAGCTTTGTCATGATGAATAAGAGGAAAGGAGTCCTAGCTTGTCTTCAAATCACAGTTTCCAAGCATGACAGTTACATGCCACATGTGGGTAAGAGCAAAACTTTTACTCGTAAAATAAGTCTTAGAAGTCTTAAACAAGTTATTTAAGGCAATCTAGATTGAAGTTGCATAAGATATACATAATGAGCATAATTAAGTAATTTTTGTTCATTCAAATATATTAAACATTTAGAAAAGTGAAGCTTTTACCACCAGCTGTAAGTCAAGCAAGCCAGACCTCCAATTTACCTGTTATCTTGAGATCTTGCTAGGAGGTTAGCAGCAAACATTCTTCTGTGAGCACATGTATTTCTTTGTCTTATCAATATAAATATAAATCTCAGACTTCAAAGGAAGCAGCTCAGATGAGACATCAACATACTTTAAATATTTAACAAATATAACCTACAGCTAAATAAAATTTGACACAGTATGAGAAAAAGTTCCTTCTAATGAAAAGATAGTCAAAGACTTAGCTCAGATAAGCTCCACAGCTACCCGATCACCTGGCAGAGGCATAGTCAAAAACTGCTGACCAAGGAGGAGCTTCTGATGCCAGAAGAACATACTAATATGTAGATGGCTTGTTCTCTGCATTTGAAATCCTAACGCAGGTATTTGCCAAGAAAATAGGCCTGGTAAGCAACAACAACACGTGAGCTGCAGGATGAATGTCTCATCTTCTGAAAAGACTTTGATGAAAAAGAGGGAGAGAGGGGGGATTTCACTTCTGGGCCACACTGTTATCACACCTTATCAGTCAAGGTGCTGAAGAATGTTCCGGAAAAAACTGCTTCACTATTCCTAATTCATACAGCAGTTATATACACATATAATAAATAACCTTCAGTACAACAGAGGGCATGAGGCTTTCTAAATGGAGATAATAGTAGCAATTAACCTTGAAATGTCTTACATTAGCTTTGAAATATTTGTAAACTAGGTAATAAGAATGCTTTAATATAAAGTGCTCTTATAATGCATTAGTGGAATTAGACTGTTTTTCAAGCAAATGCTAATCTCAGTAACGACAGGGTTTTGACAATACTGTAATATAGGCACAACGTTAACCTCTGAGATGGAGCATTTAAACTGCAGGTACGTTTTACAACTACGTATGTAAACTGGATAGTTTAAGCAGAAAAAAAAAATGCATTCTTGATGGCTTAGTAAGAAGAGTAGTTTCTGCAAGAAGAGGTCACTTACTAATTATACACTTGTGCTAAGTCAGGGAGACGGTCATAGAATTGTAGAATCATAGAATGGCCTAGGTTGGAAGGGACCTTAAAAATCATCTAGTAGCAACCCCCTGCTGTGGGCTGGTTGCCACCTGCTAGATGAGGCTGCCCAGGGCCCCATCCAACCTGGCCTTGAACGCCTCCAGGGATGGGGCATCCACAGCTTCTCTGGGCGGCCTATGCCAGTACCTCACAGTGCATATGGACAATGTAAATAGTCCAAAAGACATCTCTTTTTATAAATGTCCTAGCAAGTATGAGGTGCAACTGTGAGGTGTCACACTCCTTACATACCACAAATATCTCTTCTTTCTCTTCCCCTTGAGTAGAATTTAACTGATTTGGTTTCTGGTTCATTAGGACTTTCCCCAGGATATTTCCTCCTCCTCTCGCTATATGTATGCACAGAAACTCTCATATTTACATTTGATCCATCTCCTCAACAATTTTAAGAGAAGATATGCGTCAGCGGTGCGTGTAGTGACATGATTGCCATTGCAACAGTATGCTGAACACAAAAGGTTGTCAGCTTGACACAAAAGGGTAACTGAGTACCAGAAAATAAGAAAAATAAATAACTGCTTAATAAACAAGTATTAACCTGCTTTAATCTCTCTTTTTTTTTTTTGTTTTTATTATTCATTATTTCTTGTTATCAACAATGAGGAGGCTGCTGTTGACTGCTTTGAATCATACAAGTTTTATCTGTTTGAGGAAGAATAATTTTGGATTGTTTATCCAAAAAATGAAAATATCCCTGAAGAAATGTATTTTTTAAGGTTGCTGCAGTGTTATCAGAAAGTAACAATAAGGACTACCAGAAATAAAGATTGGACAACAACCAGAAATGACGTCTAGAGATACCATGAGGGGTAAATGACTGCAGAAAGCAAAAACCAGAGGTGTTTTATCTCATTAAATCATCTGTCTCATATAGATTTAGGCAGCATTTAGTCTGCCTAGAATTTCCTATGAAGTGCTGAACTATTCACTGCTAGCAACCAGAAAAATAGGTCAGATAACTAAAGTAAGTACTCTCCCATAAGGAAAAAAAAAAAAAAAAAAAAAAAGAGAGAGAGAGAGAGACAGAGAGAGAAATCAGAACATCTTCCTTACAATCTTAAGAAAATACACAATCATTTGTTACTTTATATGAATAAATTTGGGCGGACTATTCAGGAAGGGGTCACAGGGCAATGCAAGAATACAAACTATAGTACTCTACATGTGAGGGCTGTCTTGCACACACTATTGGTGTTATCGCTGAATCTTTCACCTTTGATACAACCACAGAACTACTGTTAAAAAAAAAAAAAAAAAAGATAATCTGCAAAATCCAAGTAGTCTTTCTTACCCAACAATTGAGAGCATCAGAAGGTAAAATAACTGGAAATAAGCCATTTACTATGTGGTTTTTGTGATGTTGATGGGTCTACTTGAATCTGACAACAGAGTCTTACAGAACTACAGAAGATAGTATATTGATCAGAATTTAGCCAAAGCAACAAGCAGAACGTCTGAGACGAGCATAATGCACAACTCACAATCACAAGGATGCAAGACCTACCAAAATCTAGTGAGGTTTTTTTTCAGAGGAAATCCTATTAACCCATTGAATCAAGCCACAGAATACAATGATGTATGTATATGTAACCATGTTAGGGAGATACGAGTTTGAAACAACATGAAATAAATTTCCTAATATTTGGAATTAATATTTTCTTCTCAAGGAGGCATTGAGCTAAATATTATACAAGTGACATTTTAAATGTCCTTCAAGCTAGAAAGACAAGAGGTCAAACCTGGACTAGAAGTTAACAAAAGGGCGTAAGGACCAGAGTTGAATAACTTATTACATTGTGTGTGAGCAAAGTAAATGCAGTTTGAAGTCTTTCTAAATGTATATATCTATATATCTAAGTCCATATATTGTTGGTGTGTCAAACAGTCTTACTTTCTGAAGCTGAGGAATATTTTGAGTGAAGGTGACTGATGGGAAAATCAGGCAGAGAAATATAATAAATAATAGTAATTCTATGGGAAGGCGCATTAGATGGCCAAAATGTTGCAATCCTGTAATAAAGAGAGAAGCTTTGGTTAAAAACTCATTTTCTTTCTGCAGTATAGTAGCTACACAGGTTATAAAAGTGACAATAATAGTGAACACATGGAAAAAAGGGAAACGATCTGAATGAATTTGGATGTATAAAAAATTACACGGGAAACTGAACACAATGAAGAAAGCCCATTATTAAAAAGCCTAAAGCTATGGGCATAAACTTTCAGAGTTTTTGTTTGGGTTGGTTATTATTAAAATGCACTAGGAATAAAAGAAAGCCTATTAACAGGGATAGGATCATTGAGATAATATAGGTTTAGTTGGTCTTCCTCTGACTGAAACAGAGCTAGAAAACATACTGCCTTCTTAAGAAGGAGTGATTCAGAGAAACAAACAACATGAATTACTAGGTGAAGGTAGGGAGAAAAATTGGAATTGGGACACTGTTTTCTAACAATGTCAAAAAGGAGTAAGTTGTGAGATGATTACTCCTTCATCCCTTGTCATCTTCAGAGCACATTTAGGTTCTAGATTCACCAAACCTAACTTCAGAAAAACCTTGTAACTCTTAGTTTGAGCATATCACCAACAGATGGATGGATCCCAAATGAAAAAACATCACTTGTGCTCACTCGCTCTCTCTTTTCATCAAATGTATTTCCTTGATTTAGTCAAAAGATGCTATGGGGTTCATAAAAGTAAATGCAAGTTATTGCACTGTAGTATACAGGCATTTAGAGCATATGATCTGATAATTCCCTTTCACCTCACAAATCAATCTGTGAAATTCCCTAGTCTCTGGCTTCATTTTCCTCATGTATTTCCACACGTCAGGAGATAATTCCTTGTACTCTTGCACAGCATTTTAAATTCCACAGGAAACAAATAAACAAACAAAAAACTACAAGAAATCTTATTAGCATTGATGTATTTCCTAACAGAATGGATAAACTTGATTTCACTACTCAGATTATCTGCCTACAAAGTTAGGTAAACCATTTTCTCCCTTAGTCACTGACAAAACTAAATTCTTATAAAGTTCTTACTCTTCTACTCAGTAGACCATGAAACTAATTAGTTCTAAATATCTGGGGAAAAAAAAAAAAATCCATAACATCAATTTAACTTCTATTGTTTTTAAAACTAAAAAGAAAAGAAATAAAGATTTCTTTTTGGCTATTTCAGCTGTCAGTACAGAAAAGTAATAAATGTTCTCAAATCTTGGTATGGATTGTGCATATTTCAATTTGTACCACCCACATTTGTTGTTAGCTAATCTTCAGGCCATAAGTGAAAAAAAAAAAAAAAAGAGTCAATAAGTGCTTCTAGAGGGCATCTACAGATTTTCATTAAAAGAGAATTGAACGTTGTGGAGAATAAGTAAAAATCAAGGCAATTTATAGTGATAGGCAAACACTGTGCTTTATATAATATTCTTTTGATTATGGTGGCTCTTTCACAGTAGGACCGTCAAATTTACTTATTTAAATTAATTAAATTAAGCAGATGCTTTCAAAACATAAATTCTATATTGAGTAGCCAGTAGGAAGTAGGTAAAGTAAATACCAGAAGTTGTCTCCTTAGGGGAGATTAAATAGACCAAAATCACGTCTTTTTCATACCCACATTATTCTCATAATTTTTGGGGGAGTTATTATCTAAAATTGCAAAAGAGTAAAACTGAGCAATAAGGTTTAGCTTTCTCCTATTTCGTAGTAGATGAGGCAATTTCTATTTATTCAAAATCCCATTCCATAGAAGATAACTAACAACCAAACCGAACAGAAATGAGACCTTTGTGCTCATGAAAT
>VXAV01005807.1:26072-47794 GCA_013399715.1 Alectura lathami | reverse complement strand
AAAAAAGAGATACAGACTTGCATCTTGCATGTGGCTGGCAACACGCAGGATTTTATGCATCACAGTGCGTTATGAATCACTTTTCATAATTAACAAAAACAAATACCAACTTTTTTGATTTTCCTGCCTTATTAAGGTTTACTACACGTTTAGGCTGATTTGGAAAACAAAAATTTGAAAGAACAGATTGCAAGGAAGAAGGAAAAGCATGCTCATTATTTTTCATGATCTCTCACTTCAGTAGGATATGATAAACAAAGTATTTTCCAACGGAAACACTAGCAGCAAAATGCCACAAATCCTACCCACAGGACTAGCTGGTACCTGCCAGCAGCCAGGGCTGCTGGCCTGGATATGGTCTGCAGTTCGTCACAGGTAGCATAAAGTGCAATTCATGGTTAAAGCATTACTATTTAAATCCCTTACTAATTTAGCATCTAAGAAGGAATTTGCATTACAAAAACAACGTCTCTATTACAGCAAAAATGGGCAAGAAACAATTGCAAAAAAATTAATCCTCTCTGGTAGAGTACTGTCCCTCATGTGGCTGGAATCCATCACTGTCCATTTCTCATTTTGGATATAGTTCAAAATAAGTCTTTGTGTCATGTACGAACTGGCAGCAACTCCTGAATCCCACAGGTATGCTTACATTAAGATGGGTGGTATCATAACTGAAAACAGGGGAAAGGACTGGGAATAAGAGGACTGATATAATAAATAATACAACAGAATAATACACAGAAAAAAAAAAATCTACTGTGAATAGATAAATCCATAAAGCTTAATGTTTGCATGTCACTACTCCATGCTTTTTTGCTCAATATTGAACTCCCTGAAACTGCTTAGACTATTTCTATTAGAAAATCTAAGGTTTAAATGCTCCATCCTAAATACACTGACCTGGACCTTCGCTGCCTGTGCTTGGGACATAGACCAAATCTTTAAGTTTGTATTCATTTCATTTCTGCAGGCCACTTTTCCTTGGTTAATTGTGCCTTTAATTGCTGCAAACTTTCTCCTTATGTTCTTTCAGGAAAAATTTCTTATCAGAAAGAGTGGTCAGGCACTGGAACAGGCTGCACTGGGAGATGGTGGAGCCTCTGACCCTGGAGGTGTTCAAGAAATGTGTAGTTGTGGTACTTAGGAACATGGTTTAGCAGGCATGGTGGATTAGATTATCTTCTCCAACCTTGATTCTGTGATTCTTCTTTCACTCATTTAAACTTTGTTTCAAACAAGCTGAGTATTTTCCTTGCTAAGCTATCTTCTCTTCTTTAAGGACAGCTCTCCTTTAAGGTGGGACAAAAATGCGCTAATTTACCATTATCAGCAATGTAACCCCTGCAACCTGTGTGCTCGTTACCCAAATGATTGATACAAGCTGTGTCTGGGTTCATGTAATATTGCTACCTGAGCTGATTTACTCAATTGCATTAATAGTATTCCTTAATACTTGTTTGCTCCAAATGTTGACATGAACAGGAAAATAAGCACCTTTTAAGAAGACCCACTATTTATTATTTATGTCTGTGACAGCAGCACTTACTATTAGTTTTAAGCCTTCCAAACCAGCCCCATCCAGCAAAGTGGAGCTGTAAGGGGAGAGAAGGATGCTCACTGAGAGTGGTGATATGGGGTTGCTCTGGGGCAGAAGGTAAAAGCACAGAGAGATCTGGAAGTTTGGGGAAAATTCTAGGAAACAGAGGAATTAGGAAGCTCTTCTCCCTCTCTCTTGGCAGCAACATCCACCTCCATAAAGGTGAGGTAGAGGAAGGGCCTAAGACTGCTCTTGAGGCTGGAAGAAGCCGGGTTCAGGCCAGAGCCAGGAGCAGAAAAATGACAAGCAGTGGTTCTGGTGGTGGTTCTGTAACAATGGTTATGATTGCTCTCCAAACCTGAATCCCCATTGCTGGCAGTGAGTAGGCAGGGGCAAAATAAACAGTTTTTCTAGAAGAAAGGAAGGAAGAACTATTACCCCAGTTCTACAGATGGATTACAAAGCACGGTAGGAACAATAATCTCCAGGGAAGGCTAGGATTTTGCAATAAAGCTGTGACCAAACTCAGCAAAATTGGCAGAATGGCCAGGTCTGGTGATCAGCATTGTGAAGGCCGGTTGGAGGCCAGTGACTGCAGCGTACCCCATGGGTCAATACTAGGTCCAGTCCTTTTTAGCATCTTCATTAATGATGTGGATGATGGGAGCAAGTTTACAGGTGGCACAAAACTTGGAGGAGTGGCTGATGCTCCAGACGGTCATGCTGCCATTCAGAGGGACCTCGACAGGCTGGAGAAATGGGCTGATAGAAACCTCAGAAATTTCATTATAGGGAACAATCCCAGGCACCAGGACATGCTAAACATGAGCAAGCAGTGTGTCCTTGCCAAAAGAAGGCCAATGGTATCCTGGGCAGCATTAGGCAGGGTATCACCAGCAGGGCAAGAGAGGTGATCCTTCATATCTGCTCATCACTGCTGAGACCACATCTGGAGTACTGGATCCAGGTCTCAGCTTTCCAGTACAAGAGAGACCTGGAGTGGCTGGGGAGAGTTCATCAAAGATCTACAAAGATGATAAAGGGACTAGAGCATCTCCCCTAAGGAGGGGCTGAGACAGCTGGGTATGACCAGCATTTCCTCGATCAATGTATATAAATACCTGAAGAGAGGGTGCAAAGAGAATGGAGACAGTCTCTCTTCACTGGCATCCAGTGACAGGATGAGAAATTGTCACAATCTGGAACACAAGATATTCCATCTGAGCACACCAGCAAGCACTTCTGTGCTGTGCAGGTGTTGGAGCACTGGCACAGGCTGCCCAGAGTCTGTGGAGTCTCCTCCTTGGTGATTTCCAAAGCTGTCTGGACATGGGGCTGGGCACCCTGTTCTGGGTGTCCCTGCTTGAGTTGGGGTGGGACCAGATGGACCCAGAGGTTCCTGCCAACCTTATCCATTCTGTGAGACTGTGATTCTCTTTCTCATGTGCTGTGAATCAGCCACAATAACTTCCTCTATATTTTTCCTCCTTTTGACACATACAGGTAATATAATATACAATTAAAGATTCTTTCTGTAATTAGATCATTACTTGTTAGCAAAACCTTATGAAACCTTACAAATGATATTTCTCCTGTAGGAAGGCAAAATACCACAAAATATCTCTGCTCCTTGCATTTCTACCATCTTAAAAATGGAGTTGACTCTACTGACAGCTAATGTTATAAACTGCATGACATAATTATTTCTTTCTCCGAATACTTTGCCAAAAACAGTGAAGAATCTTGTTGGTTTCTTCTTTTCTCTCCATTAAAAAATAAAGTCATCTTTGCTTACCCATACGGTTTTGTCAGAATACAGCATGAAGAATGTAGCTAACACACCTCCATATCCACACAAAGCTTAATATATTGTGAAATTAAAATTTGAAAAGCTCTACAAGGTAAGTAGGAATGGAAGAAATAGGAACATGAAGAAGGATATTAATGCTTAAATTACCATTCCATATAGGTGTTTTATATAACTATAGCATAGAGACTAGAGAAAATCAGCCCTCATAAATCCATGGCCCCTGACGGGATGCATTCACGAGTGCTGAAGGAGCTGGAAGAATTGTTAGCTACACCGCTTGCTATCATCTTTGAAAGGTCTTGGAAAATGGGAGAGGTGCCTGAAGACTGTAGGATACCCAGTGCCACCCCAGTCTTCAAACAGGGCAAGAAGGAGGATCCGGGCAACTACAAGCCAGTCAGCCTCACCTCTGTCCCTGGAAAAGTGATGGAACTTGAGAACATCTCCAAGCAATTGGAAGAAAAGAAGGTTATCAGGAGTAGTCAGTATGGGTTCACTAGGGGGAAATCATGCTTGAGCAATCTGGTAGCCTTCTATGAAGCCATCACCAGTGGGGTAGATGAGGGAAAAGCAGTTGATGTTATCTACCTTGACTTCAGCAAGGCTTTTGACACTGTCTCTCATCACATGCTTGTAGCAAAGCTTAGAAGGTATGGGATAGATGAGTGCACGGTGAGCTGGATTGAGAACTGGCTGACTGGCAGAGCCCAGAGGGTTGTGATCTCTGGCATGGAATCTAGTTGGAGGCCTGTTACTAGTGGTATTCCTGACGGATCAGTGCTGGATCTGGTCTTGTTCAACATATTCATCAGTGACCTTCATGTAGGGGTAGAGTCCACCCTCAGCAAAGCTGCTGATGATACAAAGCTGGGAGGAGTGGCTGACACCCTGGAAAGCTGTGCTGCCATTCAGCGAGACCTGGACAGGCTGGAGAGCTGGGCAGAGAGGAATCTGATGAGGTTCAACAAGGGCAAGTGCAGAGTCCTGCACCTGGGGAGGAACAACCGCATGCACCACTACAGGTAAGCAGCAGGCTAGGGGCTGCCCTGCTGGAAAGGAGCTCTGAGGAAAAGGACCCGGGTTTCCTGGTGGACAACAGGTTGGACATAAGCTGGCAGTGTGCCCTTGTGGCCAAGAAGGCCAATGGGATCCCAGGGTGCCTTAAAAAGAGTGTGGCCAGGAGGCTGGGGAGGTGATCCTCCCCCTCTGCTCTGCCCTGGTGAGGCCGCATCTGGAATAGTGTGTGCAGTTCTGGGCTCCTCAGTACAAGACAGGGATCTTCTGGAGACAGTCCAGCGCAGGGCCACAAAGATGGTTAAGGATCTGGATCATCTTCCGTATGAAGAAAGGCTGAGAGAACTGGGACTCTTCAGCCTGGAGAAGAGGAGACTAAGTGGGGATCTAATCAATGTATATAAATATCTGAAACGCGGGAGCAGAATGGATGAGGCTGGGCTCTTTCCGGCAGTGCCCAGTGACAGGATGAGGGATAACGGGCAAAAACTGGAACACAGGAGGTTCCACACAAATCTCAGAAAAAAAAACTTCTTTACTGTCAGGGTATCGGAGCACTGGAATTGGCTGCCCAGAGAGGTTGTGGAGTCTCCTCTGGAGGTATTCAAGACCCGCTGGACACCTTCATGTATGACCTGCTGTAGGGAACCTGCTTTTGCAGGGGGGTTGGACTAGATGATCTCCTGAGGTCCCTTCCAACCCCCACAATTCTGTGATTCTGCATGTAGCTTGATTTTTCTTATTTATAACTGTAGACAAAAAATTTCAGCCTAAGTGCTGAAAGAGTCTATTTCAATAGACTCTGTCTCCTATTCAACAAAGCATTCACTACACTCTTACCTTTTATCGTGAGGGTAAATACATTAAATTGAAACCACTAGTCATATTTCAAGTTAGGGACATATCTAAATGTTCACTTCTCATCTTGTGATGGAGCTCTAAACCACAATTCAGTGAATATTTTTACATTATTATGACCAAGATCCCACGTACCATGAATCATGCTGCTATTGCTTAATGTTTTATATTATGAAATGTTAATGTTAAAAAAAAGACCCAATCAATCTGGAGTGAAAATTGATGAGTGGGTCTACAGATAGAGTCACAGGAATGCTTATCTTTTTTTTTTTTTTTTTTTTTTTTTTTTTTTTTCCCCCCTTACATTTCCTCTTCTTATGCACTTATGCACTTACACTAATTGGGATGCCACTAAGTCACTCTTCATTTTTTTTTGTCATGCTCTAGCAAGGATGATTACTATCCTCTGTCATTCCTTACCACCTAGTGAAAGAGTTTATGGGAGCCTGGCCTGCATCAGTCAAAGTCACTTGGATTTGGTTAAAAAGTTCAGATGAGTGATCTGAGCTAACCTTCATGACTTTGGATAAAGATCTACGTACAAACTGTTACACTAGTAGATTTTGGGGAAGGCTATCATTGGTAGGGCAGGAGACAGCAGGAGAGGTGAATGGTCTCTTCCACTGGCAGAGCTGGATGCAAAAGCAGATGTCTACGCAAACCAAGAGAAAGCTCAAATGGGAGTCCAGTCCAGAGAGCTCAAAGCACCAGAGGGAGTCCCACATCATACATAAATCTCAGAACATAACCTCTAACAGAAGCTACAGTTTCTTGTTTTTGACTGAGAGCAACATAAACAGTATTCCTAAGCATGGATATGATGAGGATTTAAAAAAATGCTCTAAATCCATGATTGCTTTAAAAGTTATGTCCCTACAACATATGACAAAGAAAAAAAAAAAGTATTTTTCTTGTATCTTTAATAAGAACAGCTTTGGACAAGTATTTATAATTTATTTTTTTATATACTTAGAACAAGTATATTTACAAGAATAGCTATTTGAAAATAATATATATTTTTATCTTACAAAAGGGGTAAAAATACTTTGTTCCTATATGAGAAAATGGGCCAGAAAACCTTGATGTATCATAACTTACACAAATACTTTACTATCCCTGCAGCTACTCTTTTGTCCCTGTAACTCATCTGCTTACTTTTTTCTCTCTCTAAAATTTACTACCAGCACNCTGAAGAAAACCAGCAAAAAGATACAAACTTTTACATTTAATCCTTTGAATGTAACCCTCTTTCTTAGTGATGAGAATGAATCCAAAGAAAAGACAGAAAATGCAGTGACATATTCAGCCATTATAAAGATTAAACCTTATAATGGCCCACACCTTGCAACTTTCCTCTAATCACCATCATGACTTGCCTTCCATTAGATCTTCCCCAGATTAAGCACTGGTGGGAGAAAAAAAGTCAGACTAACAACAAATATCATGATACCCTGATCAAACATTTCAGCCCCATACAGCAGGCAGCAATAATTTTATGGGCTGGCATAGACAATGTATCTAACCCAAAGAGTCTCCAGTCTTGGACAGGGGGCAAGATGTAGTCATGAAGCAGAAGTTCTGATTCTTCACACTCAGCTTTATATTTAAATAGTGATACATACATCCTGTGTTTTTACAGAAGTGACTAAATAGAAATAGTTATGTACTACAGTGTCAATTTACATGCTTTTCAAAGATTTGGTGACATAGAACATCCTCACCAACCGAGTTGTAGTCCCAGTATACCGGAATAGTATCATAAGATCACTCTTCAGAAGTTTTGATTTGTTATAGAAAGTCAGAAGCAGAATACAAACTGTCAACATGCCAATTATTCTAAATAATCTTTTGAATAGTCTTTGGATATTCTGTAGTCCCTAAAAATGAATTTTATTTTGAGTCCATCCAGTGAAAATGTGGCTCCCTGAATCTGCTAGTATTTCTGAAAGTTGATGCAGACATCACACTAACTGTGGCCATGAACTGTATGTCATTAGAAGACAGAAATTGTCTGATGATGTGCAAAATGTAATTCAGATAATTCCATCTTTGCTGGAAATCCTCAGACATCATTAAGAAGGAAAAATCATCAAAAAAGTTCAATGTCACAACAATGTCAACTACATTTTCAAACGCTTTGTGGAAAGTGAAGTTGAAAAATGCTTGGCTATTGCAATTCCATAGATAAAGCTCAACTGTTCTTGTGATTTGTTTGTGCTATTTATTTATTAGCAAGGATTTGTCCTGAGGTAACATATCGATCATTTTCAAGCTGCAGAGGAAATCTTGTCAAAAAGAATTTCCAGCGAGTTATTAACTCCTGAGCATCTTCAGTAATGAAGAACCAACGCAGCAAGTTTTATTTCAAATTTTGAGATAATCAAAGTGTGTCAAGGTATGGTGTTTTGTGGTATTTGCTTTAATTTTCTCTAAGTGACAAATGGCCTTGAATAGTTCATGTCCAATGCCTCACACAGCCATGGGATGCCACAGGTGGTTCCGGGTCCCCAGGAGATTTTTTCACCATGCTTCATCAGGCCTCTTAGCACAGCATGACCCACCCCTCCATTACATCCAGTATTGTTCAAGACGCTGTTATTATGCCAAAGGGTAAGACAAGTAATTTCATTGAATTTCCTCTAGCCATGTCAGTCCTGGAACCCCTCAACCTGGGTACCTCTTATTTCTCCTTTTATGTTCTTAAATCAGGGGTATATGTAATGCCAACAGTGTTTTTTTTCCCTGTCTGAGAACGAAAATCTTAATTTAGACTTTCATGTTTTGCATCTGAACTACTATGACTTTCTCTTTGCTGTCCTTGTCAAGTGCCATCTTTCCTTTTTTTTTTTTTAATCTACTCAGAGTACAGCTGCAAGCATCATCATTCTGGCTTGTCACTCCAACTATCTTAGCCCTCCCTTTTACATTTCTTTAATGGATCCACTTCATCACATACAAAATATTTGCCATCACCTTCAAGGCCAGTCTTCACATAGAATTGCCATACTTAGACACTTCTGAATTTCAGAGAATATTGAGCTTTTAACTCCCTCAGACAGTGCTAGCCTCATTTATTCATAAATTAAACAAGAAATGTTGCTGGCTGTAATACAGCCCTTTAATATTCTGAGATACCATTACATCTGTTCTCCCTCAAATTCCTTCTTAAACTAGAGTAATAGGAAGTCCACAATGTCCTGCGAAAACCTCAGAAGTCAGAGTGATGTTACCACCCTAAAATATCCTACTTACAATTGTGTTTGTTTGCTCTTCCATCTATGTCATTTCTGTCTGAGGTCTTATTTTATTCTTAAATACTAGGTGACTTGGAGCTGTTTCTGTTAACGTTATAAAACACCACAGTACTTTGATTACGAAGTCCTAAACTATGTCAACAGCATCTAGATGGTAAAGAAATATGGTCAATGATTTTTAAAAGAAGCAATAATTTAGCCTTGTGATATAAAACTGATCCACTGTTATTCTTCACTGTGCACCCAAGTCTGCCATCGCAGTCAACTTTTTGTGCTGTATTGGAAGAATTATTTTAGTCATTTTCTACAAAGACTCATGTCTAGGGGAAATATCTGCATACTCACTGTTTGTGATACATGTCTGAAACACATTTGATACTGTAGAATAAGGCTAGGTAAACATAATCAGAGATATTTAAAATCACCAAGGACCTAGATATCTAAAAGCACAAAGGAGCTCAATAGAATTTCTGCTTCTAACCTTTTTCATCTTTTTTAAAATACCTACTCTTAGAAAATTAGGTTATGTCTAATTATGTTTCCAGTTGGCACTGTCTCTTTACTCTTAAGCATCATCTTTTTTCAATTTTTTTTTTCTTCATTTTTTTGTTCCCTTAAAATTGTGTTTCTTATGTCATGAGATGAAGCCAATTTAGGAACAACAGATTTAAATGAAAAGTGCACAAACTACACAAAAACATATCTGGACCTGGTTATAGATCACTATTTTCTGGCTTCCAGAACGGCTTTCTCTACATAACTCTGGGATTTTTTTTCATTCATTCCTCGGAGAGGTGCAATGACCCTAGAAAGGAGCACCACAATGATCAGCAGGGAAATTGCAAAAGCTTAGAAACTATTACCAACTCACTTTTTCTCTGGAAATATTTAGCTCTGCAAAATAAGGAGCATCACAATGTACTAGGAAAGCATTCTCACAGTATGTTCAGCTGTTGCATTTGTAAGGCCATGCACCATAAACCAAACAGATATCCTGGTGATAAGATAATTTTGCTAACAAACATGAAAAATATACTAGGTCTTTCTAAAAACAGCCATGCCAAACAAACTCTTGTCCAAATTATAATCCCATCGAGAAACTATACAGAGAGATTACAATAAAACCCAAGTATGATGTATATCTCTTTCATCAATTTCTGTAGTTTCTTTCTAGCAAACCAGGCAAATGTGTAGTTCCCGTGGTATAAAGCATACAGATGCTTTGTTTTTAAACCCGTATCCATAGACGGAAGGTGAAAATTTTACCACAACACAGTAATATTTTCATCCAGATAACAAAGGGAGAAGATACATCATTAATAATTAGAAATATCATTAAGAATTAGAAATATGCTCTCCTTTTTGCTATATTTTTTTTTTGCTGCATGTTACTGGAAAACTGTCAAGCTTCCTGTAAGCTTTAGCTATAAACATTGTGTTAAGTGAACTTTTCCATAAATATGTTTAGGAAACTTATTTACAGTCTCAATATAAGAGACTGACAGAAGGGTTCCTTCAGTTCAGCTGATGCAGCATGTGGATGTTTGCCAGACTTTTCCTCCTAATCCCTTGTTGGTTCATTGGTGGCTCGCTACAGACAACAAAGGACTTTTATGTCAATCAACAGCAAAAAGTCACGGGAAAGCCTAGCTCATACACCTATGGAAAACAGCTTCAGAGACTGCAGCAAGGCAGCATCTTTCAAAGTTGTTCTTAAAACAAAAATCACACACAAAACAAAACAAAACAAAACAAAAAAGCCAGAGAAATAAGAAGCCAATGTCTACTGAATCTTACAGTCTGACTAAGCCCTGGTGACCTGTTAGAGTATACTTCTAGTTCAAATGGTGAGCTTCTACTTTTCCCAGAAGCTATTATTAAGACAAGTGTCAGAAAATTAGAGTGACAAGTTGAATGTCTTTTTATTTCAGGCTGGTTGTATAAAGCTAACCAACTATACAAACTAAATAAGTATGCTGACATTGTTTCCAAGTCTGCCCAAGTAACCTACTTGGAGCACTATGAAGGACCCCAACAAGTTTCTTCGCATCTTGACAGTGTCTCATTTCCTTGATCCTAAAGTCCTGTACCATGTAAGATCCCGATGCATCAAATCCACGTGCCTAAGCAAAGTTCCTACAATCAAACACAGGAGTTCTGCGTTGGTAGGTGTGTGATGCTAAGTCATCTTAGAGAAACTCTCTGAAGGGTGGTCTAGGATTTCTAAAGGATCAAGAAGGATTGTACCATTTTTCTCACGCTGAAGAAACATCTTACAAACAACTTACATCAACCATGCATTCAATATTAAGGTTTATCTCTTTGATATCCAATCATCATTAAGTGGAGATGTTTTAAACCATATGACAAAGGGTAGTTGACCTTTCTATATGAACAACTAGTCCTACTCAGTTCAGTTGCATATATGGTCTTTACAGCACAGGTTAGTTCAACAGTCCAGAGAAACACAAAGTACTAACATTCACTACTTAAATACAGAGGAGATTTTTGTGCATGAAGCACTAAGATTTAGAGACTTTCAACAGTGATAAACTCAGCAGAGCTTCTCTTAAATTAACAGGCAAGAAATTCTTGTTATCAAAATTCTCTTACCCCCTCCTATCTTTATATAATATAGAGGTCTGCATTACCACTTTCTTGCTCTATTATTACACTCTTTGGTATCAGTTGATACATTTTTCTTCATAAAATAGTTATTTACACAACAGAAATATTGATCAATTTTTAGCAGATTATTCTATTTTTTTGTATTTGTTGTGTGCTTGTTTCTTTGTTTTTCAGTCTTCATCACTCTAAGCTTTTTGAGAGCTGCTTTTATTTAAATTCATATTTCCTGCATTGGAAAAATTAGGTCTTGATTTATACCTTCTCCATTTGGTGCTGGAATGTGAACATGTTTCTCCATGAGCTGTAAACATCCAAAAGGGTATGAAAATTTCAGGAGCAAAGAGTGGATAAACACAAAACACAGGGTCTTGTTTACATATTGGTTTTTTAAATGTGTCGAGAGTGTTGCTCTTTCATTTTAATATCTTATAAGAAGCTCTGGGAGATGCTAGATAATATTGACTTGCTTTTTTTATTCACTGGCAATTTATGATTAAGAGAGTTCAGAATGTTCCAGGGGGTTCAGAAATGTAAAACAATACGAAATATGACATTTAGTGTACCTCACTAGTTGAAATAAACCAAAAACAAGTGTGATGCCTGAAAATCTTTGCAACTGTTGGGTATTTCTTTACTTGTATTTCCTATTGCTTTCTCTGAATATCTGATCAGTTGTTTTGACGTTCAATCCCCAGATTCTCTTCCTTCAGGAAAATGACGACAGGATCCACGCAAATTATTTTGCTGTGAATAAACCAGACAAATAGGCAACCATAGCTATGTTTTGTGCTCTCAGAGATACAAGCAGGCACAGGAATTTTCCCATTATTATCATAGAATCACAGAATCATAGAATGGCTTGGGTTGGAAGGGACCTCAGAGATCATCTAGTTCCAACCCCCCTGCCATGGACAGGGCTGCCAGCCACTAGCTCACTAGATCAAACTGCCCAGGAACCCATCCAGCCTGGCCTTGAACACAGCCAGGGATGGGGCAGCCACAACTTCTCTGGGCAGCCTGTTCCAGCGCCTCACCACTCTCTCAGGGAAGAATTTCTTCCTGATGTCCAACCTAAACCTCCCCTCTTTCAGTTTTAGCCCATTCCCCCTTGTCCTACCATTATCCACCCGTGTAAAAAGTCGGTCCCCCTCCTGCCTGTAAGCTCCTTTCAAGTATTGGAAGGCCGCAATGAGGTCTCCCCAGAGCCTTCTCTTTTCCAAGTTGAACAGTCCCAACTCCCTCAACCTTTCCTCATAGGAGAGGTGCTCCAGCCCTGGACCCGCTCCAACAGCTCCACATCATCCATTACACTTTAGAAACCCTACAAGCCATAAAACAGCGACTTTTTGATACCTCTGGTTTTGTTATCTGCCTGTCATGGCCTATAGACTTGGCTATTTCCATGCTTTCTGACTTTTCTGTGACTTATTTCTGAAGAGTATTTTCATTTCATTGGTTGCAGCAGTTTTCACTTCATTATAATTTTTCTTCATATTTGGCTGTTTTGTGGCTTTACAGGATCTCCAGCCCACATGGCCAATCATTAACAGCAACAGTCAGTCTGTAACTTCTGCTTTTGGACAGAGTCTTCATTTTTCTCTTTTGTCCTGGGTGCTAATCACTTGAAATATGAACATCAAGGTAAAAGGCAAAAGTTTGTCTCTGTTTTTCAGGTTCTGTTCCAAAGTGCTATTGCAGAAGAGGCTATCTTTGAGTACACCACATAATCCATAATCATAATTTTTCTGTTAAATAATCCAGATTAGCTAGAAATCTTTCTGCAATCAGATTCTTCTCTTTGCATCTTTGATGATGCTTTGCATTGTTTGGCTTTGAGAATTACTTTTTTTTTTTGCTTTTTCACTTTATACAGTTACAGTATCAGTCTAGATTTTATAGGTAGAAATGAAAGCTAGCCCACTTCATATACAAATGAGGCTAATGCTTTCAACAGTTGAACAATTCCACTGATGGAACAACTTAGTTAATGGTGATGAAGCTTTCATTTTGGTACATCCTGTAAAAGGCATGATCTAGTCACTCCCACTTTCAGGGCTTAGGTCAGAAATCACTGTTCTGGGTCATTTAACTTTACTGCTTAGAGCAGTTCACTGCCAAAAAGTCACTGGCCAAATTTCTATACCTTCATATCTGCCTAGGGAAACCCGCAGTAAATAACATAGTGTGAACTGATTCAATATTAGGATTGTATGCTACTGTCTCCACTCAATTATTGCTGCATGTACCATCTCCATTATATTGCCAATGATACCTTCTTTTCTGTGGCTTTTCACCATGACGTTTTCAATAGTTCTATCATTTCAGCATAGGATTTTTTTCCTCTTTTCAAAGAACATACATGCAGATATAATACACTGGTTTTGACTACAAGGAGAACTGAACTTCCATCACCTGCTTTTTCACAGATCCATGCTAAGTGCTCTTACAATGTGTTAATTATCTAAGAGTCTAACAAGCACAGGATAAAATGCTACAAAAGTAAGGCTGAAATGTAGCATCCCTGCTTATCAAAAAATTTAATAAAACTACTTGTCTCTGTAAAAATAATGGAGTGCTTCACTCTGATTAATGCAGGGAAGATAACAAAAATCTATTTGATGTAATATTCAGGGAGTATCTAGAATGTTTTTTACAACTATGTTATAGTCCCTGTAACAGGTAATTTGTGAATTGAAGGTATAAAATTTCATGGACTCCAGGAATATGATTATATGCTCCTAAGCTCAATATTTATGTGCCAGCCCTGAAAATATTACTTTAGTGACATCAGAATAAAGGTGATCCGTTAATTAATAAGCTTAGCAGTTGCTTAGTAATAGCAGCTTTGAAATGTCATCAATATTAGACATTTCACAGCTTCACATACAATAAATACAATAAAATAAAAATAAAAGGGATTGTAAAAGAAGCAAACATGGTATATTACTATCTGATACTTAACTACGTGTGAGAGTTCTGAGACACTCCTGCAATCAAAAAAGTGCCATACACAGGGATGTTTAGCTGATTGTGTTGTTGTTTTTTTCCTCTCACATGGGGACAATTTTCAGTGATCCAGAATAAATTCAGAAGACATTTTGAAAAACTGAACAATTTATAAGGAGTCATTCCTCATTTTGATGACTTACATCAGTGAAGCTTGTTCTGTTCATAAAGCTTTGAAATCTATCCTATTCCCAATTCACTACTTCATATTGTTGCAAAAGTAGTAAAAGTGTCAGGGTAAAAATTTAATAGAATAATTATCTGAAACCAGAGCAATATTTTAGTGATCATCAGAAATGATGCACCTATCTCTGCTGAGAGTTAAACATATGTAGACCTTACATTTCAATTTTCAAATAGGATCACTGAAACTGAATGAGCCCTTATGAAACATGACGTACACAAGACAACAAAAACAAACCAAAAATATTCCTATTGTAAAGAAGACTTAAAATACAGATTGCAGAAACAGCTATGAGAGAAACACCTAATAAAAATATTTTAAAAATAATTCTGCTGACTCAGAATTTTAGAGTTCTAAAATTCTAAGGGATCTCATGAATCCATCTAGTCCAGTCTCTTGCATTACACTCATATGACTTCTGACAGACACTTAAAAAGAAACACTAAAAGAATGAGCTCCCTCCAAAGTACTCTAGCACTTCTTCACTCTAGCAAGGTTGACAGCTGTCCCAGGATTTGCCCCAAATTCCCCAGTCTCTTTTGCTGCTGTTTGAATCCCTTTATTCTCATCTTAATCATGTAGCTCTCTAAATCTGTCCCCCAAAACACACAGGTGTAGTCTAAAAAACAAAAAAAAAAAAGCTACTAGTTTCTGACTTGCCAAAACAATTACATATCTTGTGTACATTATTTATTCCAGAAAACATAGCGTCTTCTGTATGAAATCAGTTTAGCATTGATATGGTAGTTTTGTGTGGATAGACCACTTAATCTGTAAGATGTGTCTAAGCCAGTACCCATTTCAGGGATTTTTGATCAGAAATACATATTTCTGACCTCATGAACTCTTCTCAATATCATACTCTCTAGCATCCCAGCAGAGAAACTGCTTTGTGCTGAGGGAGCTACTGCCAAATACTCGATATATAAATTATTCCGCTTCTGAATGTGTTCATCTCTGGGCAAAGGTGAGCCCTAAATAACTGTCTCATGGTATGTTAACAGTTTATGTGGCTGGATTTCAATTCCATGTAATTTACTGAACACTAGAGAGTTTTATTGCAAGGTTCAAGATAAATTAAATGAAAATTAAGTACAAATGAAGTATGGGTCATCTAAGAGCAGAATTCAGAGATACTGGAAAACAAAATAGCATCTGCTACAGCACTTGAAATGACAGATGGATTTCCAGTGCATCTGCTTTCAGGAAATAAAATGGTTTGGCTGAGGTTTGAACTTGTCATATTAGACAGTGAGAAAGATACCCCTAGTATGTGGGCTAAGAATCATCTAGAAACACTTTTGCCTCTGTTTTAGTGTAGACCCAATCCCATTCTGAGTGCTGAGAAAGCTTTACATGAGATTTCATAGATGTCAAGGGGATAATATGTGTGAGATAATGTCTCTCCTGCTTTTCCCAGTGGAAGGAGCCAAACAAACAAACAAACGCAAATTAAAATCCTATGCAATTAGTGACACAATCCATAAGCAACAAAGACCTCTTTAATAAACTGCTTTGCCCAAAGATACTGGACATAATTTACCATCAGTGTGTAACACATGGTCATTTCCAGAAGTACAACATGGGTGCCAAATTTTAGCAGTTTGAAATGATAAATGATTTATTTAGTATTGGAGTAAATAGTAGCATGCCAGCACGAGAATGATGGTGATCAGGGAAGCAGAAGGCTGCAGAGCTCTTTTTGAAATTGATGGGAACTCTTCTGAAGGTGATGGTAACATTTGCTCTTCTGTGCTTTTTGTCTCCAGATGTATACTAGCCTTGTGGCACCTTGGCTCTGCTTTTGGGGACCATATGGGAGGGGAGGTGAGGCGAGGTGAGGCGAGGCAAGGCGAGGCGAGGCGAGGAGAAGAACTGACTTACTTACACCAGGCTATTTTAATAGGACAGATAATACCAAATGAAGGATATTCACAAACAGAATTCAGCTCTCTTTTGCTGCTTGCTTTATAAGGGGGTGATGGAATATCTTCAAGTGCCTTTACATCTTTAAAAATAGAAGGTACATGAATACACATGCACCTCAGTTTTTTAAGATAAATGAGTCACAGCTCTCCAATCATGTTTCTTTTATTTTCTCCCTTATTTTAAATTTAAGAAAGACATTATTTGTACATCTTTTTGCATCCTTACAAAGTCCTGTAAACAGTCCAGTAATCTCAATGTGATCAGGATAACAGCAATATTAACTGCGTGAAAAGTAATAGACTTCATTGCTAATGTGTTTTTGAAATAGACAGTATCACAGAATCACAGAATCACAGAATGTTAGAGATTGGAAGGGACCTCAAAAGATCATCTAGTCCAATCCCCCTGCCAAAGCAGGTACACCTGGATCAGATTGCACAGGAATGCATCCAGGCGAGTTTTGCATGTCTCCAGAGAAGGAGACTCCACAACCTCTCTGGGCAGCCTGTTCCAGTGTTCCAGTAAGAACAGGTGTTTTACCTCAGAAGGAATATTGGCAAGTAACACTTTTCTGGGTAAACATTTTTGTCTATGAGTTGCATTCTATGTAAAGAAAAATTCAATTTCTTGTTTGAATTCACTTCACCAACACATTCTTGATGTATTCTGGAAATTGGTTCATTTATATATATATATGTATGCACTTCACATATTGCAAGCAATAATACATAGCCCTTGGTACCTACCCCAAAACCTGAGTATTTCTCCTAAGTGTTTTGCAGGAGTATTTGTTGCTCACCTCTAGAAAGGGAAACAAACTAGGAAGTAATGAGCTACCTCCCATAACACAGTGATGGAGCGAGAAGCACCTGTTGTCTTTCTGTTATTCAGTCTGCCTGCTATACTACAGCTTAAAGTATCTATGACAACACTCTAATTTTCTTGCTGTAATGTCTGCAATGGTTTAGAGTGTTGTTAGTCTACTGTGAAAGGCCGAAAAAGAGAAAGCAGACTACAGCTCTTGCTGTGCAAAACTGCAATTTGGAAAAGACAGTAGCAGACTTTTACTTTAAATAATAACTATTATCATCAATAACAACTACCATTATACTTTAATCAACTGCTGAAGCTCACAAACTTCCTAAAATCAAATGTGTGAAAAAACGGACTATATAGGTTGATGATTGTGCACTTATTTATGCCTGCTGTGCTCTCCAGCATAATATTATGTAAATACTTTAACACTTTATTTTAAAAAATTCCCCTGTGAATTCTTTTCACTCTGAAAATGAGATCTGCACACTCACTTGAACTCACTTGAGTTCCTTCATGTCAAACAGAGGATAGGATAGAAAAGAGTAACAGGTTCTTAAGTTCCTAGTTCTTGAAGAACAATTCTCCCATGGACATGAATGTTCTGGCTGAAACGGCATGGGATGCTACACAACCCAGACACTTCTGCAGCTACAAATAATCAGAAATGCAGGAACTCAGCTTGGTACTTCCTTAAGTCCAACCTCTTACCAATGTGATACCAAATCTTGATCCAAGCATTGTGAGGAACAACTGGAAGGAGCTGAATCCACTGTCTGACTGTTATTACCCATCTCCTTCCATTTTACACTGCATGAATTGGGCTACATAAAACATTAGAGTTGACAGACTTCAGATTTTTCTATTCTGGAAAGGATAAACAGACATTTTAATAACAGAATTTCTGATTACTTAGGAACAGCCAAATCCAAATCTTTTAAGAGTGTAGCTCTCTACTGATACAGAATATGAGAAAAGAAAGCTTAGGAGCACTTAGAAATAACAGGGTGATAAGCTTTTAAATTCATTCACAGAATCTACTGGTATGATGAGTTCGATTTGAATTGCAGAAGCTGTTGAAACTCTTTCTGGCAAATGCATAACACAAACGCCTCAAATTTATATGACTAATCAAAAAATATATAATTTTGCCATATCTTATGTGACCCATTGATACATGTACAGTGAGACCACTGAGCTAGGACCTGTCCTACCAGCCGTGCCTGTGCTGCTGTTGATCTACACAGATGCAATAACATGGAGAACTCTGTGGGACTTCTCACTGAAATGCCCACAGCACAATCACATAGTGAGGACTTGCTGTCCAAAAGCTGACCCGAGCATCTTTGGTGGGCATTTAGCCAGGTATTAGCTCAACTGGAGTGACATCTTTAAATGGTCTACCAGCTGTTTAGAAAGTTAAAACAAATTGCTGTAGCCCTCTTTTTCCATCCTCACAAATACTTCCAGATTATCCTTGGCACTCTGAGCCTGAGAGCTCTAAACAAATCCAAGATTTGTGAAACTCTATTCAGGCAAATATATACCTCTTAAGTCATGAAAGAAACAGATCTTGCAACAATGCATTCAACTCAGAGAAAGACAAGACCATTCTAGCCGGATTTGATACTCATATTCCAATTAAAATCATGGCAGAGCTTGCCATGACGAGCAGTAATAACTGTGCCAAACATAAAACTTTCAGATAGAAAGTGTATTTTCTGTCGGTCCAAATTAAACTGGAGAAGACATTTCTGGAACTGAAGCTACTGAAAAATTAAGTAGTTTTTCTTCCTCATCCCATCATCAGGCATTTATTTGAAAATCTCTAGTGATTGTAACAGACTGAAATATGGCTGAAGAAACTCCTGGGTGGAGACAGACTGGGATGGATTCCTCTGTGTACTATCAGAGAAGTCTAAGGAAATCTGACTGAAAGTTTCACCTCAGCTATTTGGGGTATAGCCAGTAGAAGTCAAGAGAATATGAATGTTTCTTTGGGACTTGTGTACTGAGAAAAGAAGAAAAACTATTTGCTCTAGAAATCAGACACTTGGAATACTGCCGTTTACTTACATGCTGGTTTTGACTGTAAGCTGAGGGTTATGGAACAAAAGAACTGGAAAACAGACAGCCTCACTGAGAGCTGTGAACCTGCAGCCCTTGTCAGATTTCTCTGTTACTCGGTTAAGGAAATATGACAACAAAAAAAAGGAAGAAGATTGCTATCACTGCTTCCACTCCACGTATCAACAGGTGGGAAAAAGCAGTATTTTAAGGGATTCTTAGAAGCCATTATTCTCCAACACTGCCATCCCTTACTATCTATGAAGAGATAAAAATGGAATACAATGTTCAGGTGTGGAAGAAATAAAAAACAATCAGAGAGAAAAGGATGCTATAAGGACTGGTTAAAATGAAGGGCAGGTGAGAAATGGAGTGCTTGTAGACCATAAAGAAATCAGCTGAGGAAATCTGAACAAGAGATTTCACTTCTTATTTTCTCTTTAAATTTTCCTTTATTTTTCCTTATTCATTGAGGACTCTTCCCTTAAATTCTCACTGTATGTAAAAATATTGAAATTTAGACAAATGAGCACTTATTTACATTTCAAGTTTGCATTTGCCTCAAAGATCTTGGCAGAAGCACCTGCATTCTCCTATTAGAATTTGTGGAATACACATAGCTACCTAAATCAGGTCTGACAGCTCCAGTTAATGTGGGCAGGTAGATTTTACACTGTGAAATACACTTCATCCATAACAATTAAAGCGTACTGCACAAGTTACGTGACCAAGAGAGACAAAGGGAGTGTAAAGAGTTAAAGCTTCCATGGTAACCTGGGCAGTGAGGATGCAATTGGCTCATACAGTCCCTACTGTCACGTCTTGATTCCACGCCAAGAAATCAAGAACTGCCCATCACTTCACACATCTATTTTTAGAGCATCCTCGGCTGCTACCAGTAAAGTAATAAATGATACATGCTCACAGAAGGCTAATGCTGGTCGTAGAAAGGGCTGTTTCCATCTGAAAAGTAAGCCGCGTCTTTGGAGTAAAACACCGTGACAAAGGTGCTGACCTTCAGTAAAGACAGACTGGAGGTTTTGGTCAAATTGCCCTTTGCTTTTCTTAGCAGCAACCTGTTCCTAACTAAAGGTAAAAAAAAAAAAAAAATGTTCCAAACATGACCAAATATGGTTGTAGCTCTTATGAAAATTGTTCCAAAGGGATGGTACCTCTGCAGACTCATTCTCAATTGAGAGGCATTTATATATTGCCTCAGCTACATTCAAGTACCTTCTCTTTTATACATTAAATAGTAATGCATGCTGGTACTTAAACATGGCCACTGCAAACACAGAATCTTTAATAATGGATTTATCTGGGAAATAGCTCTGTTCATACAGGATGTCCAATACTCAGGCAATGAACTGAAATTGCTTACCATAAGGGTGCTGAAGCACTGGAACAGGTTGCCCAGATAGGTGGTGGATGCCCCATCCCTAGACACCTTCAAGGTCAGGCTGGACAGGGCTCTGAGCAACCTGATCCAGCTGTAGATGTCCCTGTTCACTGCTGGGGAGTTGGACTGGATGGCCTTTAAAGGTCCCTTCCAACGATTCAGTGATTCTACAATTCTATGATTCTACAATGTACCAGTCACTGCTGTGTTTGCATTCCAACAAAAATAAAAAAAAAAAAAAAAAAAGAGGCTAAATATATAGAGAAATGGGGTGAAACCATTTAGTGGAAGGAGAAGCATGAAGATAAACTCTTTTCTCAAGTGACCAGATCTAAACCAGCAGCAGAAGTCATATCATACCATGACACGGAAACTCAACAAAAAACATTCAACTTAAAATGTCCTCAGTGCCAACTGATTACAACATCTTAGAGAAGTAAAGGAACACTTCATTGTCAGCATTCTTCATAATGCTGCTTCTCTTTCTGCTTGACGTTCATTATTTTTTCTCCGTATTCTGAATGCTCTGCACTTTACCTTGCTCCAGAATCACTTCCAGATCCACTTCCAAAACATCTCCTCAATTTCCAGACCTATTTTTATATACAAACCAAGGCTACTGAATTATTTCATAATATATCCTGAAGACACAAAGCTTCCTCATTTCTAAGCACAGAGAATTAGTTACAGATACTAATCAACACCTAGTTTGGAACTACTGCTTATTCCCATTAACTTTATATGATTTAAAATAAGGAGAAGGTCTTGGGAGAAAGGAGATTGTGAACAATGTAATCAGTTTCCAAACTACTGTAATTTTGCTCTTACTTGAAAGTTTTGTGGTTTGACTGGGATTTGGTGTTGTTGTTGTTGTTTGTTTAATAAGGACAATTTTCTTTTAGTGTTCTAACATCTTTGAAACATCTTTGTACATATATATCAATATGCTTTTTATTAAATCTGGTATAGCAAACTGCAGTTTTCAGACCATTTTCATGACAGGCAGAATATATTCTGAAAAATCAGAACAGCAATATTATTAGAATTCTTCTACTTCATTTGCTAACCTGTTTATGTGACAGCAGAGAACTTTTCTTCCAACCAGTAAATTTCCCTTTAAATGTATTGTTCTTGCTTCACAAGCACAATAAACTTATTTTTAATATTAACTTCTCTATACACACCTTCTCAGAAAGAAACACACACACACAAAAAAAAAA
>VXAV01005807.1:12398-26028 GCA_013399715.1 Alectura lathami | reverse complement strand
CTTTACTGGGGATTATATGTAAAAAAAAAAAAAAAAAAAAAAGAGTAGATGAAACTGCAGAACTGTTTATATCTCAGGTACCAAGGAAAACTCCATCAAATTCATCTTCATGTTCTTCTACAACAGATGTTTTTCTCAGCTATGAACAAGGTTAATTTTAGCATTTAAGAAAACATTTCTTTTTGTTTCCATGCTACTGTAGAGCACTGTGATTAGAGTTATGCTAAAGACATTGCAAAACGATTCACTTGCAGCTGTCTGAACTGAGAGATGTTGCACATACTTATCAATGAAAATAACTCACAAACTTCTGGTTAAACATTTTTTTTCAAAAACAGCAACAGAACAATTTCACAAAACAAATCATAGAATACCTTACAAAATGATAGCCAAATGATAATTGTAAGCTAAATAAGGGTGTTGATCTGTTCAAATGCAATACTCAGTTTATAAATGAGTAGAATTATATCAAGTTACTTTTCTCTCAGTCATCCCAAACATTGTTCTGGCATCAGCATGTGTTAATTTTTGAAGCATGTTAAAAAGTTTACATTTTTTTTCAGTCTTGGAATGTCACTCAGGCCCTGAGTATTGAGCTGACAATGGCAGCATAAGCACTCTGTTCGTCAGTACGATGACAACAAGGTCAGAAGCACTTTCACCATACTTGTAATGCACCAGGTTTACACATCAGTCACCTCCAATGCCAATCCAGAGAGGTATAAAGTGACCATCTCCTAGGAAACGCCATTTCATGAGGAAAACAAAAATACAGTACTTCTGCAGCCCTTTGTTAGAGTATGTTGAATTACATTGAATGAATGCTTTGATTGCACATCCCCCTTTATAAAATTTTGGTTAGTTGTTCTCACTGTCACTCTTAAAACTATAAAGAGAAAAAGGTGAAAGAAGGGAGCAAGGAGGAAAACAGAGCTGTCCTGCTACTCACAGGTAAAGGAAGAGGGAATACTCATGCTGATCTGCCCACCTCTCTACTCTCTCCTGCCCTCCAGTCTGGTACCTCATAGAATCACAGAATAGCTGAGGTAGAAGGGACCTCTGGACATCACCTAGTCCCACCCCTGCTCCAACAGGGACACTCAGAGCAGGGTGCCCAGGGCCATGCCCAGGTGACTTCTGAAGATCTCCAAGGAGACCCCACAGCCTCTGGGCAGCCTCACACAATTGCCTCACAGCAATATGCTGTGGAAATACTGATGTACAATTGATGGAAGTGTTCATTTATGCACACTTGATACAGCACATATGTATAATTTAAATTCCTTAACATATCTACCTGCAACTCACAGGTAGTAGTGTTTTTTGCTCTTTTGCTCCTCCAAGCAGATAGATTTATTAACAGAATAAATTTCCATGTGAACAAGAGTAGTAACAAGAGACTTTTAGAAAAATATTTTCTTGATAAAAATGGATAAACATGACCCTATTGATGCTATCGTTAATAATTTGGAATATTAGCATAAATGTGAGTAAAGATGGATGACTTTAAACAGCAGTCACTAATTAAGAGACTGAAAAAAACAAAGACTAATAACACTTTATAAACCAAGATAGGCGTATTAGCATACTGTATCTCATATCATTGTAGTAATGTCAGTAAGACAAACAGTCCTGATTACACCTGGAGCAATACTAAAACTAATGCAATCTGTCATAGCAAGGGACTTATCCTTGTTGTTCATTTCTTACATAAACTATGTTTTTTAAATTAGGTCTGTTGCTGAAATACATGTGTGTATGAAAATGAGTAAAATCTGTTGTAATAATATGCTAACTGAAGAATCTTCTCGCAACTGAATTATTAGTCGCCACTTGCTAAAACTAGCTAATCATTATGCAGACTTCAGCCTAAGGCATATTGTTAGAAGTGAATGGCACATCATTACCACAGTTTCTTTTCCAGAGTTCTTGCCAGAAAAGCTGTTGACGTTTTCATTATATGACAATTTCCAAGATTATTTTGTATTAGCCAGAGGCTGAATAATTACTTGTAAAGAGGTAATAAATAGTCATTTAACTCCAGTTAGTGCTACTCAGGGCTAATTAAAGTGTTGCAACTATTTTGAGTTACACGTTTTGGGACATGCAGTATGTTAATTCCTGAAAACTAGCAGAGAGGCACAGGTGATATGTGAATATCCTGATAATTTTTCTTTGGATAAGCCTTTGAAAAGCAGTAGTCCCACTTTCCAGTAACTTCTCAAAAACAAGGCTCTGCATTCTTGTATACGATACAGGCCACTCAACAAGGTTATTGAGGACTGAGAAATTATCACCAGGTTTTCTACAGGAGGTGAGACCTATGAAGGGATGAGCATTCTCTTACTCATAGGTTAACTGTGAATTTGGTAAACAGCACTGTCACCACATTTTCCACGCACAAATGATGTCTATCAATGAATGTTAGTTACTGTTCTTTAATCTATAGTAATCCAGCCCATTCTTAGCACAGTTCTTGTAGGACTTCAATGACTAACTCATTTTATCTCTAAGACAGAAGCTTTAATGTTATGTCTCCTATACATAAATGGGGAAAAAGAGGGAAAAAAAAATTGAAGAGTACTAATGGCATTCGCATTCAAAAACATGTTTTCTGAACTTCTTAGTTTTTCACTGCCCAGGTCAGCACACCTTTCCAACTATCGTGGCATTTTCTCCATACATTTCATCTCTCTTATCACGCAGATAACATGGCATACTCCTGTAGTACAAATTTGGCTATGCATTGGAGATGACTGTGGCTTTGGTTCTGGTCTTTATTCGGTTAAAAAAAAAAAAAAAATGTTCATATAAATAGCTGTTGTTCCCTATAGGACAGAAGGTGGTGACATCACTTTCTAGGCTTTTCAGACTGTGACTGGACTCCTTGACCTGTCTACTGAGAGTACTCCCCTTTTTCTTGTTGAGGAGAAAATATGATAGCATTTTCTTGCAGCAACATGCTGTTGAGATAGACATTTGCAGGGCCACTGTGACAAACAGACTCCCAGCCTACTCCAGTAGGCTTACAATCTTGATATTAGCGGAGATCCTTATTGCAAGTCCTACCTGGAAAATCCAGAAATAAAACCTGCTACCATTTCATTTCTTAGTTTACCTATCTAGAGACATGCAAAAAATATATGTTAATAAATAAATAAATAAGAAAGAATATAGAATATATGGAAAGCATAAGAAACTCCTACCTGGAAGACCCAAAAATGCTCTCTTGCTTCTGAAAGCCAGATATTACACAGCTGTTAAGCTGTTCAGCAAAGAACTGGAGACAGGAGTTTAAATCAATACATCACCACTGTTGCCTTGCACTCATTCTGGTAGGAAAAAATAAATGGTATATAACAGCTCCACTATATATTTGACAACAGTGACTAGTAGTGGCATCTGGCACGTTTTCTGCAGTTCTCTGTTATACAAGATTTCACTGAGTATGATTATAGACAGCAGCAACCAACCTGATTTTAATCAAAGGATTTTTTTGGCTAGCTGATAGACTCAGGAAATGAAGTCATCTCTGGATCAGCTGAAATACCAGAATGCATACAAAGGGTGATCATAATTCTATGCCTAAGAAATCACCTCCATGTCGAGTATTTCTGTTCACTCTCAGCACTTCAGCACAAGAACACACACAATTACCATGCTGCAGGCGCTCTCGGGGCTCTCTGTATGCTTGTTAGCACTATGCATTTAGAAACACAGGGACCTGAGTGAGAAGCTGATACTTTCCTCACTCTAAAATCAAAGAGCTGAATGAAATTAGGAATTGAATGCCTCATTTCCTACCCACTTTCTTTATAGACACAGTTACCACTGCCTCTGACTCAAAGACTGATGTCAGGCTGCATCTCCTGCTGCCTCTCTATTACTGTCTGAACTGAAGGAAGGAGCTCAGCATTCTGTTTCTTCACATCTCTGTGACTTGTGCTGTGCTGGGTAGAGAAGAACTGATACTCTGTTCCCTTGCATTACTTATTCAACAAGTCCTATAGAAACAACTGCAGTTAGGTACAAAGCATCCTGCTCCTAATATGGTCCTGTTTCTCAAAAATGTAATTATAACACTTTCTTCTTCACAAAGAGTGCATGAAGTTCAAAAGACAGTGGAGTTTTAGCTCTCCTCACAATCACTGAAGCAGTTCATACAAGAGAAAGAAAAAAAATACATGCCTGCTGTTTTAGGAGCAGGAAGGAAACCTGTTTTGAGACAAAGGGTGATAATGAACCCATCTCTGCTTCACATCAGTTTTGTTCTTCAGCCCTCAGTCAGTTCTGCCTCTGTTTCATCTTTACTCTTTCTTTAGTTAAAGGCACTCTTTGCTTTCCCTCCTCCCAGGCCACCGAACTGGTGCACTGAATACTGAACTGGTACACTGAATACTGAACTGGTACTTTGGTTTGGACTCCTCTTAGCTAGAGAGAGAATATAATTTTTACTATGCTAAACAAAACAACACTATAGAACAAAAGGCATAATGGCTATTGATAAAGTTATAATGCTTTCAGTTTCTCTCTGCCACATGTCTTTCAGCTAACTTCATCTATAGAACATTGTTGATAGTCTTTTCCTTCAGGATCTCTCAGAATTTCAGCCATGATTTTCCTTTTTTCTAAAATACTCTTCGCAGACAAAAGCTCTTTCCGTTTCCCTTTGCTGTTATTCAAACAGCAGGGACTGTTTTAAACCAGGAAATTCAGACTGAGGACATTGCAAGAAACCTTGCAATTATACATCAAGGACCAAAGTAAAAACAGAATGGGAAAAATAATTATACAATACTCTTCCCAATTTACATGAAATAGTAGAAATAAACTTCTTACCAAGTTTGCCATATTTCATAGATTTAACAAGCAGCCCCTTAGATCCTACTTCTGCAAGAGACACTTTCTTGTGAGATTGTAGGAAATGTGTCCGAGTAACAACCGAGACAATTAAGACTGCCATTCTCTTACGTGAAAACTTGACCTGAAAACTTATTTCTGTTTTCTGACTTGTTCAAACTAACTGAAGTCAGACGCTGCTCTGTAAAATCTGTTAGATTTTACTAACTTTGTGTAGATGAATTATTCCTGATTATATCATAAGCATTTTGTACCACTTATTGAAGTTTTGAATGAAGTCTAGAAAATTTACTAATGAATTAGCAATGCAGTGAAATGCATTCAGATATTTTCTGCTTACAAGTTGTATTCTCAAGTTGATACCCACATAAAATTAAATATTTGCAGAGATATTCCCAACCAATAGTATATGCATATACTCAGAAACAATACAAAAATCACCATTTTTACTAATCATTAAAATCAAAAGATAAAGACTAAAATGATAGTAAGCTTCTCAGTAAGAAAACCATGAATTGCATGGTATTTCCCTTTGGGACAAATATACTTTTTTGGTTTTTTTTCTTGCATAGGATACTTAGCTGAAGAGAGTAAAGCTGTCAGAACTACATGGCCTTTTTAAATTTTTAGCTCTGATCAGTTAATTAATACCATAAAAAGATTCTCAGAAAATTCAAAACTGACAGTTCTGAGGATTAAAGTTCAGGAGCTATGACAGTTTACCTGCTATCAGAGAAAATCTGTAAAAATAACACTTCTGAAAAAAGCTGGGAATGAAGGAATATTAGAAATATATGATTGCGGGATGTGCTAGGATAATAACTCCCACCCAAGAAGAAAGTATAAGCAGCACAGAATGAGAAGCTGACAGGTTATCATAGAAAAACAGCACACATCTCTGGCCATCCAAGTCCAAGAAAAATTAAATTAAACTTGGTCAGAATAGGTGAAAAGCAGAGGATTTTCACTGTTCTTTAAAATCCAGCTCTCTTCATCTTTCAGATGTTGCCCCATTGTGAGAGGTCAGGAAAGGTTTGATTACATGTTATAGCAAAATGATATGTAATCACACTATTCCTGGCTATAGTTGAATGAGATACGATAAAAACAATCTTGTACAGATAAGCTACATAAATGAAGGAAGCACCAGTGAATAAATTGCCCATTAATAAATTTTGACTGGAAATCAGAGGAAGATTCTAATTGCCAGAGAGGAACAGTCTCACAATTAGAGTTGTCAGAACAAACAGACATAATGGTTTTTAAGAAAAAGTTAGATGTATTTCTGAAAGGATCTCTGTGCTTTGGTACCCACAAAGAGAGAGCCTGGATTATCCTGTTGGTTCCTTTTTGTCTTGTGTTCCCAAAGACTCTTGGTCTTAGTCACACAGATTTTTTTCCCTCCTTTGCTAGATTTGAGTTCAAACTGCAGTATTTCTTGCAGGTTTCCTACCTTTGATTGATAGCTATTAAATTAGGTTTTACCCCTTTGATTCTGTCCAGATTAAATACATTTATAGCACAGCATGACACAATGAGACAAAGGAACATGTGGCAATTACTTCCTCTATTTTTCTCTCCTTCCCACTTAACCATCATTTAAACACTGAAAANAAAAATGCAAACTGAAAGAATAGGATCAGGCAACCCTGTTTAATCAATAATACCTGGCAAACAAATTTCATGGAAAATATTTTTTTTTCTAAATCATAGGAATGGCTTTTCAACGAAGAGCCATATAAAGAGGTACAAAAAAGACATTGCCAAACTAAAACTTACCACTATCAAAAGAGAAATAAAGAGAATGAAAACAACTGGTTGGACATGACTAGCATACTGTTTTTATTTAAAGCACATCTGTTCAATACTGATATGAGTTCACAGTTTCTTCCTGTGCTAGCAGAACAGAGAATAAACATTGGCATGCAAAGCATAGAATCTCTTTTCTCCTTGTTAGTAACCCTATCCCTTGTTGGCATGTACTCAGCAGGATGCATACGAAAGCCCTTGGAGGAGACAGTTGCTTCTGTGCAGTAGATACTTTCAGGAGATTGTCCAGTGTTTTTTATTAATACACCTGCTGAAGGATTAAAATGGCTTATGAAAAAACAGAGGGAATACACATCTGTTTCTAGACCTAAAATCTAAACCTTCGGTCAGAAACCTCTTCATAGCCATCCGGTCAGAATCTGGACACTCATATAAACAAAACAATCTAACAAGAGATACACAGACCTAAAGCATAGCAGCACACTTCATGCTACTACATGCAGTACATGGTACTTCATGATGTTAGTGTTATAAAACTGATTAGATGAATGGAAAACAGCTTTTTGTCTCTCAGACAGAAGACTGAGTATACAGATGGTCAGAGATGGTTATCTGAGGTGGTGATGGGAAGCATTTAAAAAGCACAATAGACCTGTAACTACACTCCTTTACTTGTTTTTCTGTTAGCATCTTCCCTCTCATGAAGGGATCCAAAGCCTCACTTGTTTGGTTAGAAAGTTTAAATGAGAAGTTTTCACTAGTGTGATTTGTGGCACTGAAGATAGACTGTATGGGGCTACCTGACTTGTTTCTACCTACTGAACCACATACACGCAAAAGCTTCTAATGACATTTACAGTGCTTTCCTGATAACTGTCCCATGTACATTGTTAGACATGGATTTTCTTGCATGACAGTGCTTTTATGGATCCAGGTCTTACAGTCAGTTAACTTTTTGACATCAGGAGAACATTTCTCTATCACAATAAAAATGTGATGATTTCAGCTCTTTGCAGTCAACAAGTCAGAATTACTTTTATATTCAAACCTGAGGACATTGTTCACTAGAGATAAAAATCACAGGGCATGTCAAATTTTGATAGGGAGAGTTATGTATTGCTGTTGACAGTGTGTCACTGCTGCATCTCTACTTTGCAATTTATCAGTCTGTTATTTTCCCACTTGCTCCACTGGCTCTCACAGTTACTGGTCTTAACAATTAAGGCTGCTAGTGAATAGCTGCGAGTATACAGGGTTGTGCATTGAATTACGGTAGAATGTTCAAGAAATTGGATATAGTGGGAATCACCCCTTTAAAAGTTTAGGTGTGATGTGCATTATTTTGAGAGGAACAATCACAACAATGCACAGTACCTTAGAGAGCAGGGGGGATGATTAATCAAAGAAACAATGGTTGTTTTATATTCAGCTGGCAGTTTTGGTAGTCTTCCTCCTGCCAGGTAAGATGTCAGGCTGCTTGCTGACGCTATACAGCAGGAAATTTCACCCAGAAGATATTCAACAAGCACTGAATCCCAACATGTGCTACAGAAGATGGAGGAAGGAGCTGAGGTTTAGCTTGCCAGGTTTGAAAGCTATATTTCTGGCTTGCCAGCCATACATATTGTCAGCTCCCATCAGCACTGAGCACAGACCTCAGTGCCTACAGGTATTTGGTACCAAGTGCATTTGGTACAAAAAGCTAAAATAAGGCCTCCCTGTCCCTTTTTTAAATGCTAATTTTGAACTGAATATCTGACTTCTAACCAAAAAAGTGAGAATTAATGCTGGAACAATTTCAGAGTATCAAGAGTTGCTAATTGATAGTTAAATGTGAGCTTATTTTTCATGTGAAACCACTGTACTGTATTCATTGTTGAAATAATGGTAATCATTCTCTTTGTGACATTCTCTTGAGGAACTTTAAACAAAGCCTGCAATAATTGCTTAGTTATTTCAGACCTGCCTAGTAATTTTCCACTGTATTAAAAGGCATTTGTTACTGAGAGATGGAAAAAATGTACGTCTGCTGGATGGAGCTAATGCTTTTTTTCAGTCAACACATTTACATTTTATTAAAACACCTGGTATCTCAACTATACCTATTTTTTATTTATTTGACAAATACTTCTATAGGTTCATAACTGTAGGATAGCTATATTCTTCAAATTGTAAGGAGCAAACATGATTGGTTATGTGCTCAAGAGTATGCTTTGTTTTTTTGGGGGGGAAAAATGTTTAACCATAGCTACAATAAAATAACTTTAACTTTATGCAGTCTTAGAGAGAAACCTAATCTAACAGACTGAAATTTTAAGCAACATGCAGAAGAAAAAAATAAAAATATTAGTACTAATAAAGCAAAGTTTTATAGTATACATGTTAGACTCCAGTGATTTTGTAAGGCACACATTATTATTAAAGGTATTTGCTATCCAGATATTGGAGCATTGATGTATTAAACAACAGGTATTACCTAACTAAAGGTCATCCAGGTCTCTAAATATTATGTGGTGCAATTTATTATGCTCATTAAACTGACTGTATTTCTAGTTCCATCACTGCAATGAAAAATAATACTCCATCAAAGCAACACCTTCACCAGCCTGCCTCTATGTGGGACTAGCAGCGAGGGACTACACACAGTCCATCAAATGGGAAGCAGTGTGTAAAGCTGCCAGGCTGCCTCCTTGCATGCTTGTGGAGTAGGTGCTGGGTATGTAAACATCTCCTTCAAGAAGATTAGGTACAGTACACGTGTATACTGTTCTCATATAGGTTTAAGAAAGGGCATATGCTTCAGCTCTACCAGCCTAGCTCCAACTGTTTCAATCTTATCACTTCTCCTGCATGATCTTTCAGCATCTTGTCATGGTCTGGCTCAAAGCTAAGGAACAACCTTATCTTTCTCTGTCAGCAGATATGCTGCAGCTGGAACAATAGAGAGAGTAGAATGCCATTTAATCATTTATTGAACGCCCAAACACTGCTCCCCTGATATATTACTTACTTTGGAATATTACAGCACATTTTCAAATGAAAAACAGTACTACAACAGCACAAATGCACAAAAGGATTCAAATTTATGTCAGACAATTTTTTTTTCTTGGTAATTTAACTGAAAAAGCATATAATCCTTTTATCCCTGAATTTTATTGTAACCTATATAGGTACATTTATAATTTTTCTCATAATTTTGAGGTTACAGACAACATTGTTTTTGATATTAAAAAAAAAAAAAAGCAAATGTAAAAATCAACAACAACAGAAAATAAAAACAAAAACAATAAAACAGAGAACTTTTAAATCCAACAGGACCAGAAGCAGTTATTTACCACAGAGTGCATTTGTATAACAGATTTGTGGCATTTCTCATGTTCAAAATCTCATTTATGGTGTATGCATTTTTTCTGAGGAGATATAAAACATGTGTCAGGAAAGGTGATTATTTCACACTTCTCAAATTTTTGTTTCCCCACCTCTGAGTTCAAACTTCAGAATTTCTGTGCTTTGCAAGAAAAACTCAGACTTACGGTTTAAAAAGAGAAGCTAATGAAACAAACTCTTCTAACAACTATTTTTCTTCAGTGTCTCTAATCCCTTTCTTTTTTTTTTTTTCCTTACCATTATTTAACATGAACAAAAGTTTCCAGAAGCTACAGTGAAAAGCAAACTCATTTTTACTGTACAACCACACTAAAGATATAGCATCAGACAGTTCAAAACTGGTGGTCTATGACCAGCATCAGAAAGGAAAGCAGTGAAGAACTGCAGTCACATACATGTTGCAAATACAGGACATAAAAACATAGATATATATAAATCTGTAAAGTGCTGATTCTCCACAGCTAACTTTTCGTCTAATGAATGATGGTACATTGAAGCTACCTGGTGAGTTATACATTCAATGGCTTAAAAAAGATACAGCATGACCTTCCAAGAAGAAGATGAAACAAGGGTTTATTGGTCAGGTTAGCACAGAAGGAGGTCAGAAGCAGGAGGTGCACAATCACAGAGCAAACTCTGACAGGTTGTTCTCCTGTGATGCAGCATTTTATACAGATAATATTTGGATCTCTACAGCCTTTCTTAGTAGTAAAACAGCATTTAAGAGTATTTTCTCTTCTTTTAAAATATATTATTTACTGTGTCCAGATGTGGAGTCCTCAGTACAGGAGGGACACGGGCCTGTTAAACCGCATCCAGAGGAGGGCCACAAAAATGATCCAAGGGATGGAACACCTCCGCTGTGAGGACAGGCTGAGAGAGTTGGGGCTGTTCAGCCTGGAGAAGAGAAGGCTCCAGGGAGACCTGACAGCAGCCTTTCAATATCTAAAGGGGGGCTACATGAAATAAGTGTTTTACAATAAGGGTGGTGAAGCACTGGCACAGGTTGCCCAGAGGGGTGGTGGATGCCCCATCCCTAGACACCTTCAAGGTCAGGCTGGAACAGGGCTCTGAGCAACCTGATCCAGCTGTAGGTGTCCCTGTTCACTGCAGGGCAGTTGGACTGGATGGCCTTTAAAGGTCCCTTCCAGCTCGGACGATTCTATGATTCTATGATTAGCACGTCAGTCTTGGTGACCAAACAGTTTAATTCATTTACATTTTGGGCATGGCATAGATACTTGGAGAATAAAGCTTTCTTATAGATAATTTTCATAGTGGAAAATATGGCCTAATGAATAAGCTCTAATGTTCTCAGGGAGAGATTTACATTCAAACCCTGCTTAGCAACAAATACTGACTCAGTGTAGGTCACTTAGGCTGAAATCAAAGTACCAAAGTCACAATTTAGATAAGAGGTGCTCATGTTTCCAAAAAACTAATGGATTGCCTGAGTCAGGAGGTGCCTTAACCCGCCGGATCCCTCAGTTTAGACAGTGGGGGAGTGCGGTGGGCCCAATGGGTGTGGAGGCGTGTGAGGACACCCTGGCCTGCTCGCGGCCTGCACCAGCATCTGGCAAAAGGACTTTCACGCCCCCCTCACTTGGGAGAATTATTTATATATTTCATTTACTTCATTGACTCTGCAAGCCACAACATTTTTCAATGGGCATGGCTCTAATGCAAACAGCATTATTTGACCATATTCCAACAAACCTATTAGTGGTGATATAAATATGTAGCAAGAAGATGACTCTCTCTGTAGAAAAACACATTTCCAAGAATATTCTATCTGTTAGCTTCACAATCATTATTTCTCAGTCACTTCATAATTTAAATCCTTCCACTGAAAATGGATATTAGTGTTTTTCATTTTTTTTTTTTTTTCCTCTAACAAAAGAATTTTTACTTCTAGGAGCTTCTTTGCTGCCCTCTTAAGCACTTCGCTAGAACAGCAGAGCTGAATGAAAAGTTTATTATATTCAGCAAAAAGATGTTTGAAATAGTTTCTGCTTTGACTCGCTTTTTTACAATAGAAGTATTTTTATGATAATATAAAGTGAACTCCCAACCAGAAGTTTCTCAAACTATATTACAAAAATAACCTTTCTAATATTAGCTACTATTAGGTATGGTAAAGCAGAGTTAGAAAAAGAGTAAGTGCATGAGGTAACAAAGACAAAACAAACAAATGCAAGGGGGGCTACTTTGTTATTTTTGAAATATTCTCTTCACATAAATACCAAGATTATGTGTTAATTTTGATTTTCTTCTTTGTTTTTATTTCTTCAGCACCTTTCTTTCTTAATATGTCTTCCAGCAGTACAGCAGATTCAAACAGCATTTCCAGTCTTTCTTAGGAACGGCTGATTAACTGATTTGCTATTTTTTAATCCCATGAAAACCTACACTCGCTAATGACACAGAGGGAAAGAACATTGTAAAAACTAGCCAAAAGCCTAGAAGTTCTTTTTATCCTCAGAGATAAAGTTTTTGCCAATTGATTCACATGCACTGTTTTCTCTACTATTAATAAAATACCTCCTTGTGAGGTTTAGATTGAGAAAGCAGCAGTTGAAGTGCCCACAACTTCTTAAACTGCTTCAGGGAAACTCATGGGACACAAAAAAGAATGACAGGTCTGATCCATGTTTCCCTAAAAACATAAAGCGAATGTATTCCAACACAAAATGAATTTAGCTTTCTAAAACCACATTTACAGATAAGGAATTCTGAACACAAAAAATAAGTTTAATCTCTTAAAAGTATACTTTTGCATCAGAAATATGTTTAGAGAAAATACATGCTGTGTAGTTTAATACAAAATGTGATGCAGACATGGTCAATGAAGAAAAAAGTAAGATTCTTCACTAAGAGCAGATACTGCCTGATCCATAAGATCTTTCAGAGTAGTAGGTATTTCTGAAGGAAGCATTTTATTCAGTTCGTTTAACTATGCATCCAAAAGGCTGATACAATTGAATGTGATCACACCCAGCCCAAGACAATTTCAAAATTCAATTTCAAAAACGTACTGTATAGATCACCTAAAACACTTCTTGTTAGCAGTGCCTTTTTGTTGACACTAGCTTTCTGTTTGGTGGCTCGGGTAGTATAAGATAATAAATGAGTATGTTAGGAGTCCATAGGATAATTTTGATGTCCCCGTAAGTGTTCTGTTCGAATGACTTTGAATTAAGCAAAAACTGTGCTTCAGCCAAAAGAAATCCACTTTGCATGATAAAAATTCAACATTGCCACACTAGATGTTTAGAAGAACTATGTTTGTAGTATCAAAGAGATAGAAAAAATGGACCTTACAAACACATGTCAGCAAATTCTATTACCATGGGGTAAACAGACTCTAATCTGGATCAAGATAAAGGAATTCTAACAATTTGTTCTGGTAAGAAAAGCACACCAGCTGTGGAGGAAAGCCTATTTCCTAGAAGGAATACAAATGAAGAATTTCACAGGTGAGTTGCCTTAGATACCTATGAGTTTCCTTCATTATTTGAATGATTAATAGGTTAATTTTATCATGTATCTTTGTAGACAGAATCCATCACCAGAACATAAGAGATCTCTCAGACTGATAGGAGGGGGAAAAAAA
>VXAV01005806.1:1386-13311 GCA_013399715.1 Alectura lathami | reverse complement strand
GAGAGCAGTGTACTGTGATGTATATGCTATGGAATACTTCCGTTTTCTTTCTTAACTCTGTTTTCAACCATGACACCTGTACAGTTAACTCTTGTGAGGTTCAGATGTGTGCTGCTGAAATGATCACTCTTCTCACTGGAATCATCAGCACCCTGCCTAGCTACTGTCAAGATTTCAAAAAATGGTGCTAAGCATATTCTTTTCAGGAGTGAAAGGGATTTGCCAGTCCTGCTGCCATCTCAGGACTGTAGCAGGTTATACTATAAGCCCTATTAAAAATGGACTCTGTTGTTATGAAATTGAATTTTTGATAATGATCACATGGTCTTGCTAGTGAGGGAACAGTAGCTGCCTGACTCCAAAACCGCTGAAGTGGATCTGTTTCAAGAAAACTTAATCTAATCTCTTAATTCAACTTAATTCAAGAACTTAATTCAAATCTCTTGATTTGAATAAAGGATGAAAGTTGACTCTGGTACCATAGTGGGCAGTTTGAGCACTGGTGCTCCAAGGGTGGCTTTCGCCCATTGACTTCTGGTGCACATCTCAAGATAATGGGATAGTTTTGATTCAGAGTCCTTAGCAGTCTGATTTCTAGTCAAATCTGCTAGTAAGAATTTTTTGCAGTATGAGGAGAACCTTGCATTACATAGAGATTAGCAGGTGGAGAGGAAACCACAGCTTTGTCAGCTTTATATGGAAAGTGCACTATGTTATGGTCCCTATTTATGTGCACTGTGAAGTACCACTCCACAGAATCATAGAATCATAGAATCACAGAATATTCTGAGATGGACAGGACCCACAAGGAACATCGAGCAGAACTCCTGGCTCCATACAAGACCACTCAATGGAGGCAAAACTATCTCCTCATACACTGTATGGCAGCAGCCCTGGGTGTCTATCCTCTAGCAAGTTCTGCAGGTCTTCCTATCCACTCTTTAGTAAAAGTGATAGCACATGGACTTACAAAATACTCATAATACTCATTTTGTAGATTTATAGCAAGCAAAATCTAGCTACATTTTACATTTTATTATTCTTACTTTAGTGTGTAGGGAGCACTGTCTAAGACTGTAAGACCATTTTTTTTTTTTTTTTTTTTTTTTTTTTTTTTTTTTTTTTTTTTTTTTTTTTTTTTGGGGGGGGAGGGTTGGGGATGGAGATGTGTGAATATTTTGTGAATTTTGGACAAAAGATAGAATATTTGGTAGAATAAATAAATAATATTCCTTGCAAACTCCCTAGCCTCCCCTGGCCTGAATGAATGAGGCAAGTTCTCCAACTTTATCACTTGGAAATATTTTGTGAAATCTAAATGAATCTTTTTAAACAAAAATATACTTCTATATTTTTTCTTTTGAAAAAAATGAAAAAGATCTCTTTCCAAAAATAGGATTTTTTTTCAGGATGTATTAAAAATATTAAAATTAATTAGGAATCACTTAAATATTTTGGCTTCTTTCAAAGAACGTTTATGAACAAGTATTTTCAAATTAAACCACTGGAAAAGCTCCTAGTTTGATTCTGACATGAACAATCAAACCAATATTTTCTTTAGGGCATGAGAGCATCAGCTGACCTCAAGATGTTTTATCATTAGGAAGACCTTTAAGGAATCAGGGTAATCAGATTCCATTTAAGCCATGGATATACAGAAAAAAAAAAAAAAAANAAAAAAAAAAAAAAAAAAAAAAAAAAAGTAGATCTTGAAAGAATAATATAAAAGAATAATCTGCATTACATCAGGGATTGTGGGTGGGTGACATTGTGTCATTATTTATGATAATCTCTAGCCTCTTTTAAAGGCAAATTTTACATGCTAGTCAGGAGAAGTGATAGGAAGAATCAGACTTATAGTTTTGATCTAATAACTAGATCCATATGAAGCAGTTCATTAAGGCAGAATGTTGGGGACATTGTTCTTAATTGAAAACACTAGGTCTTTGAGGGTCTGCCCAATTCTCAGGTTGTCCACAAGTTTCTTTCTTTACAATTTATTTCTTAACTCTTGGACCACAAAACAAAAAACAACAACAACAACAAATACAACCAAACCAAAGCATAGGAATATGATATTGTGAACCTAGAGCACAAGACAAATTGAGAAGTTTGAACAGTGGTAGAGCTAACTAATTTATAGACAGATGTGGCAATTCATACACAATCTGTAATTTCCCAGCTTTAGGTGGACAAAAATGATCTTGCTGATGAAGGAAAACACCTTTATTGGATGAAGTTTTGAAGCCACTGTCCAGCACATTTGAAAAGCTATGGCAGTCTGGTGAAGTTACCAGTTACTGGAAAAAGGGAACTGGTTGGGACAGGTGTTCTTTAGCATCTTTACCAATGACATACATAGTGGGATTGCACAAGTTTGCACATGACACCAAGATGACTGGTGCAGTTGACATGACAGAAGGAAGGGATGCCATCTAGAGGGATCTGGACAGGCTTGAAAAGTGGGCCCACAGGAACCTAATGAAGTTCAACAAGTCCAAGGGCAAGGTGTTGCACTTGGGACTGAGGCAATCCCAGCTATGTTGTACAGACTGGGAGAAAAACACATTGAGAGCAGCCCTGTGGAAAAGGACTTGGGGGTTCTGGTGGATTAAGCTTGACGTGAGCCAAGAGTGTGCACTTGGAGCCCAGAAGACCAACTGTATTCTGGGCTGCATCAAGAGATGGGAAGGCCAGCAGGGCAAGGGAAGTGATTGTCCCCCTCATGAGGCGCCATCTGCAGTACCATGTCCAGGCCTGGGGCCACCAGCACAAGAAAGACATGAAACTGCTGGAATGCATCCAGAGATGGTCACAAGGATGATCAAAAGGCTGGACAACCTCTCCTTTGAAGAAAGTCTGAAGGAGCTGGGTTTATTCAGCCTGGAGAAGAGAAAGCTTCATGGAGACCTCATTGTGACCTTCCAGTTTTTAAAGGGAGGGAGAAAAACTTTTTACACAGTCTGATAGTGATAAGACACTTTAGATGTTGGGAGATTTAGTTTAGATGTTGGGAGAAAATTCTTTACTCAGAGAGTGGTGAGGCACTGGAACAGGTTGCTCAGGGAAGTTGCAGAAGCCCCATCCCTGGAGGCAGGGAGCCAATGTCAGGGTCCTTGAAACTAGCTGATCTTTGAGGTCCTTTCCAACTTAAACCATTCTGTGATTCTATGATTCTAACTTTTGAATGAACTTTATCTAAACATTAAGAAAATGCAGGCTGTAGAAATGCAATGGAAAATGATTGCAACCAAAATAGGCTTGTTTTGTTGGATGGAACTGTTTTTCCAAGACTGAGCAAGCTACGCTATGTTTTTCTCCATTGCACATTTTATATGGTGTGTGTTTATTATGATCTACTGGCTGGATATTCATGTCCATTTTGCTGGAGATTTCTCATGTTCTTCGGTGCTGCACTCTGTTGAGGGTATGGAAAAAGCAGAGAGATGAGAGATTCCCTGAGCCTATATTTAATTTAATTGGCTGTGGGCTTCAGATTTGTGGATGTTTTCTAGTCTTGCATTTTATTTTGTTTTGTCTTTCTAACCAACATCTTCTCAGGCTCTGGCTAGGCAAAGTCTTTACCTGTGTTCTATAGTATTAAGTTATATGGTCACAGAAAAATCAATCCAAGGTGTTTCTTCAATGGGGATATTAATGCTCACATGTGGAAAGCAAGGTAAAATGCAGGAAAGGATTAATTATCTCTACCATGAACATAATAGCAGCAGTAGCTTTACAGGAATTATTGGTATTTCCCTTATGCCATACATCATTTAATTTCTGCAGTAAAGGAATTCAGCTGTAGAATAAAATGTTCCTGTATGCTGCATGAAATCTGAGTACTGAAAGGGGAAAAACACATTTAATAATATAATTAAAATCTAAACATAATGTTTACTCTGGAGAACTGGAAAATAGAAGATTTAGAAGAAAATAGAAGACTTAGAAAGTCAAATAGTTTTAGAAAGTTTCTGTGCAGATTAGAGGATTAATTTTTCTTTCCTAAATTTCTAACTTGGTTAACCTAATCTCTACTGTATAGATGAAAAAAAAAAAGTATCAAACTGATACTCTGAAAGTGTTTTCAGAGTTGCAGGAAAATACAAATCTGTAATAATGCTTTTGCAGATAGAGAGTGAATAATACTTTCCTTCCTCAGCCTATTCTTTGGGAACTGATAATGCTTCTGATTGACATTTTCTGAATCAGACAGTCTGAGTAAGAAATTTGCTTGGGAAGATTTTCATCTTAGACAATTATGGTTGTGCGGTGAACGTAAATGTGGTGAACAGGGTGGGCATACATGGTATGGCATGTCAGTAGGGTGTGGTGCCATCAGTTTCCAGGGCAGTGGGTGCAAGCAGGGCGCGCTGGCAGGATGTGCAGGCAGGGCACCAGGTAGACCACTTTATTTCTGCTGTGAGCACCACTTTATCACAGCAGTTTGCGCAGACAGGGCGATGCAACTTGCTTGCAGGTTCACACCAAGGGGAAGCACTTTAAATCTCTGCCAGCATGGTGGTGGGTACTCACCTGTGATCTAACACTGGTGCCAGACAGGAAAATCCCCAGAGATATCTGATGCATCCACCCAGAAAGAACTGGTAAGAAAGCAGACTTTGGTTCAAGTTGTTGGTTGCACAAAGTGCCTTGAATCTCATTCTAGTGGTAAGCACCTGCACAAGATGTGCACAGGTGGATGACATTTTACAACAAGTAGCTGAGTTGCAAGAAGAAATTAAAGACTTTGTAGCATTAGAGGCACTGAGGGAGAGATAGGTAATTTACTTGATAATTGTACTCCGGTAGCGGACAACACTGAGAAGGAGGCACCTTGGTCCCCGCTCACCCACAAAAGCATGGTTCCAGTTCAGTCCCCACCCTCCAGCTTCACTACCAGAAACAGATATGAAGCTCTTACACCTATAGACACCCATGACACCCATGATCAAGATCCTCAAGAAGAAATCATACTGGCAGCCTGCAACGGATATCATAAAAAGAAACACCGAGTGATTGTGGTGGGTGACTCCCTGTTAAATGGCACTGAGACTGCCCTTAGCCAGCCTCATAGACAATTTTAAGAGGTATGCTGCCTCTTGGGAGCCAAGATCCAGGATGCTGCCAAGAGGGTGTCTCAGCTTGTCAAGAGCATGGACTGCCGTCTGGTGTTGTTCTTTCATGTGGTCATGAATGACACTGGAAGCTGGAACGTGGGCAGAGTCAACAAAGACTACAAACCCCTGGGAGCGCAAATGAAAAACACTGGTGCTCAGGTTATCTTCTCCTCAATTTTGCCAGTTGGAGGAAAGAGGGCAGCCAGAAATAGAAGTATAATGCATATCAACTCCTGGTTACATTGCTGGTGCTGATGTGAGGGTTTTGGTTTTTACGTCTCGTGGTTTAAACCCACGCATTTTGAGATCAAAGTTTTGACACACTCTGTGGTTCTACAAATCTGGTGCAGTTTAGAGCACTACACAGGAAAAGTAGCATCAGTATCAAATCCTTCCTGATGTGCTCACAACAGTAGCTCGCTTTCCCCTCCCCCTCTGGAGACCAAGCTCGGGGCTGCCGGCATGCTGCCAGCAGCCAGTATCAGCGGGGGGAGGAGGGAAGTGAGAGGAAATTAAAAGGTATAACTCAAGAGTTAAGATAACTAATTAACTAAAAATAGCAAAAGGAATGTAAAAGATCTGGAGTAAAACAATTAACTTACAGAAAAGCAAGTTCTCACCCACGTGCCAGCCCAACTGCCAGCCCTACCCCCGAGAACCAGAAAAACCCAGCTGCGCCTGCCCGCGCCAGCCCGACGCAGCTCTGCAAACCTCGTCTTCCCCCCCCCACCCCTTTTCCTGGAGAGCAGGGTGAGGCCATGATGTGATATATATGCAATGGAATACCTCATACTTCCTTAACTCTGTTTTCAATCATTACATTATGACAATGGGAATTGCTATGAAAATTATGACCTGTTAGGCAGGGATGGTATCCACCTGTCTAGAAGAGGCAAGCCAACCTTTGGCAAAATCTGGCTAATTTAGTGAGGCAGGCTTTAAACTGAAAGACTTGGGGAGCAGGGTCCATAAGGGCAATGCTTGTGCCATTGCAACTAACTGGGAAATAAGCCAGGCCAACCAGAACAAAGACAAATGATCCTTAGCTGCTTCCCAGAACATGAGTCAGCCACCTCACGGGTGTGCATAGCTATGGGCAATCGTCTTGCATCTATCTATCAAAACCTGCATCCTCTCCTCCTTTTTCTTCTGTGAAGTGCCTGTATACCAACGCATGCAGTATGGAGAATAAACAGGAAGCGCTACAGATCTGTGTGCTGTCCCAGGGACATGATCTCATTGTGATCACGGAGATCATGGTGATCATGGGGGGACAGCTCACATGATTGGAATGTTGTCATGGATGGCTATGTACTTTTCAGAAGAGACAGACCAGCAAGACGTGATGGTGGAGTTGCTCTTTATGTGAGAGAACAGCTGGAATGTATTGAGATCTGCCTAGGGATGAATGGGGAATGAGAGGAGAGCTTATGGGTAACAATTAAGGGGCAGGCTGATATAATGATGACGCTGTTGTGTGTGTTTACCACAGGCTGCCTGATCAGGAAGAAGAAATTGGTGAGGCCTTCTACAGACAGCTTGCCATGGGTTAATCAAAGACTGTTCCACAACAGTGCCTAGCACCCTCCCCCACCCCTCCCCTCTCAGAAGCTGGGTAGAGGAGTGAACAAGGAGGAGGTGCTTGATTGAGATAAAAGAAAACATTTTACTTAAAATGGTAAAGGAATGTGAGATATGAATATGAAAGGATATCAATATGAAAGGAATTGAGAGCAATAAATCTGACAAAATGGAAAACATACGTATAAGGAAAATGGAGAGTCTCCTGACCGTGTAGTCCACAAAGCCAATTGCAGGCAAAAATGCAGAGCTCCCAGAAACCGGAAGCCATGTGGGAAGGGACGGAAGCATTTCGGGAGCTGTAGTTCTCCCTCAGCAGCCCTCTCAACCCTGTCAGTTTACTATATTTTTTCATGATATGGAATACTCATGGAAAACCATGACATTATCCACCCCTTATTCCATATCGTTACATCATGCTTAAATTATACAACACAAATATACAGATACACAGGTATATACATGCATACATGAAACCACTGACTGTTTTCACTCAGCATCAAGTCCCCTTGAGGTACACACAGGATTATCCCCATTTTTTTACATTAGCCACCAAGTGCACCCAGGTCCTTGAGCAAAAGCAACCCTACAGATGGACTTGCCTTTGCCTGAGGCTGGAATAACCCAAACTGTTTTCCCTAACACATTCTTCATATGTACTATAGGGACTTTATCCTCTTCTACAGTACATAAGGGGATGGACTGAGCAGGGCCATCTCAATTAACAGATCCACAGGTGTTGACTAACTAGGTGGCTTCTGCTAAGGTGTTTGTCCCAATGCTTGAATGCCCTGCTACCCATTGCCCTCAGTGTAATTTTTAACAGTCCATTTTATTGCTCGATCTTCCCGGAAGGTGGTGCATGATAGAGGATGTGATATATCTATTCAATACCATGGTCTTTGGCCCAGGCATTTACGAGGGTATTTTTAAACTGAGTCCCATTATCTGACTCAATTCTTTCTGGAGTACCATGTCACCACAAGATTTGGATTTTGAGGCCTAGTATGGTGTTTTGGGCAGTGAAGTGGGGCATGGAATATGTTTCTAGGCACCTGGTCGTTGCTTCCACCATGGTGAGCACATAATGCTAGCCATTGCGAGTCTGTGGCAGAGTGATGTAATCAACATGCCAGGCCTCCCCATATTTATACTTTTGCCACCACCTTTCTTGCCAGAGAGGTTTCATTTACTTGGCTTGCTTAGTTGCAGCACGTTTCACATTCATGAATAACCTGTGCAATAGCATCCATAGTTTAGTCCATCCCTTGATCCAGAGCCCACTTGTATGTTGCATCTCTTCCTTGATGGCCCGAGGTGTCATGGGCCCACCAAGCCAGAAATAAGCCACCTTTGGGTTGCCAGTCCAAGACTATCTGAGCTACTTCAGTCTTAGCAGCCCAATATACCTGCCAATTATTTTGATGTTCTCCAGTGGCTCAGCACTTGGACGCATGGGCATCTACATGATGTACTTTTACAGCCATGTTTCCGACCCTGGTAATAATGTCTTTCCACAGTGCAGCAGGCTATATAGTTTTACCACTGCACTGCCAGCCATCCTGCTTCCGTTGTTGTAACCATCCCCAGAGAGCATTTGCCACCATCCGTGAGTCAGTATAAAGGCAAAGCATTGGCCACTTTTCTCTTTCAGCAATATCTAGAGTCAATTGGACAGATTTTACCACTGCAAATTGGCTCAATTTAGCTTCTCCTTCAGTAGCTTCCACAACTCGCCGCATAGGGCTCCATACAGCAGTCTTCCACCTCCAATGATTCCCTACAATATGGCAGGACCCATCAGTGAACAAGGCATATTTCTTTTAATTTTCTGGTTATTTGTTATCTGATGGGGTCTCTTTAGTAGGCATTATCTCCTCCTCTGGTAGTGGTCCAAAATTCTTGCCTTCAGGCCAGTCCATGATAACCTAAAATTCCTGGATGATTGAGGTTTACCATTTGAGCTCGTTGTGTAATCAACGCAATCCACTTACTCCAAGTAGCATCAGTAGCATGGTGTGTAGAGGGCACCTTTCCTTTGAACATCCAATTCAGCACTGGTAGCTGAGGTGTCAAAACAAGCTGTGCTTCAGTACCAATCACTTCTGAAGCAGCTTGGTTCCCCTCATAGGCTGCTAATATCCCCTTTTCCGTTGGAGTTTAGTGGGCTTCGGATCCTCTATATCCTTGACTCCAAAATTCAAGGGGTTGATCCCAAGTCCCTTTTGATGTTCTTTGCCAAAGGCTCCAGGTGGGACTCTTCTCTCCAGCTACAGCGTAGAACAAGTTTGCCACACCTTGTCCTATCCGGACTGGTCTCGGGGCTACTGCACAAGCTATAATATGTTTAATTTGTTCAAAAAACTGTTGTTGCTCAGGGCTCCATACGAAATTTTTCTTCTTGTGTGTCACTTGATAGAGAGGGCTTAGGATGTGACTGTAATCTGGGATGTGCATCCTCCAGAAACCCACAACACCTAGGAAAGACTGTGTTTCCTTCTTACTAGCACATGGTGGGGACATGGCAGTGATTTTGTTGATCACATCCATTAGGATGTGACAACACCTGTCTTGCCATTTTATTCCTAGAAACTGGATTTCCTGTGCACGTCCCTTGACCTTACTTCGCTTAATAGCAAAGCCAGCTCGCAGGAGGATTTGGATTATTTTCTCCCCTTTCTCAAAAACTTCCTCTGTGGTCTTTCCCCGCACAATGACGTCATCAATGCATTGCAGGTGCTCAGGAGCCTCGCCCTGTTCCAGTGTGATCTGAATTAGTCCACGGCAGATGGTCGGGCTGTGTTTCCACCCCTGGGGCAGCCAGTTCCAGGTATACTGAATGCCCCTGCAAGTGAAAGCAATCTGTGGCCTGCATTCTTCTGTCAGTAGGATGGAGAAGAATGCATTGGTAATATCAATTGTAGCGAACCACCTGGCTGCCTTTGACTCCAGTTCATATTGAAGTTCTAGCAGGTCTGGCACAGGAGCACTCAATTGTGGTGTTACTTCCTTTACATCATGACAGTCCACTGTCAGCCTCCACCCTCCACTGGCTTTTCACGGTGGCAGTATAGGGCTGTTAAAGTGTGAGCAAGTCTTGCTAATCACTCCTTGACACTCCAGTTGACAAATCAACTGAAGGATGGGGACCAGGGAGTCTCGGTTAGCGTGGTATTGCCACCAGTGCACTGTGACAGTAGTAGTTGGCACTTGCTGTTCTTCTACTTGTACTAACCCCTCCACAAAAAGTCCTCTGACAGACCAGGCAAGGCATACATTTGCTTAATGTTCTCTACTTCTAAGGTAGCAATTGCAAAAGCCCATGAATACCCTTTTAGGTCCTTGAAATACCCTCTCCAGGCAGTCCATACCAAAGATGAATGGAGCCCCTGGGCCAGTCACAATAGAGTGCTTTTGTCAGTTCTTCCCAGTGAGACTCACTTCAGCCTCATCCTCAGATAACACTTGGGATCCCCCTGTCACTCATCTAAATTCAATGGCTTTTGTTCCTTTATAACTTGATGACATTAGGGTACAATCTGCACCAGTGTCCACAAGAGCCTCATATTTCAGTGGTTCTGATGTGCCAAATCATCGAATCCACGCAGTCCAATACACTCGATTATTGCCCTCCTCCCCCTGTCCGGAGGCAGAGCCTCTCTAATTCTGGCTGTTGCATCCATAATTAATTTCTTGTGGACACTCAAGAGTCTAGTTATCAGAATCAGAATATCTATGTTGTCCAGTAGAAACTTGAGTGGCCATTCTCATGTGGTAGCCCTCCCTTGGGGTCGAACATCCCTATAACTCATTTACCCATGCCCATAAGTCTAAAGTGAGTTTTCCATCCCACTTCCTCCTATCTTCCCCATGATCCCACAGGTAAAATCACAAGATGGCACATGGTGTGTACTCACTCTTACCTCTCACTTGAGAAGAGGGAGCAGGAGGACATCTGCTTCTAATAGCTGAGATGTTGGTTCATACAGGTGGGGAGTTTGTGAATTGCAAGGCCTCAGAGTTGAGCTTCTTGAACCTGTTGGACATTTCACTGAAATTGTTGGACATTTTGTTAAAATTGTTGGATATTTCACTGGACATTTTCTCTACGGATGAGACACAGGATCATATGGAGGAAGTGAAATTTTCTTCATATTCTTGAAGGATTGTAATTAAGTTATTAACCTGAAGTCTTTCACTATCTTTCCTTCTCATTGCTGCTAGTGTGCTGGCATATGATCGTATGAATGCAGATTGTATGAATTTCTACCACATAACTGATGAACACCTGATTCTATCAGGGTCATGAACTGCATGCAGATTGGCAGGTGTAAACTATCCCTCATACAGCATGTCCACCACAGTCATTTCTGTTAGGTACCAGATACCGTTAGTTACAGTGGTGCACTTGACTGAAGGGGGTATCACATGCTCCTTAAAGGGATATCTCTCCCTCATAGCTGACAGCATCTTCTTGCAGAGGGAGAAAGACCAATCATCCCCTTGGTGAATTATTCTATTTATACCTGTGTCCTTGGCAAAAGATCCTAGCTAGCGGGCTTCACCCCCCTCCAAATTCACACTACTGACTCCAATGTCCTAGTATTGGAGCAACCAGGTGATGATGTGTTCACTTGGCTGTCAGCTATAATCTGTCTGCACATCTTGGATCTCACCGAGGGTCAGAGGTCAGATAATGGTTGAATCTTCAGCATCCTCACACCTTTAATGTACTGACTTCTTTGATGGTTTTGCCAGTGGTTTTGGCACGAAGGCCAGGTAGAGGAGTGAAAAAGGAGGAGACACTCGACTGACATAAGACAAAACTATTCTACATATAAGTGTAAAGAAATGTCCGATAACACAATATGAAAGGAATTGAGAGCAATAAATCTGACAAAATGGAAAATATGTGTGTAAGGAAAGGGAGAGTCTCCTGACCATGTAGTCCACAATGGTGATTGGAGGCAAAAAGAGGCCGAGCTCCCAGAACTCAGAAACAAAACGAGAAGGACAGGAGTGTCTTGGGATTTGTAGTCTTCATGTCTTCCATGTCTTCCTCCTGGAAACCATGTGGGAAGGGACAGGGGCATTTTGCGAGCTGTAGTTCTCCCACAGCAGCTCTCCCAACTTCGTCAGTTTATTACATGATGCCATGATAGGGAGTATTTATGGAAAAGCCATGACACAGAGAAACATAGCTCCATTGCCCTCGTCCTCCTTT
>VXAV01005804.1:434979-445241 GCA_013399715.1 Alectura lathami | reverse complement strand
GAGCACCTCTCCTATGAGGAAAGGTTGAGGGAGTTGGGATTGTTTAGCTTGGAAAAGAGAAGGCTCCAGGGAGACCTCATTGCGGCCTTCCAGTACTTAAAAGGAGCTTACAGGCAGGAGGGGGACCGACTTTTTGAACAGGTGGATAATGGTAGGACAAGGGGGAATGGGCTAAAACTGAAAGAGGGGAGGTTTAGGTTGGACATGAGGAAGAAATTCTTCACTGAGAGAGTGGTGAGGTGCTGGAACAGGCTGCCCAGAGAAGCTGTGGCTGCCCCATCCCTGGCTGTGTTCAAGGCCAGGCTGGATGGGTTCCTGGGCAGTTTGATCTAGTGAGCTAGTGGCTGGCAGCCCTGTCCATGGCAGGGGGGTTGGAACTAGATGATCTCTGAGGTCCCTTCCAACCCAAGCCATTCTATGATTCTATGATTCTTTGAGCAGAGCAGGTGCAGAGCCCGTCCTGGAGATCAGCCACGCTAGGTATTGCACCCTTTCCATCACATGCATCCCCACAGAAAACAAAACAAAACAAAAAATCAGGCACCTGTTTCTGTTCACTGTGGCACGTTTGCAAAGGGCTCATCTTCCGTCCTGAGGGATTTAGTGGATTCAGTGACTGATTTGCCATTTTCGTAACAGGAGCTTCCTGAGAGAAGTGTAAGCAGTGATCCGCCTCTCCATGTTTTGTCAATCAGCCTGGATACATGATTTTTTACTGTGCTGCCAGAGTGCCTTGAGGCCTTATCTTGTTACGCTCTGCTTAAACACGTGGGAGGTGTTGTCCCTGTCATGAGGAGCTCTCTGACTGGCTTAACATATGTAGTGCTATAACATGTAGGCAAAGCATGAGCCAAACAACGAGGATATGTAAATGTTCTCTTCAGGTTTTTGCTTATGTTTGCGTTTCCCTCAAACTATTCCCCTTCCTATCTACTCCTCTGTGCTCTAGACTCAGCCAGCACCCGCTGCTTGATGAGTTGCTCTAAAATGCACACAGCGCTTTGTGTGAGTGTGGGAGAGGGGTGGCTCAGCACTACTGAGTGTTGTTGATGTTGGGAAAAGGTTGGTGGTATCAAAAGGCTTCCCCTGCCCTGCATCCATCCCGTGCTTCTATGGGGGAAAGCTTTAGGATTTGGGAGCATAAGTGAGGTCATGACCTCTCTTGAATCTGCAAATCTTCCTTGTTCTTGTTGCATCCCTTTCTGCATCTCCTTGGGAAAAGAGCTTGTGTTCTTTTATTTGAACTGTGGCTGACAATTATTCAACAGGAGGCACTGGGAAGGGGGGATGCTAGAACACCACAGGATGCCCTGCCGCCCAGGTTTGGCCCCAAGCAGCATGTAGGAGCTTCTGTCTGTCGGCGGGGGAAGCGGTCTTTCCCTCACCAGTGCTTTGAATTACATTTTTGGTAAGGGCAGGTGAGAGGTGTGTGCAATTCACTTAATTACGACCTTACTCTCCTCTGAAGTGTGGAGCAAGCTTTATTTGCAATGAGTTCACTCCTACAACAACTGGAAAAAAAAAAAAAAAAAAGAAAGTTCTTAACAAATGGCATAAAGACGCTTAAATACAGAGCACTCTCCTAATTGTATGGTAGTATAAACCTGTATCTCTGTAATAGATACGCCCACAATTCTTCGGACTAATGGATTAACTGTTTGCGTTTGCTAAAGATAGGGTCTGATCCAGGGAGTCTTTGCACTGATACAATGAGACGATAATTCTAGTGATCAATACATAGAAATGAAAAGAAAGGAGAGGGGCTATTCCTATTCTAGACTGTATTTTACATTCTTGACTTCCTTGAGCCACACTGCTATACTGACTGGGGCAGGAAAAGATTTTAAAAATACAACAAATTATGGGGAGTTTGGTTTTGCGCTTTACAAGACAAGGTGGAGAATCCCACTGCACTGCCTTGTTGTAGTCAAAGAAAGCACCCACAGGATCCTGCCCACTGTTGAAGTCAGCAGTGTGCACAGCAGTTGTACCTCAGGCTAGGTACAACTTGGTATGTAAAAAAAGTCGGGATGTTGCAAAATGATAGACAATATCAAAAGATTTCCTTCGCTCCATGCATCCTCTTCTTGCCCTAAAAGGCAAATCTTAGTGGTTTGGGAGCACGAATGCAATCAGGACATCTCTTGAATCTGTGGCTCTTCCTTTCATTCTCACTTACTGATCATGGCATCTACATATTCTATTTTTCAGGCTGCCAGAGACAGAATTACTCCCTAGCACCAAACACCAGGTACTGATTAAGTACCACTCTTGCAGGGGTTTGGGTTTCTTGTGTTCAGTGCTACTACAACCGTCCAAAATTTAGTATGAAAACATTGTTAGAATAACAAAGAATTTTGTAGCGTTTTTGTAAGAGCTTTTTGGTTTATCTTTAAAGTGATTTAAAGTGGTCGCTAGAGATGCTTACAGCCAAATGGGTATTACTTAGATTTAAATTAATTTGTACAGTAGACAGCATTTTTCACATTTTCTATAGCAGAACATAAATTCTCTTGACCTGTGCAACTTCCAAATGCAATGAATAAAGCTCTCTAACGCGTGCTTGGTAAGTAGGTATTTCTACCTATTATAGCTATGAGATTTTGAAACTGCCTTCGAGGAAGACGGCATTGAAAATCCTTTTGCGGTGGATTTCAGCCAGTGTATTTGAACAGGGAGTATGACACAGTTGACTATAGAAGCAGGGAACTGGACGTCTTCCCCATCCCCACATTTCTACTGGAATGCAGTTCCTGTGTGTTGCGAGAAGACTTATCTGCTCCTTTAGAAGCTGAAGGGTGGATAAAGCGCAGGACAAAGTTCATTCGAATATGCTAGCTGCACGTTGGCACTCTCCTGACCTGCACCCCAGCTGGTGACAAAAGGCAGATCCAGACACTGAGCGCTGCACCAGTCTCGTGTTCCCCAGTGATAAGGCACAAGAGATGGTGGCAAACGCTTCTGCTGTGCTGTGTCCAGCTCTTCCTGAGGGAGGGTTTAGGGCTCTTTGCTGAGCTGGAGAAGCAGGCAGCAGCCCTTGCTGAGGGAAAGGCCATCAGGCCACAGCTATAGACTGCACTCTCAGCAACACGGGCTGCTGGGCAATGAGGCCAGGCATTCTGCACAAGTAGGTGATACTTCTGGAGCTGGGCAAGGAGCTTGTTTTGGCCCACACAGGACTCAGGTGGACAGGGTCAGAAATGGAGGGTGCCTGGCCAGGTTGTTACAGATCCCTGCTCATCGGTTTGCAGCTGGCAAGTCACCCACTGAACCCATCGTTATGGATGCTTGCTGGGGGGAGTTCCTGCTTCGGTTTGTTTGCAGGTGGCAAAAGAAAGGCAGTGTTGCCAAAATAATTGCAGGCTTTCAGAGAGCTGCAATAGGGCCGCTGAGGGCACACGTGAGCCCATTATCTGCATCTCTCTGGAGAATGCCAGCAGGAAAGAACCTCGTTCAGATGCTGCACAGGTGCTGGTGGAAGGCTGAGAGAAGTTCATGGGTGCTTACCCACTGGCAGCTTCAAAGTGCCATAACACTCGAGATACAGCTTTTTTGCTGGTAGTTTTTTAGCACCTAATTCTTTGGGGCATGATGATCAGTTTGAATCGCAGACATCTGGCTGAAGGTTTTATGACGCCCCGAGCAGATGTGTGGTGCTGGCAGAATGTCACTCGACGATCCTGCCCAACCTATGAGGGAGAAGGGGAAAGTGTCAGCTATGCTGCTTTTACAGGCCAGAGCCAGCAGGCTGTGGATGCACCTTGAGAACTCAGTCTACCTTCAGGAAAAGCAGGGAAGCAAGGCTTTTCCCACAAGACAGGGCTAGGAGGAGGAGGTGCATTAGCACCCTGGTTTTCCAGCTTTGCTTTGCATTTTGTCCAGTCCTCTCTTACTTGTTATCCTGGCTCCTTCTCCTCTTGCTGCATAGATTTAGTGAATGGCATACCATTAGCAACTGCCCGTAATAAGTTAATCTCCACTTTCAGTTTACTGACTGTGAAAAGCAAAATGACATTACATAATCTGGATATTTTGGGGAATCCAGATGGCACAACACTTTGTGTCCCAGGAAGGCAAAACTTACACCTCATCACGCACTCTTTGGCTTTGCATCTTCTACCCTTGTGGCTGCAGACGTGGATCATATACCTGTTTATTACATTACTGCTTTCATACTTTTTTTTTTCCTATGTGACCTCCAAGAAGAGGTCAGGAGAAGGAAAGGGGCAGATTTCAGAATGGAGAAACTGCCTCCTTCAGCTGAAATGTAAATAACCTGGACAGCAAAAAATCCTGCCTTTCTCCTTTCACTGTATTCTCAGCAGTAGTGTGGAGATGGCATATTCATAGGCAAACACACATAATAAGTGACACAGTATATGATGCTGAAATGTACTGTGAGCTGCTAAGAAGTGTGTCTAATATGGGTTGAAGCTGATGCCTCCACTAGGCAGATTTTAGGCGTAGCATGTAAAAGAAGTGATTGAGCCTTTTAGAGATTAAGTGAGCTAACACAATAGAGGCCACCTGCCAAAGTGTTGGCCATATAAAATGCCAGTGTAAAAATTATCTCAGAGGAAAGAAGAGAGGCTTTCCCAGGAATGTCAACACAAGCACAGGACCAAGACCTCGGCTGGTTTCAGATGTAAAAAGCAGTGAGGACACATGGCCTGAACAGAAGCTAAAAGATAGAAAGTGAACTCTAGTTTTGAGTGGATGGGATGGATGAACTGGAACTGTGCAGAATAAAATAGTCCATTTTTCTTCCTTTTTTTTTTTTTTTTTTCTGTTTTATTGCAGAAACAGGTCTCTAAGTGCATTGTAAGTATATGGGAATGCACAAAAGAAATACCTAGCACACACCTTCATTTTCTACTTCTAAATGAAACAAGTCGTAATTGCTAGTGCTTTTAACTTATTGCTTAAATCATGCAGGTGATTTCTAAGCAAGATCCGGAAGCTGAGGAGAAAAACCCACTGAGTCAAGACTCAACTTGAGTTGAGGGAACCCTCATCTGTCAGGTTGTAGAAGTATTTTCAAAACTCAAGTATTGACTTATGTATTTGAAATTGAAACTGAACTTGCCAAAAGTAATAAAAATAACAGCTTGAAGCATCCCAAGAAGTGATGGTGACCATTCATACGAGAGAAAAGTACTGATGCAAAGGCTTCATTGTGTGTAGGAAGTCCGAGTAGATTGCTCTCCCATTCCCAAATATTAAAGTGGACTGGCAATTGATAGACACAGCAGATTTTCAGAGGAAATTTATGCCAGGCAAGTTTTGATTAATCTGGAGTTTGCTAACAACAATGATCTTTAGCAGGATTTATGGAACTGACAAATCAGCCTCCAAAAGAAATTAACAGGATGACAGATCATGGGGGAAAGAATCAGGAAGAGAACTCCATAGAGAATGTGGATGAAGTGGGACGTTGCCATATGCTCCTGGCCTTTTTTTAATTCATGGAAAGAAGGAGGGGAAAGGTCGGATGATCCCAGCTCACACGATGCAAAGCGACACTTCCTCTACAGGGAAAATCCAAAGTTATTTCTCTCAAACGATAAGGCTGACTTGTCCCAGATGAATGGCTGGGAAGGTAGGGGAGAGAAGGGCATTTCCCATATCCAGCGGAAATGACCTGGCTCTGCTGATGTTGCAGAATTCACCCAAGGAGGAATTAGCTAGTACTAACACAACCCTGCCTCGGGCAGCTTGGAAGAAGCCGTCAGTCAGAGTGGGCTGAAATACAGCCAAGCATTACTAAAAAGATATGAGACACTCAAATATCAACAGGGAATTTTAGGATCACTGGAGTGATACTACCAAGGACTAGCACATTGGCTGCTTACCTTGACCCAAGACTTGTAGAGTTAGATCAAGACAAGAATACCAAGGATGGTCCCACAAACTTGGAGCGCGGATTTTTTTGCCACAGCAGTAATGTACTGGACAACACCTCCTGTGAGGAACATGGAAGCTGCTGTTCACGAGCCTCGTGAGTACAGCGTGCTGTCCACGTGTCATGGAAAGGGGGGAAGGCGGCACTAATCCTGGCACGTCTGCTTATGAATCACTGGAAACAAAATATTAGTTTGCAACTTGAAACAAGAAAATTAAGTTTTCAACAATGAAAACTTGACTGGCAACACCTAGCCCCTAACCCACAAACCCCCGTGCAGCTCTGCTAAGGGAACTACGAGACAGCGTGTGGAAGACTCTCTCAGATAGTGTACGGGTTGCTAGTGCAATAGAATAACCTGAGGCTTCAGTATCAGACGGCATGGCGAGGTCACACAAAGTTCCGCCTCTGCTTCACCCACAAACCAATTTGTTGCAACAACCACCAGGTGTGAGAAAATGTTTTGAGGTGGGTGTGTGGAAGCCAAAGCAGTAGGAACATTTGTGCTTATGTTTCTGTGTCAGCTGCCCTCGGGTCACAAGCCTTCACCTCCACCAGCATCTTTCAGGCACTTTGGAAAACTACTAGTTTTTGTAAGTTAAAAGGACGTTTCTGTGGTTTGTTAAGAGGATACAAGTTATGAAAACCTGTGTTCAAGTTAAGGCAATTCAACATCCATAGCTCTTTGGAGATATCTTTGAGGGACTTGTTTTGTCTTGAGCACCATTCATGTAGCAATTGTGCAAGTGTTCATATAGCTATTAGAAATGAAAACAGAAAATATCAAAGCGCCAAAAATAGCAATGGAAGACGGCAATGAGTTAATACACAGGCACGCAGCTCCTGGACAGGCGTGACCACAAGTAAATCTTAGATTTGTTGTCTTCTTCTATACCTTCTGAGATGGTGATTTGCCCTGCACAGCAGAACAGATCTTGGCCTTTCTTTTTCACTTACTAGAGGATTTGCAGAGCAGGAAAAGAGGATTACAATTCCTCTCAGCAGAAAGTAATCCATTTAAGTTAGGTATGTCAGCATTCATTGAGAAGTGTGGGAAAGTGCACGCTACTTAAAATGCTTGACAGGTCTCAGAGAAATGTGGTGGCAGGAAGATAGGAGCAAAACCCTCAGTCATGACTACAATGGCCCCCAAATTAGAGACTGTTGGAGAGAGCAGTGAAATAAGAGCTCAGGAGTGACGACTGATTTTTGTGTTTATCCAGCTTGGTGAAGTTACAGCGCTGAAGTCCAGCATTATGACCCAGAATGGTACCCCCTCATTTGAACCCAACGGCAAACAAATTTTTCATTTATAAGGCCACTTAGGAGAAACGGCAGCCCTGTCCTGTAATTCTGCTGTGCATCCGCATGGTAGTGAGGAGGTCGGCATAACTGATGGATGTGCTATTCCAGATACATATTCAGAGCAGCTGGTAATTCCTTTAGTCCACATTTGTTCTGTTCGGAAAGTTATAGTCTGGTTGTAATGGTCTCACTGAAACAGAACTTATTGTTATGAGTTCCATTATACAGTTCAAGAGCCCAAAGTCCTGGACTGAGACATTATCAGCAATGCTCTCACAGGATGATGAGCAAGGTCAGAAGCTATTCTGGACCCGGTCACTGCGAAATAATTCAGGCTTAATATATTAAGGCTGAAGTTGTAGAGTACCTGGAATGTGGCTGAACCTCATCTGAGCAGCTGATGAGATTCCAGTGGCAGGGCAATAACAAGAAAGCTATTGGGGGTGAGAAAGACAAACTTTGAAGTAATGTGAAAAGAGGTAACAAAAATGGGCAGGAATTCAGTGTCAGAAGATCCACACCGATAAGTGTTTGAGGTACAGCTGCAGACAAATTAAATGAAGGGAATTTTAGAAACCCCACTTCTAAAAGAGCAACATAAAGAGCAATAGCTGGCACAAAGGGCTGGAAAATGCTGGGAGGGAGAATGGTTGTGAAAGTATAAAATGAAGTGGAAAGTTAACAGAAGAAGAGAAACAAAGCAACAAATTGCATAAAATAGCACAAGAGCTGACCAGGTTCATGTATTTTTAACAGCATAATAGCTGCACATCTCTATTGTAACAGAACGCAATTTTATTCACTCTAATGTAGCACAGGACAGTCAACACAACCATTTCAAATCTGTTGTTCACAATCCAGGATAGCATCTTGACAGCTTTTAACAAATGAAGTGCTGCGTAATGTAGACTGTTGGGGACAAGCAACAGAGCCCAGGGCAGCAATCGAATACATAAAACACATCTTCCAGGAACGTGTGAGCCCCGTATTGCACGAGAGATTTTTATTCTTCCACATTCTAAAAAGTCTGTATTTCAGTTTTGCTGATATTAGTCATAATTCCTGCATTTTGTCTGCTGCTGAGCTCCCTTCTCCCCGCCTGACCCACAAAGCTTCTTATTTCTGCAGTCTGAGTGACAACTGCGGGTGCCTCTATAGCGGATATTGCAATGCAAACCAGCATTTAGATGGCCTGCTTTGGCTCACAGGTCTTTGTTTGCATGTAACTACTTCCTTCACATTCATTGCTAACAAATGCTGTCCCCACGGCTGGAATATAAAGGCCTGGGGGTGCCTCAGTGTGTAGTCCACCTTGGGAATCTACCAGCGTGTGCTATGCTGAGGATCAGATACTGCACTGCACAGAGAGGGTTTTCCTCCACATCTTAGCGTGACTGTTCAGAGTGGGACAGAAAAAGATCATTTCCAACCTGTCCTTCACTTTCCTACAAGAAAATTACTTTTCTCTGACTTTTATTGAAAGTCAATATTTACAGTACAGTAGCTAAAATACCCAATCAGGACTGGGAATCCATGGTAGCAGGCAAACTGCACGACGTATTTTGAAGCTGTCTCCTAAATTAAACCATATATATAACATAATTCTACGATTCTCATGAAGTATTAAAGTAGTCAAAACAACTAATTTTTTTTAATGTGGTAATTCACCACTGGGTTTGAAGGCAAGCTATGGAGGAATGCAGTTGGTTCATATGATTTGTTCTTATCAATGGGAAACCTCTAAAGACACTCGTCATGGGCTTATTTCAGCTACATTGCAGCAGGGCAGATGAATGCTCTGCTTTCCCAGTCCGAATATCCAGGCCATTGCCTTGTGAGAGCACACCCACACACTGCTAGACACAAAACTGGAGGTGGAACAGGCCCCCAGACCTCATCCTAACACCTTCTGGTTTACACACAGCCATTGAGCCTTCTCCTGTCTTTTGAAATACCAGAGAGAGCAGTAAAGACACGTGTTTCATGGCACTTCAAATGGTACTTTGCTGCAGCCCCCAAGAGGCCCTTTACCTGTCAGCCACCCACAGGTGCCATCCTGGTGAGATGGATGAGGAGCAGCTGGCCATAGTGCCCTCGGAGAAGGTGTCCACCTGCAACACTTGTCAAGATGAATTACACTCCTCAGGGCCACCATGGGAGAAACATTCAGACATGAGAGTGGGAAAAAAAGGGGATCTCTCTGAAATGTGCCCTGAACACAAGAGCTGTTAGTCACAACCACATTGGAAATTGCAGGAAAATATAATCTCAGCAGATTGCTCCTGGACCTGTTTCACACTGCCTTGGGCACCCACCTGAAGACCCGCAGCACCAGCCAGATGCAGGGCGAACTGCGCGTTGGCTGCTGCCCCACTACTGGGAGCAACTGGGACCAGCGAGCTTTGGGAGCAGCCGGTGCTCAAAGGCTGCTTCTCTCAGTGGCCATTATCAGGTGAAGTGCCTAATGTTGTACCAACCCTTTTGATTGACACAGTAACATGTAAAATGTGTGTTTTTATACAAATTGGACGTCTTAACTGAGGAATACAGAAGGTTATTCAAAGTGGAAAAATAGTTTCCATGTGTTTGTGTTCATTTCTCTTGCTGTTGGTTGAGTACTGGAAGCATATAATGAAGTAGGAAAATGCTTGGAGAAAAACGGTTTTAAAAATAGGCGTGTTCCCATTTTCCCAGTTTGATTTCTCTAATTTGGTTTACATTACACCATTTGTGACATTTTAGAATTTTAACCCGTGACTTGCTGTTGAGAGAGAACACCTCTGCCTCGCAAAGGTTTCATCTTTACCCTTGAGCTGCACGGGCGCTTGACTGGGGAAGCCTGGGAACGCTCACACCCAACTGATGCTGAAGGCACACCACCTCCATCGCACTTTGGGGGGGGGTTTCAGAAGGCTTCCACTTCACCCCTGTACCACAGCAACATTTAAACCATGAGGAGGACCAGAGCCAGGCAGCGCCGCTCCTCTCGGGTCACTGCCGCCCGAGGGGCGCGCGGGAGCCCCGGCCGCCTCCCGCTTGGCCCAGCCGCGGGCCG
>VXAV01005804.1:405012-434302 GCA_013399715.1 Alectura lathami | reverse complement strand
CGGCCTGGCGGCGGCGGCGGCCTTGAATCGCGCCGAGACCGCTGCGGGGGCAGCGGCGTCGCTGCGGGCTCTGTGTCGACCCCGGTAACCCCTCGTCCTTTGTGTGAGGAGGAGACTTTTAGGAAGCGGGAGACTCGGTCTCAAGAGCCTTCTGGTTTTGTTTGAGTTTCCGTCGTGGTGCTGCAGACGCACAGATGAACCGTGGGAGTGCACGTGAGTGAGGTTGGAGGCACAGGAACCAACACGGTCGCGCAGTGAGCAGTGCACCGAAGTGTGGGCTGGTCTCAGCCTGGTGACGGCCTGCGTTGCTCGGGGGCGAACAGAGATGCAGAGTGGTCCAAGAAGTGGTTCAGAAGCCCGGGCAGACAGGGCACAGTGTAAGCGCGTGGCACTTCTCACCTCCGACCCTACGCACCAGCACCAGTCACCCTTCTGCACCAGCACCAGTCACCCTTCTGCGGCACAGCTGGAGGCCGGTGCATCGGGCTGCCAGCGGGGCACAGCGCAGGGGGAAGGGCACAGTCTGTCAGTGCTCTGTTGTTCCTCATGGGAGCTTGTTTCTAACTGAGCAAGGCCTGCGGCCTTCTGCTGGCTCTCGCTCCTCCTTGCGGCACGCTGTAAGCCATGGGTTTTGTTCTGGCTGAGCCAGGAGGACTGGGTAGCCAAGGCTTCCCTGTTTCTGCTGTAGCTCTGCTGACAAGTGAATTAGTACGTTGGTGAGTCAGTGCGTGCCCCTGCTGTAAGTAGTTGCCAAGTAAGTCAGTGGTACAGCGTACAGCATTGTTTCCAGTTGCAAGACGTGCAGCTGGATCTGTTCCCCCTCCCAGGGGCTGACTGAAAGGTCCTGGCACAGCAGCTCCTCTTCTTGGGGTTTGTTACAGGGGCGCTGATGGACTGAGCTTTAGCACCCAAGGGGTCTGCACCCTGGCAGCCCAAACACGAAGAGGGGGCGTGCTGCGTGCCTGGATTCCCCTGAACAGCGTGGCTTTGCAGAGTCTCTCGCGCCATCATGCCTGGTTCTGTGTGTGCCATCAAAATGTGTGCCGCATCCAGGTCATTGTGGCAGTGGCATCATACAGAAGTGCTTTGCTTGGAACACCAGGATCAGAAAGCAATTAGACACCTCAGAGAAGAAGGGATGCTCTTGAGTTACACAAAATTAATTCAGAAATAATTGTTAGTAGCGTATGGAAGTGAGTTTCTCCTTTTTTCAGAACACGTGCTTGCCTTTCCCCCTGCTGCAGCTTGTGCCGGGAGTATTTCAGCATCCAGGTTTCAGGCTTTTGGGCTCAGATTCTTTTGAGAAATGGCTGAGATTATTTGGTAGCTCCCTTCCGATACTTCATCGGGGCGAGGGTTGTTTTGCCTCATCGCAGACTGCTCTGAGGGTGTTCGCAGTCCTTTTGACTGTGTGATTCTTCCGCATTCATGACTTGGCCTTCCATGTCTTTTGCATGTTTGGATGATGTTTAAAACCGAGCTCTCACACAGTGCTGTTTGCCGTTATGGTTCCATGGAAAGACTTGGATCCTGGCTTGTAACAGTGGCTCTGGGGTTTGGTTTGGCACCCGTCAGCGTTCTGGCTGGGGCCCTCTATTCTTGTGACGCTGGTGATAATTGGCAGCCTCGGAGCGCTTCTCTCTTCAGTTGTTGTTTCGGGGATGTACGCTGAGCGCAGTGCCTGCAGCCCCTGCGAGGCATTCCTTGGGCTTGCCCGTGTGCTCAGCCTGGAACGAGCTGAGGTTCTCCAGCACGAGATGGAGGTGCGAGTTTGCGCAAGTTTAGACTGTGTGAATATTCACTTGATATCTAGTGGGATTACTTCCGTTTGACAAAAATGAATAAACAAAGTCTGACCATTACTGAAGTTATCCATCCTCTGCTCCAAACAGGAATGTCCACATGTTGTGTACATTCAAATGAGGGGAAGACAGCCCAGTTTGTTTTTTTTTTTTCACAGTAGAAGCAAAAGTATCAAATTAATTGCTCCCTGCTCTCTCATCCATCAGGTTCTCCTGATACACTGTTGGTACAGAAGAATGTGCTAACGTGGGACCAGTGGCAACAAAACCAACGCTTCAGCCTGCAAAGGGGCGTTTGTACATACGCAGCGCTGACGGTGGTGTGCAAACGGCACCCATGATTTCCACCAGAAGTGAGGACATGCATGCAACGTGCTCGCTTCTTGATCTGGCAGGGCGCTGGCTTGCAGAAAGGGAAGTTGCATCTGCTTTGGTATCAGTTAAGCTGAGCTTTAAGTTGAGGCACCGGAATTCTTCCCTTTGATGTAAAACATCCTGCCTCAGGCGCTTCTTCTCCTTGCCTAAAAAGACAGGTGGAGCTTGTGGGGACAGCGGTTAGAGAAACCTTGTTGTGAGCCATGGGGACCTCTGAGTACCAGAGCGTTGCAGGAGCTGGTCTGACATCCCTGTGAGCTGTGCTTTGCCTCTGGTGACAGGTCTGTCACCAAGGAGCTAAGTGCTCCCAGCAGTGCTTCTCGGCACAGGCTGCGTGATTCGCGGGCGCTCCTGCGTGGACTGACAGCATGTCCGCAAGTCTGTTTCTGCAAGGGGTAACCAGGGGATGGGAGTAGCTTGAACTTCGATGATCTGCTGAGAAAAACATGGCAATTCTGGAAATCACTGGATAGCGTGCTGTTGGTAGCAGGGAGCATTTTCTTCTGCATTTGAAAAGCGCTATTTTACATGCAGAAATAACTGAACTCAACAGGTATGAAGTGTCTTACCAGGAATGATATCTAGAGTTTTTGTGCAGCTGTGAATTAGTTCCAGCTTTCACTAGACTGTCAGTACTTCTTGTGACTGTTATCTTCAAAAGACAGGGTTTCACAAATCTGCAACATTACAGCAGCCTTCCATTTTCTCTGAACCCGTGCGTTTTCTCATGTTGAAATATTTTCCCTGAACGAGCTTGAAGTGTTCATCACCTCTTTGCCTTCCTGACTTTTCTTTTTTTTTTTTTTTTTTTTTTTTTTTTTTTGAGGTTTAGTGGCAAAAACATTCTCTCTTAAAGTGCCTGCATCTTTGAAGTGCTTAGAATAGATTTTAACATCTTTGTTTAGGCATGTATGTATTTTCTTTTCTCGTATATGATACTTCGTTGGCAGAGTTAAAGTGATGGGCTCAGATGCTGATTATAAATCAGTTTCTGAATGTGCTCTAATTGAGATTTAATAATGAGAAAGCTTGTGGCTTCCAGGACTACGCAATAGATAACGGAGAACCCACCACAGCAGAGGTTTCCAGGCTCAGCTCATCTTTGATGCCAGTTTGCTGATGGCAGTGGGCTTATGTTGGGCATAACCTTGACTTGAGATTTCAGCTGTGGGCAGCGAGCAGGCTTGGTCATGGGGAAGATACAGAGCTGTACATTGATGAGTCCGTGTGCATGCCTTGGTCTGCTGTGGGTGAGCAAACCTGCGCTCCAGATTTTCGGGTCAACAAAGGCCTGTTTGGAGGTGCTGCCTTTTTACCGTGAGTTCAAAATTACACCTAAAGCCTGTTCCCATGTTTAGGAACAGAATTATTCTTAATTCACATCCTGTTTACGTCTAGATTTTAGATTAGGCTTTTGTTGATCTTGTTTCTGACTTTGCACAGGGACAAAGTGCTGTAGGGATGCGAGTGTCAGTCTTCTGTAAATTACCAGCTGGCACCTTCAAGAGTTCTGCTTTAAATCTGCTGGTGTTTGTAGAGATAACAGATTCTGGTCAAGCAATGGAATTCAGTATCACCCTTTTGTCCATAGTTGAAACCATCATTTTCTTGTGTTTAAAGGAAAAAAAGAAAAAAAAAAAAGGAAGAAAAGAAAAGAAAAGAAAAGCTTTGCTATTTCTGTGGGGTTTTTTTTGTTTGTTTGTTTGTTTGTTTGTTTGTTTTTAGATACTACAGCCTCAGACTGGAAGACTGACTATGCAGCTGCACGTTGTATCCGGTCTCCACAGCAGTCAGTAGATCAGGAATAATCTGGGCAAAATACGTCAAAGCATATGTGTTAAAGCAGATAGAGAAGAAAATGACAGCTCTTGGTGTTAAGAACAGTTTTTAATGCGCGTGGCCAGGGTACTCTTTAAACTCCTGGAGTATGTCCACTTTACATGTGTTGGGTGTTCCCTGCTGAGTTAAGCTGAGCCATTTAGGTAGAATGAGGGCTCACCAATGATTTAATGGGATTCTTAGTAGACAGACTGTGGGGGAGCAAGTCACAAACTAAAACTCTTTGAAGTTCTGCAGTAAGTTACTTAAATCAGTACCTTAGTATTTGAGAATTCTTAAAGATCAAAAAAGGTCTTCTACTGGGAAAGTATTTTCTTCCTTTGTTCAGAATCGGTAATTACACCCCCATAATGGCTTCTGTGGTGCAGATGCAGAAGTAATAGATGAAGAAGAAGAAATTAGGTAGGCATACGGTAATCACAGCAGTGGCTAACTCGGCTGTACAATAGCACAAGAACTAATGCAATGGCTCCTGGAAGCAATTTATTCATAGCAAGAAGGCTCACAGCTCCTAGTGTTCCGCCATTAAAATGCATAATGCTTCATTTTTAAGGCTGCTCTGTACCGCGTGAGTTCTGTCACAGCAATGGGACTACGTTCTGGCAGTTTGTCTTAGGAGAGGAGGGTGAGGAAATATCCAAGAGAATTCAAATACAGATAGCATGACTTCTGCAGGAGTGCACTGGGTCGTGCCGTTATGTGCCTGCAAGGGTCAGTTGTTGAGAGATGAATTCTGCTCTTGTTCAAGCAATAGTAAATCCGTTTTGAATCAGTCCACATCAATTTTACAAAAGCAGAGCAAAATTCAGCCCATGTATGCCCATTACTGTAGCTTATTTTGGAGAGCAAAGCTTTGGTCAAGATGCTGTTTGCTCTTCTGACAGAAGTGGAATTTTGTCAGCAATGTTATTTTTGGAGAGTGATCTGCCTGGGGTGGTTGTCTTGGCACAAAACAAAATCATTGTATGGGGCTCTTCTTGAGCAACCGTGGTTGTCAGTGACAGTGGGCAAGTGCAGGCTGCTCTCAGCTGCAGAGTTCATCTTGAGGATGCTCTCGTGAACACACAAGGCTGGGGACCTTCTCCTGGGCAAGGAACTCATCCTCCGTGCCAGCCAGCTGTTTATCTCACTTGTGTTCCTGAGATTTACCCAGAGCAGTGACTACAGAGTACTGCAAACAGCAGAGAGGCTTGTTTTAAGCAAGAGTAGCTGCGTGTGATGCAGGCGTTGCCCTGGGGATGTACAAGACAAATGTCTGGGCGTTGGTGAGCAATTCAGACACTCCTCGAGCATTTCTGTGAATGGCAGAATGGTTTTGCAAATGGTAGTGGTGTGTAGGAGTAGGAAGTTAGTAAGAGCAAAATGCCTTACATGGTGAACTTGGTCACCTCCGTGAACTTGGTCACCTTGGAAAATGCCCCTGCCTGCCTTTGGCAGCACTTCATGGCGGCTAAATCTGGAGCTTTGAGCAAACATTGAGGCGTTCGTTCTTGATTAGCGTGGGTTTTCACTTTCTTACCAAGTGTCTCAGAAAAAGCTCTGGATAAGTACTGACAAAATGGAATGAGTCACATTGGTTTTATTTTTAGAATCAGCGAAGTGGCTGCTAAAATACGTAATGGTGCTTTTACCAGATGAAATAGTAAAATTTTTCTGTACTTGTTCAGCATTTCATTGTATCTGAATGTGACCCTCACTTCTCATCTCAGAGAGCAGCAGTGGCTCAGGAGTAGGGATGGGTTTCACTGCAGATAACGGCACCCTCAGCAGCACTTGGGAGGGCTAGGCATGCACGTGTGTCCGTGTGCAGACATTCTGCCTGGGTGGCCTACCGCAGACTCCCACAATGGCATCCACTTTATTTCCTTGTCCCTTAATCCTTACCCCGAAGCTCCTAACCACGTCACTGTCAGCTGCGAGCTCCGTACAGCCCAGCCCCTCCCTCATACACAGCCACTCCACCTCGCCTGCCCTGCCTGTCCCTGATGAAGGGCCCGCAACCATGGTACACCAGCCACAGGACTCTGCACATCAGGTTTCACTTCGGCCAGTGATGTTGTAGCTCTGGGACTGAGCCAAGGCTTCCAGCTCCTCTTGCGTCTTCCTTGTGCTGCGTACATTGGTGTAGAAACATTTCAAATGTGCTTTGTTGTACCCAGCACCTCGGAGCAGTCTGAAGGATCTCACTAGCATGCGGTCCCTCAAATTTTAGCGAGCTGTTCCATAGCTTATCACCACTGAGCCTGGTTTTATCCCTTTCTGCCTTGTAATCTCGTTTAAAGCTCTACCGATCTACTCCTGCACAAACGTTCTTTTCCTCCCCTGAGAAGGGTCCATCCCATCAGGCACCAGCAGGCCTGGTGTTGTGTAGACCATGCCACGATCGAGAAACCCAAAATTCAGCCAGCGACACCAGCCTTGGAGCCATTGTTGATCAGCTGGGTCTGCCTGTTCCTTTCAGCATTGTTCCCTGCCGCTGGAAGGATAGAGGAAGGCACTACCCGTGTCCCTGATCCTTTCACCAATCGCCCCAAGGCCCTGATTCTCTTCTGATTGCCCCTAAAGGTTTCACTACCTCATCGTAGCTGACATGAGAACCCAGTAATGGGTAACAGTCTAAGGGCTGTACCAGGCTAGGGAGTTTTCTAGTAACATCTCTTACCTGGGCCCCAGAGAGGCAGCAGACTTCCCTGTGTGTTTCCTGAGTTCCATCCATTTATAATGCCAGACACCACTGTTACTGTGAAAGACCACAGGTACTTTCTCTGTAGGAAACAAAAAAGATTTTGGTGTGAAGAGCAAAATGATGAGAAATTCAGAGAAACTCGGTGGTGGCTGGGAGGAGGCACAGCAGCAGCCTTGCAGAGGTGGAGTGGGATAGCCATGCATTGGGTGTTTCCCCGCGTCAATGCACAAGTGCATTGCTAAATACTGACCTGTGAGTCTGTCTTTCTTCCGGGCTTTCTGCAGTCCTACTCACATAATCTCTGTGCCTCTGCTGAGTTTCAGCAGTTTCTGCTGCAGGTGTCCCTGTAGCTTATTTCACCATGCGTAGACCACTATTCACAGGTGTAACGTGGCATGGCTGTATTTTCAGCCCCTTTAGCTGGCAAACAGGTTAAGATCCCCCCCTACAGCCACCCCTTAACATTCATTGCGAAACTTCAGGAAAACGCAGAATACATAAAAAATTCAGTTTCTCTCCAAGAAATGCAATTTAACTTTAAAATAACTTCCCTATTGTGTTTGTTCCTTTCTCAAGCAGCTGCAGTGCAGCTATCAACAAAAGAGTAAAGCAATTTTGCTCAGAGAAAACTCATTCCAATTACCCATCGTAACTTGAAGGAGACGTTTAAGTATAAAGAAACGGCGTATGCAGTAGCTCCCCCCTCCCATTCCCCTCTAAGTTTTTCCACTCAATGCATTGCATCTGGTTTTTACCAGACACTATCTTCATGTAAAGAAGTGTGTAATTAAAGTAAAGGAAGGGAGGGAACTGAAAAGAACAATAAAGATATTTAGCAATTGCATCATATGAAGGGTCATTTTTGTATCTTGCGTGGGAGGAAGAAATAGTAGAGGAAAATTGGGGAAACAAACTTAATTGAGTGCTGTAGGCTCTCAAAAAGCAGGTGTGGTGTGAACATGCGTGTGGTCTGACTGAACAAGTTTCAGGGGACTAGCAGGGATGAGTTGGCAGATGGTCTTCTAATTCTGATTCGAAGTATGGAAGTACATTTCTGATTTAGGAAATGCATTGTGTTCAAGGATGTCGAGAACAAACGCTGGATTTATCCTTTATCTGGTATGCAATGTGTATATCCTGGGACATGTTCTAATCAGATTTTATTTTTTAATGGACTGATGTTTCATTTCCTGGTCTGCAGACAGATGTTTGGGATCCGTCTCACCTAGAACACTTTTGAACAATGAAAAGGTGAACTGCACCACTAAACCAAAATAAAGCACTTGGAAGGTGAAAGAATTTTAGAGAGTTGAGTGCTTTGTGGTTGGTGTCTGTTGCTTCAGTAATGGTGTAACAGTGTGAGAAGGAAGAGACTCCATCTCTGTAGCAACCCACACAAGAGTTTTGTTTCTACTGTTAAGTGAAAAAAGGGCTCTGTCTTACTGTGCTTGTGGCTTGGTTTTCTTTTTCTTCAACATAAGGCTGCTTAAGGCCTGCTTTTTTACATCCAGAAGAAACAAACACAACAAGCTGATAATTTCTAAACAAGAAAAAAAGCTAATTTATTTTTATTGGGCAGTAGTGAAGAGGAGGAGGAAGATCAGTCTTGTGCTCAAAATGAAGAGAAAAATATCCTACCAAGTTAAAATAACTCTGAATGGTATCTTCTCCTTTTTTTCTTCTTTTGACAAGCTTTGCCTGCAAAGTGTTTTCACAGCATATGCCTTCTAGCTGGTAACTGCTTAAGCCTTAGAACATGTTTATTTTGGCTGTGTGACTACTTTGTGTATGACAGTTTCTCATAGCTGCTGGCTGGTGTTTTTACAGAGGATTCGGCATCAGCGCAGTTACCCTACAGAAGAACCACGGAAGACTGTCACTGAAGACGCTGAAGAAACTGAAGCGTTTGAAAGCTTTGCTTCAAGTGGGGAGGATGTGAAGAAGAAACAAGTTCTGGTAAAGGCAGTATGTATATGTTGATTTTTTTTTTTTTTTTTCCCATGTAAACTTAATGTTGTAGTCAGTGTTTCCGATACACCATGATGTCCATTATTCATATTGAAGAAAATATGTGTAATAATATATGTATTATATGTTGAAAGAGGGTAAAAGGCCTTTATTTAATGTAATGTAGCATATTAGAAATAAGAACTTTTCCCTCCGCTTGTGGACTGACTGTGTTACGTAACGCTCTGAAGCCAGCCTTGTCTGTGTAATCTGCTTATTAACATGCAGATTCTGTGCTGGGAGGAGTTGCATGCTGGTAACTTTTTAAAACCATTTTTTGGGTGAATTTATAACACTTAGGCGGTGAGACTGCTGACGAGAAATAGTGATTAAAAAATGACCTTTTGTGTGTCACAGCAGCAAATGTAACATAGATTCTTCCTGCCTGTAGGAGTCAAACTTGAGTGATGAGGAATGTGATAATTTATTGGGTGCTGAGGAAGAAGAGGAGGAAGAGGCAAAGAAAGTTTCCCCCAGGAGAAGAAGCTTTGGTCTTCGTGTTGCTTTTCAGTTTCCAACCAGAAAGTCTTCTGAGAAAAAAGTGCCTGAAGAAGCTTTTTCTAAGTTACCTTTAAAGGACAATAAATCCCCCACCCCTCTTTCAAATGAAAGAAATAGCAAGCGAAGGGACAAACAAGAGGGCTCTGCTTCAGAATCTGAAGAAGACATGAAAGAAACACAGGAAGAAATTTCCGGTGCTCTGCTTAAAAGAGCTGTGAATATTAAAGAAAATAAAGCCATGGTAAGACTTGGGAGCAGTACTTTATTCACTGACATTTGCATCTGAGTACTTGACTAAAGCAGCCCTGAGTTTTAGGGTCCTTGCTGGGGAAGTGCAGGGACTCTGGGAAAATCCCATGGTGGTTTGTGGTTGATTTTTTTTTTTTTTCCCCCTTGAAGACCCTAGAAGGACCATCAGCACTCAGAGACTTCCCAATAAAATAGCCTCAAGTAGGACTAGCCAGCTGAAGTTTAAAAGCAGAGTTAAACCAAGCATGATGTATGTGGATGTGAACACAGTCTGAGATATCCATGTCACAGTGTTATGTTTGGAACCTGTCAGAAGACCAGCTGGCCCCCTCATGTGATTTCTGCTGTTGTTTGTGCAATAGTGTTTCTACTTTCCCGTTGTGTCTGAGAGATGTACTGCACTTACTGATTGGAAAGCCAGCTCAAAACTGCTAAGGATTATAAATGTAGCTTTTGAGTTCTGCGGGATGTGATGCTTAGTTATGCTTTGCTGTTTAACTACTGGAAGTGTGTGTGTGAATGTAGATAAGGGAGAAGTGAGACTCTGATCATTCCCGAATGCTTTTTCCCCTATTGTCTAAAAATCCTCTAGATCTCTTAATTTATATTCCAGGATATGTTCCAACCTCCAGGCATTCTTTGTACACCTCTTGTGTTTGTAGGCCTGCAGGTCCCAAGAAAAAACTTGATTTAATTTTGTATCTCTTTCTAATCTTGCCTTGTTTCTTCACTGCTGTTCTTGCTGCTCCACCTAAATAAAGTGCCTGCAGAAAGGTTTCATGCACTGAAACCTAATGTGTTCAGATATAATTCAGAGTGCATACAAAGAGAGTGGGTGATGTGTGTCAAAAATATGTAGGTTTGTAGTGGCTTTTCAATATGGTATTACTGTCGCTTTCAGCTTGCCCAGTTACTTGCAGAACTGAATTCCATACCTGACCTGTTCCCGGTGAAAACACCTGCCTCAACCCCTTCGGTAAGTCTCTGTGTGCTGACTAGAGATGACAGACTTCTGATGAACGAGTTTCTTGATAACATGCTTTCACCAAGTTTGTTTGGGTTTTCTTTGGTTTTGGTAACTTCGTGTGGATTACAAAGTCTTTGAAAGGCTGGAAACTTGCAAGCTGATGCTAACTGCTGTAGAAATTTAACCATTCCTTGAATACACGCACATGCATGTTACTTTTACTTACTGTCTTTATTTGAAGAGGAGGAAGGGCATCAGGAACATTCTAGTTCCCTCTTCTGTTTGGTTTTTGACTTCCAGCCTTTCTTCTTGTAATGTCATTCACCTCTTTCTAAAGAAATATGGTAGCAAGCAGACTTAAGTTCCAACGAGGTCTCAGATTTGGTAGGGTGACACTTTTATAGATAACTTTATTGTAGGTAGCCATGCAGAACTCCTGTTGCGTTAATTCAGTCATTCAGTAATTAAGTCTGATAATATCACGAGATTATCTTGCCTCGCCTAGAAATGCTGGAGACTTGTTGACGTTCCTTTTTATTTCCTTTCCATTGCCCTTTCAGATTAAAAATATCAAAGAAATCCTAGACTTTGAACAAATCTTCAAGGAATAAGCCACATTGTGGGAACCATTATATGAACTGTTAGCTGCTGAAGAACAGTGAGAACTAGCTTCGACCTTAGTATGCCATCAGTAGAATTTTGTTACAGTTCTGTGATGTGAACTGCAATGTAATCTGACTGTAGAAATGTGGACTTTTCTGTCTGCTATAAATCAGTGGGGCTTGGTTTAACAGATAACAGGGGTGGGAGAAGAATGAATTCGTAGAAGTGCTAGTGTGGAACAGACATTTTGAGATCATTTCTGGTGTTTAACACTACAAACAAAACAGAAAGATACTAGGAATTGCAGTTACCAGATTCTTCTTCTCTTTCTAGAAACAGAAGAAAATCCCAAGGAGGACGTTTTCTGAAGGGCAGATAACACGTCGTATGAACCCAACCAGAAATGCTCGTCCACCGGAGAAATTTGCCTTGGAAAAATTTACTGTGTCGGCTGTCAGATTTGCCGAACACTTAAACAGTTATAAACAACAACACCTCCTGAAGAAGAGACTAAGCATGGTATTTGCTAGAGTTTGATGTTTGCAGTAGAGAGGGATTAGGAAACATTCATATAGATTGTTGGCCAATGCTTAAAGCAGACATCACATCCTAGAGAAAGTTGACGAGAACCTTTGGTTTGGGATTAGCAACAGAAGAAGTTGTCTTCAGGCCTTGCTGCCTCATCTTTCATCCATTAACTGGGCTCTGTTTGGGCCTTGTATGTCCAAGCATAACAAGGCAGTTTACTTATGTTCTAGTGTTTGTTTATTATCTGAAAACTGTTAGAACCCAAAATGTAGAAGGCCTTTGAGTGGTGAGATGGTGGGGTGACAAGGCAGATCTTCTGTATCTGCAGGCTCAGGAGAAAATAGCAAAAAAACCTTCTCTGGAAATAGCAGAAGGAAGTTAGGAATTACATAGGTGAGCTGAGAATGAGTGAAGGGAATCTGCACCAACAAACCATCTGCATTTGCCTTGGCTTTATTTACTGTATAGCCTTTCTGAGGAAGACTTAGATGGTGTCTGTACGAGGCAGAGGCTGGGTCCCAGTTCTGCATATAGGAATGAGCACCGGCCATAGATGAAGTATTACAGCAGGAACGTGGCTCTTTAAAAAAAAGCTGGAACCTCTCTGTTTTGGAGAGAACAGAGCTGATTTAGGGTGAAGGACAAAGATGGTGTTGAGTTGGTAAGGGGAAGGCTAAGGATCAGGTGAGACATGTACATGAGATCTGCTGAGGGGCATAATGATGATCAATGAGTCAAAGAGAATAAATGATAAATGCAGTAGAGAGAGGATTAGGGAGGAGAAGGAGGGAAAAGAGGTGGGGAGGTTTGGATGGAAACTCTGCTCCCTGTTCCTACAGTGGTCCATGAGCCTGTAGTCTACGCCTCTAGGCTGTGTATGCATTATGAATGAAAGAATTTGTCACCAAGTGCGGTGACAGTCTTCATGCCACCAGACAAAAGGTGTTGAGATGAGTTTGTTTAGCAGGGGAATTGTGGCGTGCGCAAAAGGAGGAGAACAAGGCATTCATCTTACCGTCCGGTAGAGGATATTACTGATGAGGACTTAGACAACATTGCAATCACTTTTAAAGAGAAAATCTATGACAGAGCTCTAGTAAGTGGCTGATACTTTCTTTATGGAGTCCATTGTCTTCTAACAGTTCACCCAGTGCTTGCTAAAAGCTGTGCTGTCCTGAAGTTCCGGAGAGTGCAGCTCTCACTATTGCATTGCATGAGCACATCTTGAAAGCTTTGCCAGGCTTCTGTGGGCTTGCTCATGCTGGTTAATACACCCCAACAACTTTTTGCCTCTTGCCATTTGCTTTCTTGCCATAGAATTAAATGAAGGTTGTTACAGCTATGACTCATCAGTGACAAGAGTTGAAATCCCATGTATCTTTCATTCTTAATATAATAGTTGTGGTGGTTGTACAGCTAAATGCCAGTGATCCCTGCTGCTCTTTGTACCTCCTAGAAACCACATTTCGGTAAGGGCTGGCTAGTTTCCAAAGTGCTTGCTGGAAATCCCTTTCCTTCACCTGATTTGGCTATTATAATGGTCATCAAGAGCTAGGCGATCATCTTACTGTATGTTTTATGCTTCACAGTATTTGCAGAGATGGTAATTTTCTGAGTATACCACAAGCATACATTAGCTTTGTGCCAGATTGGGGTGGGGAATCAGAGCTGCAACATGAGGTTCATGTAGTCCAAAGCAACTAAGGACAGGCACTGTCTCTGTAAAATCTCTAGCATGTTGTGAGATACTATATAATTGATAGCAACGACAGAACTTACAGTTCTAAGATTTTCATTGCTGAATTTGGCTTTGAAGTTTGTGCTTTGCTCTAAGCAGATGTATTAGGAATGTTAAGCAACAAGCATTTAAGATGCCTTTCAAAGTTACTTACTTCTCCTCCTTTCCAACTTTTTTAGGGTAGTACTTGCCACCAGTGTCGACAAAAGACAATTGATACAAAGACCATCTGTCGCAACCAGAGCTGTGGAGGTGTAAGGGGACAGTTTTGTGGACCATGTCTTCGAAATAGATACGGAGAAGATGTGAAATCAGCACTGCTTGATCCAGTGAGTATTGCTTAGGGTTTGGGAAGAAAGTATAAATAATTTGTTAGGAAGCTGTGATGAGTGTATGCTTACAGGAACTTGATGGTTTAAAGCTTTTTGCTCTAAGATGTGTAGTACCAGTATGACTGACACTATGCTTGTTGGAACACAAGTGGAAGGTACTGGACCTGGGTCACAGTCAAACTGTCTTAGTGCTTGGAAGCTCCAAGTGCTTACCAGACAGTGGAGAAAGAAAGTGAGAGAAATTTTGAGAAAAGCAGTTTGTCTCATTAGATGAAAAAGTCAAGAAGTGCTTTCTTCTTGTGCTCCTGTAACATGGCCTGCAAAGCAGGTTCCGAGTTCTAGACTATTTTTTAAATGCGACAAAAAAGGAGGTGGATACCTAACTGTCTTAGAGCTACTTCCCTTTACTCCTCTGAGTGTGCACAGACCACTGCTAGAGAATGAGGCTCATGGGCACACAAAGACATCTGTCAGAATCAGACTTTCTGTACTTAGCTTATTCTTGTATTGTCTCTCCTCCATATCTGCTTTGATCCAGTCTTGTGATCCATTCTGAAAGACTGAAGAACTAATGGCTCCAGTGGGCTGGTACAGACCCACTGTAATGCAGGCTGCTAGCACCTGAACCTCCACGTTCAGTTGTTGAGCAGCTGGGAGATGCCTGACTTCACGGATGTGCTGGTTAGTTCGGCCTCAGAAATCACTCTATGCCAGCAGGCACCTCTAACTAAACATCTAAGAGTGGGTACCGATCTTCTTCTGAAGTTCACTATGGTCTGCCCAGCACGGGCTGATTATCATTAGACAGTATTACCGGTGCTTTTTGTCTATTTTGAAGTAATATTGAGCCCAAGTCTTTAGAGTAAGACTTATTCAAGCAAAGAGAGTAGTATGTAATCATATCCTTAATCCTGCAGAATTTAGAGTTTGGCTGTCTTGCTGATGGAGGCTTTTAAAACCTCACCCTGAGTAATGATGCCATAATGAAGACATGCTGCTGTTTGTTAGAGCAATGCAAAGGAGAATATAACCTTACTTACAGCTGGCCTTTAACTCCCCGTTCCTCCTTGCAGGACTGGATCTGTCCTCCTTGTCGTGGGGTGTGCAACTGCAGTTACTGCCGCAGGCGCGATGGTCGCTGTGCCACGGGGATGCTCATCCACTTGGCCAAGTTCTACGGCTATGACAACGTGAAAGAATACCTGGAAAGGTGAGGGTTGTGCCCGGTAGGAGCTCAGGTCTTACTCCAAGACTGCTGTCTAGGCTTGAGCTGAGCTCTTTTGAATTGTCTTCCTTACAGAGCTAATGGGTACATTGTTACTGTAGGACACTAAATTTAGCATGAGGCTTGGTCTCTGGGACAGCAAGTAACTGTACAGTGACTTCTTTATGTCAGAGTCTCACTGGAGACTTAAGCATGGGTAGTTTTGCTTTAAATAACAATTACTCAGTTTCTGGGCTTTAAACCAAGATGTAAATTGTGCTAGTTCCTTTTTAAAATGTCGAAGCCCTTTAATACTTGACTTCTGTGTCCTGGGGCAGATCCCGTACCTTTCCAAAAAAGTCTCTTCAGATTTCTTCCAGGCTGAAATCAGCTTTGTTGAAATGAGTCATATACCTGGTGGAAACAACTAATCTGCTTTTCCCTGTTTTGAAATCAATATGGGTTGCTTCTAGCATGCAGAAGTGTTGTTTGGGAAATTGTTGTCTTCAGAAATGGAAATCATCTGTTCATGGGGAATCTGAGTTTCCTAAAAAGCACTAACACTGTTTTCTCATATGTCTTCTAGTTTACAAAAACAACTGGCAGAAGACGATTGAGAACACTGAGCTCAAGCTGTGCCTGCAACTGGTTAATATGTTGACAAGTTTTGACTTTGAAAGGTTATTACTATGTTTTATATAAGATAGAGTTTTAGAGAATAGTATATACATTTCTGTGTGTGGAATTTTTTGATTAATGTGGTTTTATGCAAAACATCTCTCAGGAAAATGTTTTGGTAGAGAAATCTACATGCACAGACCTGTACGTTAAGTGGAATGGCACTCTTGAACCTTGGAGTGGCTAATTTCTAACAGGGCTATACAACTCCATGAGGGAGAACTTTGTTCATTTGAGCAATATTTTTATTTATGTAATTGTTTGAATTTGCAAAAAGGGGGTTTAACAACTACCTGTAAAGCATACCCTGTTTAGAAACAAATAAACAAGACCCAACAAATACACAGCACCCCGAAAAACCTTGTGTTCCAATTTGACATAAAGATTCAATTTTCCAACGCTTGCTTTCTGAACCTATTCCTCCACTTGTAGTTTATGGAACTTGGCCGTGCAAAGAAGGGAAGGGTACTTTCCTCTGAACGCCATTATATTCTTGCCAAACCTACCAGTGGGAGGATGAATTTTTTTATTGTTATTTTTATTCTTTTTTAATCTGAAGTGCAATTAACCACTGAAGCATAAAAGTGGAAGTGTTTTGTAAAAAATAAAAAATAAGAAATCCCAATAAAGAAAAAGGATTGTTTGGTAGCAGTTCTCGTGTGATATACCTGCTGCCTTGAACCAGCCACTTTATAGCAATCATAACTAGTTAACTGGTCTAAACCACAAAGTTCAGGACTTTTTTGAAATACAGTTCACAGTTGGATCAAGCTTTCAAACAACTTTAAGCAACATGTTTGTATTGCTATATGATTATGTTAAAATTCATGTAAGATATGTATGTCATTTTAAGTAGAGATAATAAAGAATAATCAAAAGGAACATTTTATGAGTCAAACTGCACACAGCTGATACGATGTTTCCCATTTGCTTGCCCGTAATCAGTGTAATGTAGGAATGTTTGCCGATCAATAACCATTATATGGAAAAACACGTGGACACAACACTTGAAGGAGGAGTAAATAACAAGCAGTACCTAACTGTTATACTAAGGAAAGTGTTTTTGTGAGGCAAATCTGCTGCTCTAGCCGACTGTGAAAAATACTCAGCTCTTTTTGCTTTAACTACAAAGCAGAATCAGAAAGCAGCACGCACTACTGAAACCTTGGTACTAAACAGCCAAGAACAAAGCTACACCTGCCATTTAGCTGTTTTCTTTGCTCTCCGGATTAAAAGTCCAAGCATAAGTTGGCTCTCTGCTGTTGCTTTTATAAACTATTATATATTTGCAAACATCCTTACTTTCCCTCTGATCCACTGAAATAACTCTTACAAAAATGTCTGGCGTTGCTGGAGTCAGTTCCTTGAGCTGGGCTTCAGTTGTGGTCCCTAGCTGGATGTCCCACCTGGCACCTGCTATAAACATAGGCACATAGCTTGAGTGGTGTTCTGAGTGCTGGGCCAGAATAGTTTAGCTTTAAACGACTGCTTACTGTTTTCTAACATGAACCTGCATAGAAATGTTGCTTGTTTTTTAGGAGAATTCATGTGGGAACAGGAAACCTTATATTTGCAGATACCAACACAAACACAGAAACTGCAGCTCACAATGTTCCTCATATCCAGAGCAGGAATTAGTAGTAGTGTTTTTTGAGTGACAGATATGTTTTAAAAATCCTCTGAAAAATTCAGGCTATCTTTTCAAATTAACAGTCAAATTGCATGCTTGTCATCACTCCAGAGCCCCACCTTGGCTTAACTTCTGGAGGAGTACCTCCCTTCCAGAAGAGTTGCTTTCATTTGATTATATTCAGATCTAGTGAAGAGTATGAGTAATGGTTATGTTTTCCTGATTGCCTGCTGGAGTCATGCACCTTTCCTCTAATCAGCTGTAACTTCGTTGACAGCCTTTCTAGGTTAAAACTGAAATCACCCTTTGACTGCAGCCCTTAATTGTGATTCCTGAACTAGATACTTTGCTATCAGGAAAATACAATTCCAAAAGTGCAAGCTATAATGTTTATCCTCTGCAAGTTGTTAGAAGATGGATCTCTACAGATGAACAAAATTTCTGTTCAGGGATATCCTGTAACAAGGTTACAGCTGCTGCACTAAAGGACTCCTTGGAAAGCCAGGTGAATGCTCTACGCTTGCTGTACAAACACGTCACCCATCTAGGTGCGCCATTGTAGCTCATGCTAATGCAGAGATTCTCATATATTTACATGTTTCTTGTTATGTTTCCCACACAACATGTAAGTACTTCTTAACATTTAAAAATCACAGTGGACCAATGCCAACAATCCACCATCGTTCCTAAACACTCTCAGCACGCTTCATAGGATCACAGCACTTGGGTCCAGCTCCAGATGGCTGCCTACTTAAAGAAGGGAGCTACAATCCCTGTAATAGCTTACTGAGCTCAAGCAATTTAAATTTATTTCTTACCTTCCATGAAATCCTGCCAATACAGGTTCCTTCTCTTGGTGGGTGCCATAATCTTCTTTAGTCTTTTGGTAACGTCTACAGCCAAGCTCATCTTATCCAAAGGCAACTTGTTCTTGTGTGCCATGCTCTGCATTGCAGCTTTAAAAATAATAACCACAGTATTTCAATATCCAAACAGTATTTTGATGTCAGAACTGTTAATGTGCCCCTCACAGGCCTGTTGTGCACAAGCCTAAGACTGACTGTTCTGGTCTGTATTTTTTTCCTTTGGCCAATAAGGAAAAAAAACAGCATGAATGCAATTGTTTAGAAACAAAAACTTTTGCATACTACAAAAAACAAACAAACAAACAAAAAACAACCTCCAGCTGGCTGTCAGGGGAGCAAGATTGCATCGCTGTCTACAGTCAGGCATACTGCTTCTCTCTAGCTGAGAGCCCCTGTTCAGAACAAAAAAAACATGGTCCTTAAGTGTGGTCTTTCATTTGGTCTTTACAGCTCCCTATCCCTTCACAGGAAAATGAGCCCCAAACAGAAAGTCTGGAGGGTGATCAGTCACGTAAAATCTGTCTTGGGGAGACAACCTGAGCGTTGCTATTAGTCATATTAACATACCATCAGAAACTGCCTGAAATTGGAAACAACAGCTGATGACTTCTTAAATGCAAATTGTCTGATACCACACTCAGTAGCGCGCTTAAACTCCCAAGACAGGCCACGCAAAGTACAAATCAAGAGCACAACAGGGTCTGAGACTGTGTAACGGCATACTGCAGCACACTTTGCCAAGAGATGTCAAAGGAATTTCCACTTCCATTTCTAACTGCCTGGAAGTAGATACTACAGGTGGCAAGGGGAAAAGGAACCTTGCAAGATGCTTAACACCTCTAGCACTAGTGGCAAAAAGAGATGGCAAATCTTGCTTTAGCAAAGTGCTTACCACTTCTGCAAAACTCACTCCAAAGTAAAATTGATCACATTAGGACAAGTTTTAGACAAAAAAAAAAAAAAATGAATGGGACTTCCCTGGAATAACTGCATCCTTGCTGTTGATAGGTAGGGCACTGCAGTTACCAGCGGGCAAGGCTGTGCGTGGATGGGGGTGCTAGCTGAGTCCATGTGTCTGGCACAGCATCAGAGAAGAGTGTAGACTGCAGCTCTTCTGTGTGAGGAAAAAAACATCAACTCCCCTTTGTTTGGAGAACAATAAAAACCATACTGGCATCATAAAGAACATTCTTTCACTTCAAAAACAAGCAGCAAAAAGCTCCAAAACACATAGAAGAGCAGCAGTACTATTAATAAAAAAGTCACATGCCTTGAGACCAAAGACCAGCTTGGATCTCTGAAAGGAGATCCTCTCCTCTTTCAGAGAGATGCTCTCATGCTTCTGAAGGCCACCAAGAGCATAGAGGCTTCGGGCGGTATACTGCGTGCTTTCTGCCATGTTAAACTACACAGGAAGCATCTCCAGAATATCATCCAAGACATTCCTAACCTTTCCAGACCAATACAAAGAGACATTAAAAAATCACCGCAGTCAGGAACTCTTTGACTTTTCTTGCAAGCCTAAGTTCTTTTACAGGAGTGAGCAAACATTCAATTTTCCAAAGCAGATAAAAGCAGGAAAAAAAAAATCACAAAGCAAAATGTGCTTCCCCCACCTTTAATGACTTTTCAGCAACCAATTAACACTTAGCAGCCTCTATTTAGCTTTCTGTTTTCAAATAACATTGACCCTCAAATCCTACCACCATGGCCTTGGGATGACTGCAGTTAGAAGGATGTACTCTTGAGACTGCATTGCTTTTTTTTTGTTCAGGCATGACTAACGATTTGTATTTCTACAGTACCTAATAGCTTCCACTCCCTCCATCCCCCTCCAATCCTTACTGTCTTAGGCATTAGGCAAAACACAGCACAGGCATGCACATGTCTCATCCCCAAAAAGAGCCCCTCTCTCCCTGCAGGCCTGCTCTGGAATTGAGGCAGAACACAAATGAAAAACAATTCCTAACAGTACTAATGTGCAGTAACTGAAACCAAAACAGAAACACAGCTCCATCTCCATTTCAGCCCTTGGCGTTAGCAGAATTAATGATGAACATCAGAAATAATTATTCACACTCTAATGTGGACAGGAACTAAATGTGTACAGTGCAAGCTCCCCCAGGAAATGCAAGACTGAAGCACGTTTTTGCTGCTTGTAATGCAGAGCTGTTGTATGCCCTTCAGTAAAACCTCCGTGATCTGACTGTGATAAGGGAAAGCATGAGTGCCCAGAGGAAGAGGCCCAGTGAGTTAATGAGTTCCTCTGGTCCAAATTCCTCCCTAGTGCAGGCCATCACACAGGTTGGCACATTATTGCCGCTACCATCAACACTCCACAGATCTTTGCTAATTTGCTACATTTTTTTTTTTTTTTCCTCCTAGAAATGAATTCTTTCACTGAAATAACACAGTAAATGTGTGCTCCACGTGTCATTAACAGCACTGACAATGCACCAGAGGAACAAGTTTACTTTTTCCAGATCCCTCTCCCTTGAATGAACTCCTGGGCTCCATTTCCAGAAGGGTTTAAGAGATTATCTGATGTTGCTGTCAAGTATCCTGTCTGAGCACTGGGGTGTAGTCCACACAGTGCTGGGCTTTCAGATGGAAGCATTTCATCTATGTATTTATGGTATCCAGCATAATCTTGTGCTAGAGCCAGTTCCCTTTCAAGCTCCATTTAAAAAAAAAAAAAATACATACAAACAAACAAAAAACCAGTAAATGTTATAGGTAATGTTATCAGTTCTCCAAACATTCTTCTGCATGTACAAAGCTTCAGAAATTTGTCTGGAGTCTATTAAATGACACCTATATGTCCTGACACAGTGGAATAGGGTTACCAAACTATTTTTAGCACAGTTACTATTTGCACGCTTTCCTGATGTCCCCATTTTCTATAGTGTCAGAAGATTGTTACTGCTTCCTTTTCCTTTATGAGGATGCTCCGAGTTTATTTTAAGGACTGCTCCTACCGAGGGGAGTGTACTTTAAGCAATAGATTTCTGCATCCCTTCAGAAGATGAGCAAGGATTATTATGCCATTTTGTAGATGAGGGTCTGACGCCCTGATAACAGTCACATGGGACTCCTTTGGGAGAGGCAGGACAAGAGCCTCAACCCACTGGAACCCAGTACATGAGCCACAGCTTTAATTCTGCCTGGTGTGCAGTTAATGGGGGGCTTTGCACAAACACTTTGAAGGGGATATAGGAAGCAACAGGTGGATGGGACAGTGCAGTGTGGTTGCACTGGCGGAAATGGGACAGCACATGTCAGTATCTGAGCAGTTCTTGTGAGAAATAGTGATACCAACCCACTTTCCACAGAAATGGTTGTCAATTAGGAGTCTTCTTTGTGTTGATGTCTGTTGTGGTTTAACCCGGCAGGCAGCTCAGCCACACACAGCTGTTGGCTCACTCCCTCCTTGCAGTGGTATGAAGGAGAGAACTGGAAACGAAATAGAGCTCATGGGTTGAGATAAAAACTATTTTACTAAGACAGAAAAGGAAAACAGAAACAAAGATGCAATGCTAACTATATATACATATATATATATATCCACAAGGCAAGTACTTGCCACCCACCAACCGACAGCCAGCTAACAACACAACCGCTCACCGACTGATGCCCCACCAGCAACGCAAGGTCTCACCTCCCACCAATGTACACCCTACAATCGAAAGCAGCAGCTGGCCCCACAGCTTTATGGCCCTCCGCACAATGTCGCGTGGTGTGGAACAACCCTTGCCAAATTCCAGCCAGCTGTCCTGGCTCTGCCCCGCCACAGTGGTAGGGCTCTTTCTGGCCCAGCATCCTGGCTGGAGGCACACCCCCCTCACTGGGCAACAACCAAAACATCAGTGTGCTATTAGCAGTCTCACCTGAAACCAAGACAATGTTCCTCACCATCCCTTCTGTCTGGCTGTTGACACCCAGGAACTGGACTAGAAAGGAGAAACATGCTACCCCAATCCGTCTCTCCAGGTGCAGAAGCCTTGCATAAGATTTTGTCCTGCTGCTTTGGCTTAGTGGGACAGACTCTGGTGCTAACTTCTCTCTGGTGCAGAGAAAACGAAGGTCTCAACCAGCCCTGTATTCAACCAAATGCTGTTAACTGCACTGTCTGGGTAGAACAGGCCAGTCCTACAGGGGCCGGTCCTACAGAGGCCTGCCCTCCAACTGATGACAGAATAGAATAAAAGCTGTAGTAGTCACACTTGTTTTCCAGTCTCCCAGCTCCTATGCTGTAAGATTCAGAGGATTTCTCTGAACTTATTGTCACAGACCTGTCTGGGATTTAGGCCAGACTTACAAGTTATTTTTGCTGTAAACTATTTCTGGCTGTAAAGTGATGCTTTTCACAGGAGCTATTTCTTCCTAATGCAGGGTCCACTCCACAAAATCACAATAAAATTTAAAGGCTTTTGGCATTTAGAACAGTCAACAACAAGCTGCTGCTCACAATAATACCGATAAGCACTTATTTCTGAAGTAATCTTGGTTCTGCAATCAGCTATTTACCTGCACTGGAGCCAGCACCACTAAACTCACCCGCAATAAGCCGTGTCTTAAGACACCACTTTGAAGCACTGCCTGGGTGGTGAAAAAAAGCCCTGTTATTCACCTCGAGTGAAAGACCAATTCCATCAGGCAGCCGGCACTTACTGCTCTGTGCTGGCACTTTGTGCCCTCCTCCTGGGAGCCAGGCACGCAGCAGGAGGCGGAGGCCTATCCGAGCTCCTAACGGGGACCCGTTGCCGTTGTGTCCCTGTGTTGGATCCCAGATGAGGGACAGCAAATCTGACCTGTAGTGCTTTATTCTAACACACCTTGCAGAATGGGTTTGCAGCTAAAGGGATTCAGCAGCAACACAGGTTGGTAAAAGACATGGCAAACTCCCCAGCGAAAGCAGAATAGAGATGTGCATCCATCCTGTTTGCATTCATTTGGCCACCAGTCAGTGCATGAGATTCTGTCTTCACCAGTAATTTGGTGCTGTAACATTTTCCAATTACAGCAAAGAGCTTGGAAAGATATCATCTTGCTGCTTGAAATAACAGCAGATACCCGCACAGGGTTGGGTCCCTAAACTTTCCAAAGGCCATACAAATAGCAGTGATTCTCTTCAGGTTTCACCACCTATACTTATTTTACAATTACTCAAATGAAAGTTCAGGCTTGTGAAGGTTAATGGACTGCTTAAATGGGAAGCAGTAATTCCTTACTCATCCACGGGCTAGATGCAGAGCAGGGACCAGCAGAATGAGCTCCCCCTCGTGCCCCCGCGACCTCAAATGTCATTTGGAGAAATCAACCTGGCGGAGGTCACAAGTACAGTAGTGTTTAGCCTCCCCATTTCCATGGCAACTTACTCTTGGGCCTCTTCTTCAGAGCAGTTCCTTCCAATTGCGTTAATCTGCGCACGGCTCTTTGACACATGAAAACCCACTTTTTAGGGATGGGAGACGTGAGCAAACTCACTTCACCCAGAGCCTTAAGGCAGGCTTCAGCTGCACAGCTAGGGGTGAAAAGTGCACTTTCCCTAAGCTAGCCAGGCTCCACAAATGGCCTGCTCAAACATAACTTGCTAATTTTTTTTTCCTTCCAGATAAGCTTTTTTACCTTTGGACAAAGAAAAATAAGTCTGGAAAGGGCACTTGAAAAAGCTCTCAGCTGATTTCAGAAAACTGTGTGCAGTAAATTCCCTTTAGTGACTAGTTAAGCAGCTTAGGGGAATCAGCCAGGGTTGATTTTTCAGTATATACATCCACATTATATATAGATCTATCTATATGTATGTTCATATATGAAAACAGATTAGTATTTCCCACACGAGCCTTTTAGAACCAAAATTAAAATAACATTTTCTTTTCGTAGCCTTACAAGTTCTGACATTTGTTTCTGACTAGAAACAGCTTTGGCAGTCTTGCATCTCAGACTCAGGGATGCTCCATATGCACCGCTGTTCAGGACCAAAACTCAAAGTTCGAATCATGCAGCATACATCAGCTGGTGATGATCTGACAAAGCTGCAGCTACAGAAACGGATGCATGAGAGGGGCATAAAAAATGACGCACAGTCTTGCAAGCTGTTTTCCCTGTTTTGGAAACAGGAGAATGCAAGGAAATGTATAATGCTTCCATGCCATTATTTATCCAGAGAAGACAACATACAAGCAATTAAATGCAAGTTCTGAGGATTGTGCCACTCTGGACTGCTCTAACTGATAAATCTATCAATTACATTGGCTAAAGTGCAGTTTAATAAAAGACATCTCCTTCTGTCTGCCCAGACCTTTCTAAACAGCAACACCTTAAAAGAGAATAATTAAACCTGGTGTCATTAGGCTGGCTGTACAAGCAGTGTTACAAAACACTGAATCCAAGTTGCCAAGTAAGTGCTTGCAAAAGTATTTAAACAAGCAATGTGCCAAGTCACAAAGCCTTGCAGACAAAATCTGCCTGTGATGAATCACTGTGCTCATTACAAGTCAGGTAATTTACTCCACGACAGCCAGACATGTCTTTGGTATGAGTGGGACCACAAAGACAAGAAAGCTTGCAGCCTTCCTCAGAAGGCCCCAGTTCTGAAAGATGAATTTCTCTCAGGTGCAACAAACTATATCTACAAATTCAAGAGCGTTAGGTATATATGAAAGTTATTACCACAGATAGGGTGATGAATTCTTGCAGATATATAAAGCAAAGCCTGCAGTCCCGGGCATCAGTGATGTAGCCACCAAAGAGGTAACACAAGTCTTCCTGTGGAATCTACCCAAAGTCACTAAATGAAATAACACCAGTTTTCAGAAAAATAAATCAAAGCTGTTCAGAAGACACTGTTATGAAAAATAGAAGAAAATCAAATACTTTCTTCCACAAAGCTTCATAATTCAGTAGTCTCGTTGCTGGTTTTGTTGTTATTGTTGTTTAGAAAATAACCGCATTGAAACACAGATTTCTTTGCTTTCTTTGACTCTTTTTTTTTTTTTTTTTTTTTTTCCAGCAAGAGGTATCTACAAATACCTGAGTAAAAAGATCAAGTTTGTGACTAAAATTGCCTAATGGTGTAAAATGGTATCATCTGAGCCTTATGTTGTATTTTCTAGTTTATCCGTCATAAAAAGCTATTAAGAAAAAAGCACATTTTCAAAACGCTGCATGATATAAGAGAACATAACTCATTAACAAGTGAATGTATTTGCCCATACAGATCTTTAAAAATATAATCCTCCTGAGTGACAGGAAGGTAACCTACTGTGCCTTTCTTAGAGGAGAAATACAAAACTTGTATCTGATTGCAGCCTTTTGTATCTCCTCACTAGGAAACACCAAGAAACTGAAATTCCACATTATTTGAATTTGGGATGTATTCAAAAACTTCAGTAAAAATTGAATTAATATTAATCCCATTACTGCCACATCACGTAAGCATTATGTTTATTGTAGAACTCTAGCCATAATGTTGCTGTTACAGCTTGTGATTAGCAGCGGTAACACATTTTATTCAAGGAACCACTGTCTTTCTGTTTTATTTGGCTTCACAGAGTTTGAAGCTTCTTTTTGCTACCCTTTGGTTTGCAAAATATGCCAGTTTGTGATGAAGCCTTTCCAGACAGGAACCTTTATGCCCCTGGGGGCAGTATTTGCCTTCCAACAGTTCAAGAAAAAACTTAATTATAGGCTTGAAATATTACATGATGTGACAGAACAGAACACGTAAAATAGCTGCAGCTATTCCAGTATGCTTGCCGCAAGTTTATTTCAACTTGAATATGTCAGACTCTAATCCATCTTTCTTTAAAATTGGTTTGAAGAAAATGGAGGGAAAAAAAAAAAAAAAAGGAAGAAAGAAAAAAAAAGCCGCCACCAGGATACCAGGATATAATGAGCAATACTGCATGTTGGTGATGAAAAGCCTAAGCAGAGAATCCTTGTGAAAAATACCAACAACTTCTGTTTAAAATGAAATGTTCTTGCAACTAGAATAAACTTGCTTCTCTCTTTGCTGGCAATAGAAGCACTTTTAATATTTTTCTAATTTCATATATATTTATCTCAAGAAATTGTTGTTTACTTTTGTCTTTTGGAAAAGTATATCAATATTCTAACTCAGTTCATGTTCATTCAGCTGCGTACCTTTAGAAACATTGATTACGTGGGGATGATCAAAGCTTGTCATATAAGAGGGACATTTTTTACTGCTGTGAGAAAACTGAAGGGTTTGTAGCAGAAATCCTTTGGGCTGTGTCATGGTTTTTCCATAAGTATTCTGTATCATGACATCATGTAATAAACTGACGGAGCTGGGAGAGCTGCTGAGGGAGTACCACAGCATGTGGTTTCCGGGAGGAAGACACGAGGTGTACAACTCCTGCGACGCTCCTGTCCCTCCCACATGGTGTCTGAGAGGGAGACAGATAACAAGCCAACTCAGTTCTGGGGCTCTGCCTTCGTGCCTCCAATCGCCATTGTGGACTACATGGTCAGGAGACTCTCCCTTTTCCTTATACATATATTTTCCATTTTGTCAGATTTATTGCTCTCGATTCCTTTCATACTGTATTATCTCACATTCCTTTGCCATTTCAAGTAAACTAGTTTTCTCCTTATCTCAATCCAGCGCCTCCTCCTTTCTCACTCCTCTACCTGGCCTCCGCGAGGGGAGGGGCAGGGGAGGGGGCTGGGCACTGTCGTGGGACAATCTTTAATCAACCCACGACAGGCTGTCAGGTTTGCATAACTGCTGTTATAATTATGAAAAACCGGTCTGTTTCTATTCAGAAGGCCCCTGAGCCATTGCTCACTGGATGGATGCAGAGTCCACCCACATCCCCCTCAATACTGAACAGTGACTCCATGGACTTGCATATGGGGACAAGGCAGTGGAGGGGAAGAGTCGAATAAATGAGCTAGGATCGGGCATCCTGCGCTTCACCTGAAAATACCTTAGCTATTAGAGGTGAGTATGGTGGAGATCACCTTAACAGTAGGAAAATATGTTAAATCCAACTGAGATGCGAGAAGGTTGAATAGCATAAACTGATGCCAATGATGATGGAGTTAGGACACTCTCCGGTAGCTGACAGGCTAGCTAAAGTTTTCCAGTTTGTGATTTCTGGTCAATCCCTACATGTATTAAACAAATTTGTCCCTAAAGGGAACCAAACAGGGAGCTATACCTATATATGTATACACACACATATGCACATGGGTATGTGCATGCAAAGTTACATCTTGAAAAACTGTTCATTTTTCTCTCTCTACAGTATCTATATTAAAAAATGCTTATAAAGTCACAGTGTAATGAATCACTAACCCCTGCAATGAAAAGGGCCAATAAGCAATATTACCAAAAGGAGAGCTGAAATAATTCTTGCTCCTACAGACCTCTTTAGTCCTTCCTGTCATCAGAATCCTCCCTCTCTTTAATTAGCAGAATTAATTATCGAGCTTATGAATTGTGGTTTTAAAAGAACTAAGCTTAAAGAGCAGAAAGATTTATTAGCAAAGAAAACTAAGGGTTGGAATAAGCTGGTTTTATAGACTTGTTTTCTAAATGGGAAACATTATTAAATCATCACTATAAAATTAAGCAATTATTTCAATGTGACACCAAGTACCACAGAAAGGAAAGCCAGTTTCATACCCTATTAGCTAAAAAAAAAAAAAAAAAAAGGTCAGTAGGGGAAAAATTAAAAAGGAAAATTAATTTCTAAGAGTAATTACAACTTGGGAGATACAGAGAAAAGCATATCACCAAGGGGGTAATATTTCTCTCTATCTTTTTTTTTTTTTTTTCTTTAAAGATATAAATATCTGTTAGGTTTCATTAAATTATGAACATGGGAGGACCTATTCAGTACTATCCACATTATTCAGCAATAAATAATTATTGCAATTATTTAGACATTGCATTTACAGAACTCACATAAATGACCTCAGCTGAGTATTTAAACTATACAAGTGTAAAATATGCTGTAGCTCAGAAATAAAATTACTCGTCTACCCTTAACTTCGACTCAAGGGGAACATTACTGAGAAAGTCACAACAAGGTGGCATCCTTAATACATAATAATGACACATGCAGGAAATGCACCATTATTTATACATGTGACGTGCTGTAAATTGCTTCCATCATCAGAACTAATTGTAGTGATTATTAATGCAGTGTTATGAACTGTCAGAATTGCTGTATGTAATTACATTTGTGCAAATGCTTCATTACCTGCCTAATGAATTTGGCATATATGCACATGTAAACCACTGTTTTTGTTAACATAATGAAGGGCATTTTTTTCCCCCTTAGCTACTGATGTGGAACTGGTTTGACCTATATTATAAAGATCAAGCACCCACCACTAGGGAAAATTAAAAAAAAAAAAAAAAAAGGAAAAAATCTTTGATCTGGTTTATTTTCATACTCAGCAACAGAATCACACAATGCCAGATATTTAAATAACAGATTCAGAGAAAACTTGTGTCCCTCTTATTCAGTATAAACAGCTGACTGTGTCAAAGTAACCTTGGTGTGTGGTTACCTGACCACGGCATCTTACCTCTGCATGAGTCTCTAATAGTTGCAGAGGACGCTGATGCAAACAGTGAGATCTCTAGTGCTGAACGGGTATCTTTTCTTTGATTCCAGCCTGGAGGGCCAAACTTGAGTCTGCTGGCAGCACAAGTGTGAAAATAACAAAGAGAGAAAAGGATGGTTTTAAATTCCCATTCTCTGCTACATCGTTCAAGGGTATCCTGCCAAAGCAAAAAAAGGAATACATTCATCCACTTAACAACTGGCAATGTTATTGATAGCTGTGCCTGCCTCAGCTGCCAAAAGGGAGCACTCACAAGCTTGAGGTTTGGAGGTGAGTGAGAAACAATGATGAGCAACTATTAGGCAGTATTTGTAGCAGTAATTCCCAGAAGCAAAATTGTTGATAGTTACTTTTTATTTAGAGGTGTCCCTTAGGAAAGAGATCCGTTGTGCAACTGAAACCAATAAAACTAGAGAGTTTAAGTAAAATCCCATAAATATTACTCAGAAAACCACTATAGTTTTTTTCTCATAAACCACCCATAGACTTTATTCCAAGTAGAAAATTTGCCAGTTTCACATTTATAATAAAAAGCATACTGTTCCTTCAGATTTTACACAATTTCTGAAGAAGTCGTGTTTGAAAGTGAAGTTTAACTGCTATTTTTTTTTTTCCTTTTGCTTATTTGTAGTGTTGGTAAACAGCCTTAGCAAAATGAGATTCTGTGCAGGGCTCTAGCT